>OZ026612.1:140334121-140729121 GCA_964020975.1 Hermodice carunculata
GGTGTTCAGTATTGGAGGTTTGCTTATAATCAAAATACAATGTATACAATTGGAACCAAGAAAAAGTGTTTAGTATCAGTAGGTGTTCAGTAAGGGAGGTTTCACAGTACATGTATACCCAAAAACACACACACACACACTCTCTCCTCTCTCTCTCTCTCTCTCTCTCTCTCTCTCTCTCTCTCTCTCTCTCTCTCTCTCTCCCCCTCCCTCCCTCTCTCTCTCTCTCTCTCTCTCCTCTCTCCTCTCTCTGTCTCCTCTCTCTCTCTCTCTCTCTCTCTCTCTCTCTCTCTCTCTCTCTCTCTCTCTCTCTCTCTTTTTACCAGTGAATCTGTCCGACACTTTTCTCAGACACTATTATACATGGAAACAAGAGTTTGACCTTTTTATGCACAGGAATGAAGATGTTGAAATTATGCAAATTAGGAGCATTTGAAAGTATAAATCTAGAATATCTTCAAAAACTGTTATAGATAGAGATGTCATTTCAACTTCTACTAGGGGGTTATTGACCATTGTGCACCTAATGAATATAAAACAAAAGTTGTACCAATTTAAATTATGCTAATTAACAGCTCTGAAATTTTAAAACTTTAATATCTCCAAAACTATTATAGATAGAGATGTCATTTAAACTTGTACTAGGGGGTTATTGACTATTGCGCATGTAATGAAATTAAAGCAAAAGTTTGTAACAATCTAAATTATGCTATTTAGCAGTATTTGAAATTTTCAATCTTGAATATCTTCAAAACTATAATAGATAGAGATGTTATTCCAACTTTTACTAGGGAGTTGTTGACCGTTGCCCACCTAATGAATTAAAAAGCAAAAGTTGTAGCAATTCAAATTATGCTAAGTAGCATCATTACAAATTATAAATCTTGAGTAACTTCAAAGGTATAATAGATACAGATGCCATTCCAACATCTACTCCTGTGTTATGAACTAGTTGTACATTGCCATATCAATATGCTTTGAAGACACACACTGATTTGCTATGCAGCAAATCATCTTCTCTAGTTTGTCAGCTGAGTTTACAGCAAAAGAAGAAAGCAAGCCTACATCTCCTTTGCCATATCCACGAATCTGAAACATTATGTAATTAATAAGTTAAGTGATTGAATCACTGTTATAGAATATCAAATGCAAGGAGAAGACTTCTACAAGACTGTCACTATACAACTGAAGTTCTACAGACGGACGTCTCTAGTATGTTACACTTATGTAGAAAAACATGACCCATATTCACAAATTTCAAACCCAACAATGACAGCAAAGAGACTCCAGAGCCACCAAAGCAAGACCGTTCATCCCCCAATACCAGTGTGAACAAAATACCTCACTCCCAACCTGAGACAGGCAGTCATGGACGGACGACGGATGAAGGACCATCCTATAAGCTCAGCTGACTGACAAGTTAGCTGAGCTAAAAATAGGTCAAGGTCACTGATTTAACAAAACATTAGCATAGGTCAAGCTATATATATCCTATAAATTTTTTGAGATATGAAGTTTTGTATCTTTTACAACATTTAACTCTTCAATTTTAGCCAAAGTGCAGGTGGTGCCAGTAGTTATCATAAGCAACAGAGATTTTCATCTCTTCTACAATCCTATTAAATTTCATGGAGATCCATGGAAAATTAAGGATACTGGACTGGTCACAAAATTTTTACACTTTGACCTGTATATTACACAACACAGGTGGTGCCACCAACATTGATGTCCACATAGACTTTCATCCACTTTACAAATCCTAAAAGTTATATGGACCTAACGCAAAAACTATGGAGTGCACAGCATTTACAATATGACCCCTATATTCCAACTGGCCATTTGACTTTGACCTTCAACTCAGATGAAAAAGTTGTTATGTTCAAAATGTGCACCCCACATGCAGCTTTCCATACATGTTTGTTCAAATTGGGTAATGAAGCAAAACCATAAACTTGGAAAAATGCCAAAGTCCATAATCATTGGGTCATGGTGACCCAAAAAGTACAATTTTATGTACATTGTAATGAAGTGCAATTTTGATCTGGAGGCTCAATTCTCTTTCCAATTGATGTTGAAGTTACACCCTACCATTACAAAAATCACCTCTTTCAACTATACAGGCCTCGTGACCTCACAATAATAGGTCAAGGTCACTGATATTGAATAACATACTAGCATTGGACATGGTTTATATATCCTATTAATTTTGCATGTCTAATTTAATTACTTTTCGAGATATGGAATTTTACATCTTTAAACACATTTTTGCTTATAATTGTCAAATTATAGGTGAAACTACTAGTATCATATGAAACTGAGATTTTCACCTCCTCCACAATCCCACTTAATTTCATGAAGATCTATCAATCATTAAAGATGCTGGAGCGGTCACAAGATTTTCACATTTTGACCCATATATTACTTAATACTATATGTGGTGCCACCAATATCAAACTTGATCTAGATTTTCATACACTTGATAAGTTTTGAAAGTTACATGGGGCTATTTTGAAAACTGTGGACTGTATAGTGCTCACAAGCAAAAAGTTTACAAATGGAAGAATGGACAGACATAAGTAATCATCTGAGCTCTGTTACCTTTGGTCAGCAGAGCTAAAAACAAATCTGCTAACTTCTCATTTCCCACCATAACACCTCTTCCACTCTCTAGCAACTGTTCACCCAACTCACATACCCACACAGTGAACAATAATATTGGGGACAAAACACAACCTTGCTTCAACCCAACATACAGCTCTGTTCCTTCCACCTCAATTTCCCCCATACTCAAGCATACACTTTACATCTGCATACAAAGCTTTCAACACTTCCAAAGAACCTGCCCCCAAACCTAATCCTTCCATTTTTGCCCACAATGCATCGCTTCATACCCTATCATGTGCTTTTTGAATATCCTGAAATGCCACATGCAAGTTTCTCCTCTTTCTTGATATTTTTAATATTTGGGACAAGATAAAAACATGATCAACAACTCTTCTGCCTGGCTGGAAGCCATTATGGAGATCCCAAAACATATCTTCTCTTTCAACTACCCTCACCAGTCTTTTGTACATCACATGTGTAAACATTTTCCCAATATTTGATGCTACTGCTTTTCCTCTACAGTGACGAAGCTCATCAACTGACCCCTTCTTTTGAATGTAAGTTATCCTCAGTTCTCTCCACTCCCTTGGTGATTCCCTCACCTGTAACACTTTCCCAAACAGCCAACACATACTTTCCAACAACTTCTCTGACCCTTTCTTGAGAAATTCATTCAATACACCACCTGGTCCTGGGATTTCCCCACTCTCATATGATCCACTGCTAATTTACCTCCGCCTTCCTTACCCCCTTTAACAATTCTCGGTCCCATCTATCCTGCCTAACTTCAGACCTGGCCATTGGCAGTTCTCCCGCACCCCACTGTGGATCCTTCACCTCTTCCCAGTGCTTCCTGTACTGTTTCCCTGATCTCCTTTTCTCCTTAAACAACTCCCCCAATCAGTCAGTTCAAGTTGGGACTTTCTTCTGCCTGATCATTGTTTGCAAAACACTGCTGACCAATCTGCCCCACTTGCTATTATAACCTTCTTGCTCCCTCCCATGTCATTCAACTCCTTCCAAGCCTGCATGTATGCCTCTCAAGCCTGCATGTACTCCTCTCAAGCCTGCATGTACTCCTCTCCAGCCAATGCTATCTCATTCTTCTCTCTTCTCTTTCTAGCTAGCCTCAATGTTCTGTTCTTTACCCTCGCAATTGCCATTTTCAACTCAGAATCAGATTCAATCAATCCTATTCCCTTTCTTGTCAGTTGGTCTCTCTTTCTACCTATTGTTTCTTTGGCACTATCAAAAAAATCTCTTCACAAATCATCAGTCATGCCTTGAACATTGACTGACTCTTTACCAACACACGTCTCTTTTCACTCATCCAAAACTTCCCAAAGTCTTTCTTTATATGCCTTTTAATCTGTATCTTTGTCTATACATCACACCCACTTTGATCCGCTCCCTTTTTTTTCCTGTTCTTACATTGGAGACCTACTGTCATCCATAGCTGACTGTCCTTATCAATGTACACATTGTCCACCATTCTGAACTGTCATCCACTAGGGCATGGTCAATGATTGATCTCCTCTCCCCTACAATCCTCATCAATTTCCCGTTACATTCACTATCTCTAAATAAAATGCGCAGTTACATTTCCCTGCAAAAGGTCAACAGCTTCCTTCCACTTCTATCTATGTTTGTATCCTTTCAGCCCATCTCCAATGTGACCACTCAAATTGCCTACTGGTAGCATCTGCTACCCTCATTCCTAAACAGCATTCGCAGCTAACCGTAGCTTCTCAAAAATCTGACCCTTTCATTGTTCTGGAAGGACCACTGTCCGTGCATACACCACTCCAATGGCTATCTGGTTTTGAAGTTACTCTACTTCTATCCACTATGCCTCATTCCAAACCTTGTGCATGCCATCCTCGCCTCTGTTAATATCATGCCACTGTATGCCATTCTTTATAAGAAAACCAACCCTTCCTCCTTTTCTTTGCTGTATCTCCCTTTCACTGCCTTACCCAGCAACCCCTTCCTATCTCCCCCCCCCCCCCAACACACACACACACTGCCTTTGTTCCCATCCTATCATCTAACTACTCCCTCCTCTTTGTGCTAAGTCATTTGTGGTGACCTGCACCATTAATTCATTTATAAACGGCACAAGCAACTATCAGGCTAGCCAACTGTCTGTGCCAATGTCAAAACATAAAATGTTGAACCCACACACTTCACAGATCTCTGGAAGATCAAAGAGTTGCACAAATTCATGAGATCATGCTACTGCATGGGACTCATCAATCTATATAAAAAAAAAAAATTGGTTAAATTTAAGAGAAAAATACTTTCTTGAACAGTCACTCATTTTGAATTGCAAACTGAAGTGCTAAACTAGTTATATTGAGCTCTCAGTAGTTTAATTTTGTAAGCATCATGTTAGAACAACATACTTGGCATTCTGTCATCATTCGTACCTGAGACTTTATTTATCTTCATTCATTTATCCCATATTTTCATGGGTTCCCCCAGAACATTATATTACATACATGAAAACACATCTGTGGTATATTTGAAAGGAAAAAATAATAAATACATTCATTTTCATAGATACAAAGGTGAGACAAGGCGGTACTGTCAAACAAACATGTCCAGCTATTTCGAGTTTTGAAACCTGTTCTGATAATTTCCTTCTGAAAACCTATGAATGTCTTTCAGATTCATACATACTGTCTTAAGCAATTACTTGTTGAATCTGCTATGATAAAAATAAACATTAAATCAATATGTGGACTGTGACGAACCTGTGCTCAGCTGACCTCACATGCACAGACTGAAGTGGTCCTGTGAACTTCAGAGTGGTATTAATGTCATCTTTGTTTAAGACCATCATCACTGTTGATAACATGATATTATTCACTTACAGATTTTCCCGAATTTAAAAACTTTGTTAATAATAAAAAATGACAGTACCACCATGCAGTGAACAGATTTGGTGATGATCAAGTCCATGTACATTCCAGATAAGTCTGAAGTACATCAAACTTACTGTTTGAGAGAAAAAATCAAGAGAAATGAAAACACATAAAAAAACTTCAAAAAGTGAAAAATAATCACAGCACCAACCGTTGAACAAATTAAGGTCTAGGAGTCCCCAGAAAATGTCCCTATGCAATTTCAAAGTAGCTGACCTAGCAGTTTCAAGGACGATTTTTGAGGCGGGAAGCTAGTGCGCAGTGAGACTGGCAACTTTGGATCGCAATTACCCATTTAATTTTTTCATAAGTACATTAAACCTATGTATTTTCTAATTACTACATATCCATAGAGTTTTTTTTGCAGGATTGGAATTTTTTTAGATTTTATAGCATTCTTTCTGACTTGGTAGGATTTTCACATTATTCGCCCAGATGTCACACAAAATTGTTTTTTGCGAGTTAAAATCAGAAGAAATTTAAAATGTATATCCATGTCCAGGGTCAATTCAATGGTTAGTCCTGAAACAGCATAAATAAAAAGTTATAAAATTTTTAATTTAGTCCTGACAGGTTGTTCATTTTCCTTCTAGAAATTGTTCCAAAAGTCACGGAAGGGGTTGTCAGAAAAAAAATCCTGGGAACCGTTCCTGGATATGATATTTTTCTTTTAATGTCCACTGATTTTAATGTGATAGGGCAAATCGTACGTTTGTGAGGCGAGATACAAATTGCAGAGGTTGAGCAAAAAAAAGTTCCAAGAAAATCGCATTGAAAGAAAAAGTTGCCAATTCTTAGACATTTATGGCTGTAGTATGACACATACTCATTTCTTCTGTCCTGTGTTTTAATTATTGTGTGAAATAAACTTGTAGCTTTACCTCTGTGATGTTGTCATTAAACAAAAGTATATTTTGTGGCTTAAATCTCGACTTTTTTTAACTTGGGAACACCACGCTTGGCTTGTTTGTGTGTGGGTTCACATGCAGCTTTCCATATTTGGGGACCAGTAACTGGATTGCGCTAATTTGTTTTTGCATCAATAGAGAATTTCAAAGAACAATGGTAGTGATTAGTCTGAACTGGCCCATTCTTCTCTCCACAGCTAATGGTTTCCTGTGAGTGACCCTTGTCAATAGTTCAGTTGGTTTCCAGGGGTCATGGACTAATGACTGTGCAAACAATGACATGGTTCATTATCATGCCCATGCAAACAAACACATGTGACGGGCACTGTTTATAAACTTTTCATTGTAAACAAAAGTTTTGACATCAATTATCTCATATAAATTTTATGTCCACACATCTGAGTTTTTGGGAGCATGTAATTTATGTATCAGACTATCCAAAAATATGAAAAAAAGATTAGAGGTTATCCAAAGGGGCCCGCTTCAGATCCTCCACCTTAAGATTTTAGCACGGAATGAACAAAAAGAATTAATAAAAAATCCTAAAATAATTGAACCATGAGCATTTGAAAAAAACTTAGCAGAGACCCACCCAAGGTACATCTCCACCAAGTTTGAAGTGAATCTGGTTGACAATTTTGGAGAAATAAAAAATGTGATATACCATAGCAATTCCCTTTGAAATGCATTGTAATCAATGGGAACGTATGCATTAACCGTTAAGCACCCAAATTGAAAAATTTGTTAGAAATCAGTGATGCAGAATATCATCACCTAGTGTCCAAGTTTGTTTGACCCTTCCACCAGGTACATTTCCATAAAACTTTCAGAAAAATCTAAGAGACAGTTCCGGGGAAGAAGTTGAAAATAGTTTTAGCACACATTTTTTTTTTTTTTAATTAGAAAAAAAATCACAGTGGCACCTGGCAAAAAACTTATGGTCTACAGGTCTCTGGAAGTATCCCTATGCAATTTCAAAGCAATTGGCCTGGTGGTTTGGAGTTTTTTAAAGATTTTCCCCAAAAAATTCAAACCAACCCCCCCCCCCCCAAAATCATTGGACAATGACCATTTGAACAATATTGGTATAGACCCACCTAAAGTACATTTCCTTCAAGTTTGACCAGAATGTGACAAGCCAGCTGAACTAATGAAAATTCTGTATTTATGTATAAATAAGCAGTGACAGGAATGAATGGGGGTGAGCATGGAACAAGGTAAATGGATATCAGGCATTGAAATTTTGGAAGTGATACAGGTCATTTCACTTTTTGCAATAGAAAAACTTAGAAATACACGTTTCAAGGATGATATGAGTTCTGTTCCACTAAATTATAGTTTTCTTGCAATTTGTGTGGATATGGCTTGCCCAGGAAGGAGAGAAATGCATGTATTGGTGTTATTTTAGGTTTGTACCAAGGAAAACTTCATTATAACTTGTTGTGTGTAACA
The DNA here is from genome assembly GCA_964020975.1 of Hermodice carunculata. Classification (NCBI taxonomy): domain Eukaryota; kingdom Metazoa; phylum Annelida; class Polychaeta; order Eunicida; family Amphinomidae; genus Hermodice; species Hermodice carunculata. The sequence continues at coordinate 140,342,013 of OZ026612.1, forward strand.
TTATATGGTTCAAGATCTCAGCATGCCTAACTTACTTTCCAAACTTGTCCTTATTTGGGTTAAAAGCCTTAAAATAATACAAGCAAAAGGCAAATGTATAATTTGGTCAACAACATGAACAAGTATGAATACACCATTGCGGCCAATCAGGGGCAGGTTAACGCACTAAATAGTTCTTGGTTGTCTTGTGCTGACACCTTTGGGGGCCATGGTTTACAATAGCGTACATTGCTGGATTTTCATGTATTAACCAAAACAAACAATGATATTTGCATACTTTGGGAAAAAAATGAAGAAAGAGTAAATTTTAAATTGATATTCAGGTTAAATTCTCCATTCTAAAAGAAGTTTGAATGGGGACGAATGATTTTTCAAAGGAAAATATGTTGAAATTGACTTTAATCCTTGCATATTTAAAAACAGCTGAAAAAGCCCCCAACTACTTGATAAATGAAGATGGAAACTAGGAAGGATTACAAAGTGATCATGATGGCCTTGTAACCACTTGATGGTAGAAATAAGACTGACATATATGTGTACTAACAGATGTCTATCATCAATAATTAAAATTTTATTTGAACAACAATGAGGCAGCTTGTACCACTCAGCAGCCATCATTTTTAAGGGGGGGGGGGTGGTATCAAGGTCAATGTAGGTTCACTGACCAGGTTTTTTCTGGCAAGCTGTATTATTTTGTTACAAACAAATAATAATAATAATAATAATAATGTAACCCAAGTGAAAAAATTGAGATGAAATCAAATCTTTGAAGAAAAAATAATGAATTTTATTGATTGGAGGGGTCAGATCAAAACACTTAAAACTGCATTGGGATTCCATTGTGATAGTGCAAAGAAAAAGTGTTATATTTCCAAAAGTATACCAGTTAGCTGAATTTTCTTTTCACAGTATTACACTTGTATGGGTCAGTAGGCCTATTGCATATGCATAATTAACATGAATATTAATTGTCATTTGCATAATGAAGGTATGAATACACCATTGCGGCCAATCAGGGGCAGGTTACCGCACTAAATAGTTCTTGGTTGTCTTGTGCTGACACCTTTGGGGGCCATTTACCTGTAATAAACCCACTGTTTCAGGTAGACTATTACATGAACTTATCAGCCTGTTTGTGTTGCATGGTTTGACAGATATTTTTTCCATGATGAGTTTTATAAACAGAGGGCAAATCACATATTCATACACAGTGATGTAATGCTGGCAAGCCGTGCTCGGAGCACGTGTTTCCTGGCTATGACAGGTAAACACTGGCATAACTTTTGATTCTATCTATAGACTCGCCTTTTTTATCTTGAATGTTTTCAATGAAAGGTGTCTGCACAGCACCAACTGCATACTATATTTTAAAAAGTGACACAACAAAAGTTATATGCATTTATGCTAATATGAGAATATACAGTAAATATAATGGTGGTTTCATTCCAACAGGAAACGTGAAAAACAAGGCAGTGTTGTGCTGCTACCTGCTGATAAAGAGTAGAACTAGAATATGAAAATTGTTAAATTAATTTTGTGATCTGTCTGCTGGTGTATTTGTATTTCATTAATGACATCTTCAGCACATGACAACATGTTGGTGAAAAGCTTATAGAATTCACTAACCATTAAAAAAAAGATCCAGTGACAAGGACATAAACTTTTTGGACACTTCAGTCTAATTTAACTAAGACAGGAAATGATATGTAACATTGTCATTGTACAACACCAACAGATACATGCAGTTAATGCACTGTATTTGACATTAACAGTCCATCCCAGCACTCTGCTACAGGACTCTTCGTGTCAGATGGGAGCTCTGATGGTGACTCTCTAATACATGCACAGTGCAATCACTTTTAGGCTAGCCCAGAAGGTATTCCTCTGAGCACATACATTGCTAAATACTATTTTTTCACAATTAATGGTTAACACTATTCACCAAATACTACTTTTACATAAATACGCTGCATTTTTCTTTTAAAGATTCATGACATTTCAGAAGAATATCAAGGGGGTCCAATTCAGTCTGTGGGAATCAGTTACATGCAAGCTTCTAAGTGACCTGGGGTCACTTCCAGGCTAAGCCTGACAATGACAGGGGTCACTTCCAGGCTAACCCTGACAATGACGGGGGGTGAGTGAGTGGGGTGGGGTAGGGTTACTTCTACGTGGGGGTCACTTTTAGCCTCCTGCAGGGGCCCAAACATTCAGTGAATATTTGGAAGGTTGGCACATGAAAACACAACAACCACGTCTATCTATTGAATTATGGTATGTGCCACAAATAATATTTCAAATATATTAGCCTTGATGCAACAGACTAAGGGTACATTCTTACTGTATCATTAAGGGGATATAAAACCAGGGATGTTCCTTTGAATATCCAAGTATAAATCAATCATTTAGCAGAGATATCTCTGAACAGGATCATCAGCATCTTGGCATAAAGGTAAAAAGTAAACTATGATATATGTCTAATTCATTCTCCATATGTACATATCATATAGTTAACCAACATTCGACCTCCCTTGGGCCTACCTTTTGAATGTCAGAGGCATTCTGCCGGTGGAATTGCGACTCACATACTCAACTGAGCGTTCCAAAACACAAATACACCTGGGTCCATGGTGAACAACTTGTGTCTGTGTTTATTGGTTACCTCAGAGAAAGCAAACTGCAATATACCAGTAGGCTTACACAAAACTTGATTTTACTACTTTATGTGTGGAGCTCAAAAGTAGCTCATGTAAACCACTGTAAATGTGGTAAAAAGTAGATCTGCTAAAGGTAGGCAAGAAGAAACAGCATGAATTTCAGCAAACACTTAGGGATGGTTCAACATTTTCATCATTTTTTAATTAGTACTTACAGTACACAAGGGGGAGGGGGTTAAATGGGTCTGTACACTTTCTGAGAATATGGAAAATAATGGCCAATTTTGGGCCTGTTTTGTGCAATTTTACTATGATTTTTTTGGTGAATCATCATTTCGAAAGTACTAATTTGGGGGGAGGGAAGGGGGTCATGAAATTTAGTACCCTAAGTACTAATTCAAAAATGATGATAATGTTGAACCTACCCTTAGTAAAAATAACAAAATATACTTAAAAACTACTGACCGGTACAGATGCCAAGTCTAAACTGGCGTTAGATTTCTGTGCCTCATCCTCCTCCATGCCAGGCTGACCCACAGGATTGCTCTGAAATACACAATACTGGGCTGAACAGGCTCCATAACAGTGGGTAAAGCGGTTTTCAATACTAGCCATTTGTATTTACCATACTTGCATACTGGAAACCCCTTTATCTTATGTACCTCTTACAAGCCATTACTTCTAACTTTTCTATCTTCAGTACTTTGTACTCAGGCAAAATTATTACCCCCTCCCCAATGTGTGTGTTCAACCAAATACACGATCAAATGCAATACATAATCATTCTGTGGGGATAACTTCTTTCATCTGCAATTATATAGCATACTTCTTACCTTCAGCAGGCTGCACTATACTCAGTTTCTTCGTGTGAAACAACTTCCTACAGGCGAGACAAAGTGACATTGCCATACAGACTCATTTTGTTTTCTTTGACACTGAATGGTCACCAGTGAAAAAAGTATTTACTTATATTAGCTATTTAGCAGGGACCTCAATTTCCTTTTAAAGACAGAGAGTGCAGGTGCAGAAACCACCCTTTTTTGGTGAACTAGTCCGTCTGTTGACGACCCGTTTGTCAGTATTGGAATAGAAATTCTTGATGGTATCACACCTGACTTGTTTTTCATTTGCTACATTATCTTATAATGTATGTCAGTGTCACTTCCCTTCAACAAAGTTTGGTTCTTTTGGAATAAAGAGGCCACACAAGTAATTAAGTGGCAAAAGTGGATGTCAGACAACTCGAGTTTCGGCAGGGATTGCAAGAGTGGATCTTTTGGTATTGTAGACTACTTGACTCACCTATTTCTGATAATTCATCAGAGCTTTACTAAATCAAACTCATGAGCAACTTTTCATCACAAATTTAAAAACTGCTAAATGGGAGTCATCGCAATACCTTTTTTCATGATTTGTAATATTAATGATATTAATTAATAAAATAACGTAATCTTTGCCTTTCTTGTCTTCAGTTGCAAAAATTGTGTCGAGCTTTCTCCTGAATATGTGAAAAATTCCCACAAAACACAAATTTCATACACAAGGTGTTTTAATATACATAAAAGGGAAGGTGTACAACTTTGGAAGATACTTACACTCATATTTTATGAGAACTTTTACCTTTAACAGCATCTGAAAAGAGGCCTATCAGAAATAGAATGTTATAATGCTAATATCATGTCTAGGGTAGCTAATGAACTGAGTGTCCATGTTGTGAAATAAGGAAAGAATTTGATCATTTTCTGGGTTTGATTTTATGAATTTATCATATCTTTAAAATTATCACCTACAATTTTTATATGCTTTATCTGATCTTCTATAAATTATAAACTGTCACTTTATGCTGTAAGATCCCATGCACCCAGGTTAAATGAGGGAAATGAAGACTCGGCAAGTGCCAAGCAGGTGAATGTACTGGTTTACAAATGATTAAACGTTGCTCTATGTATCTAGAGGCTTGTTACTGTTGTATACTGAGTGGTGAAGCACTCAACAGTCTGTCCGGTTTCATCCTTAAACAAACTCTTCAGAGATGGAGTTGTAACAGACACAAACACCAGTATTTATACCCTAATGTAAGCAGCAAAAGTGACCTATTGTTACGTAGTGGTGTTACACTTTTTTCGTGTGTGTGCATAACGTTGGCAAACAGATGCATCAACGCATCAGCCAATGGCATAGATAGCAAGCGTATTCCATCAACACAGAACACCATGTGATCTGGGTTATGACAGATTCTTCAGCAGGACAGTGATGAAAAACATGAAGACTCTCGACTTGAAAATATGGACCTTAATGATGCCATTTTGCGGGAAAGTGATAGTGAAACTGAATTTGAAGGTTTTCTAAGTGAGTAATTCACAAAAAATGAAGAAAAGCAGATATGAATTGTTTACCTTTTGTGGTGATGTACAAAAGTCTGTTACACAGATTGGTATAGAACTTTGATTTCCAACACTGTGTACATGGATATACAATAAAGGACTCAAACCAGCCCAATCACCTGCAACATGCATGATACATGTACCTAACTTGTACTTGGAACACATACATGTACATGATTTTCAACTTGCATTAATTCTTAAATATTTTTTGGAAAATTAGTGTATGAATACAGGTTAAATAAAGTGAATGGATGAGAATGTGTTACACTGGCCAATGGATAGTAAATAGACATGCGTTTTATGCATTTGACAATTACCATGATTAAAATTTTTTAAAAATAAAAATAATAAAATGAATAGGTAAATTTACTACATTGTACAACTTGACATGTATATATTCCATAATATAATTGTATATGTACACTGAGATATCCAAGCATTTGACCTTACAGCCCCCTGCAGACTGTGACATATGCCTGGCCAAGACCTTGTTGTATGAGCAAATTAACCCTGGCCACTTCATTCAGGTAGTGGTTCAGTGCACATAGCTATGCTGGTCACTTGGTGATGGACACATTGTGGAATTTCACTTCGCGAATGACAATTTTGTCAATCTGCAGTTTCTTCCAAATCAAACTTTGTCAACAATTAAAATAGTCGAAGACAAGAACAGCCGATTAATGCCGAGCACAATTTTAGTCGAAAAGTGCAAATCACTTTAATCAAAATAAATATACCTCTTTTGTTTTTTAATTTTAATATACATCTGTGAATGGAGAAATCTGATTTATTGTTTTGTTATTCAACTATCACACCAATAGAAGCAAACCACCTTTTTCAGAAATAACTGACATATAGTGATCCAGCATGATGGAAGGCCATGTGTCGTCCACAACCCCTCCCCCCCCCCCCCCCCAATAATAAATGAAAAAAAAAAGGTCTGGTACTAAACATGCATGACGGTAAAAATTTTGTGAGGAACCTTTAACAAATCTGCAACTTAATTTTCAAATAAATTTGCATTTGCCTAAAGTAACTGTTCTGCTAATTTCTCCTTCAACCGTATGTAATTTCAACCATATCCATGATGCTTTTGGCCATCATGGATTTAGCAACGAAGTTGGTTTCGGCTATGTGGTATCGGACAGTCACAGAGTCAGTCCTAGATCCTTGGTTGATATTCTCCACCGGGAGAATAGAGATCTGAATACAGGTCTTCATGAATTGGCACGTGTTGCCCAGTCTCCCATTAAAGCCTATCGGAAATTGGGAGATCATGCATATACATGCATGATGTATGGATTATCTGATTATACTTTATATTATAGTACTAGGAGTCGTGGCAGGTGGGTGTTTAAAAGAGGAAAGCAGCATCTGGGGCCCCTTGTTTTGTTTTCTTCATTCTCTAACCCTAATCAGTATCTTGGGTAGACAGTGTTTTTGGTGGTCAGTACCTACAGGTTCGTATCTACCCCAGTATACTTAAAAAAACCATTCTTCTGGCTGCCCCTGCGCAGCAATGACTTTGAAATGTCATGGAGTCTTGGAGAGCTCAACTCTTGTGTTGACTGGCTGCATATGCCACTGATATTGCCCATAGATTTCTTTTCTGAATAACCTGCAAACGCCTTTCGACATGACCACTGTTGCTTTTTACTCAAACTGCTGTATTGAAAACACGTGTCTCCTCCTTTTAAGTTTTAATACCTTGGCATGCACTGTTCCCATGCTACATTCAAACAAGTAATGTGTCCTCTGCGACCGGCCCACGAGTGGTTTCTCAAAGGTCAAGGTCAAATCACGATTTGCTTGTTTTTCGGCTTGTCGTATTCATGCGAGCAAGCCCAGCATGAAATTTTGACCACATAATTATGATTATATGTTCAATAATTATTTAGTCTTACATTTTCATTATGCTGTTTGTAACTGTGTTTGACTTATTAAGCCCAAATTATGGCGACTGCTTTGCGGCATAATTTTTCGAGACCATTCGGCATTCCGGCAAAATTGTGTGCTTGCTGGCGGTGATCGTGATGATTCGACCGTGTGTGAGAAAGTTCCCAGTTTAGACTTTGGTGTAAACAGCGTACGCATGTCTCATCGATTAGTCATACCTGAGACTCATTTAAAAGACTTGGGGTTTCAGAAAAACATCCTTAAAACGGCCTGGCTGCTCATTGTGAACACTGAAGTCAATTCTTGTTACTCAGTAATAGTATAGTTGAAAGTGGCGACAGAAACGTACCCCTGTACTATAGTAATTTGCTCCGGAACCTTTGAACTTGAATTTTTAGTCAAAGACTATTGTCTGTGCTGAATGGTCAGCAACGACACACGGGTGCATTCCACTCTCAGTTTGAACAGGAGACACTGGAACCAGGAACATTGTCATTGTAACAGGTCCCTGAGTGACTGAACGGACCACAAACACGCTGGAAAGAACACACATAAAAAAAACTGGGAACTTTCATCCCTTGAAATTGAATCAATTCACTGTGATTGTCAGCTTAGAAAAGAGAAGTCCATAAACTAAAAGCACAAGGCGATATGGCAAGTCATTCCGCGGGAGGCAGTGGCGACGGTCACCCTGGACAAAACAGAAGTTTAGAAGGACTGCTCAAGTTCGCTTTGGAGTCCACGGCAGCAGAGGATGCTCCCGGTCAGTCTACCGTACAGATGACGGAGGAGGTGAGTGGTGAAAGAAAGCAAGGCGGTGTTGACAAGTGTAATACAGGTAACTGGACTGCAAACACCACTCACAATGCTGATAGCTCAGTGGATGAGTCTCGTCCAAATACAAATGAGTTACGTATAAGACAAGACGAAGCATTACATAGCCTCTGTTTATACCGTTATCAAATCCCGGGTGATGGGAACTGTTTGTTCCGTGCAATAGCAGCCCAACTTGGCTTAGACCAAGACAAAATGCACCCAGTTTTACGAGAAGCTGCAGTGAAGTGGATGGCAAAACATAAAGACGAACTGTTGGTGGCAGGCTTATTGGATACTGAGAAAGAAATTGAAGAAAGTGGACATATGGGAGCGTGGCCGGGGCAAGCAGCAATAGTTGCTTTGGCTAACGTGATTGGAGTGAATATTGTTGTGATTCAGGGTGGGGACATTGGGGATTTGGATATTCAGCATATTGCACCCTTTGAGAACACAGTAGATTGGGACAAAGCAGGGAGCATTCTGCTGGTTTACCAGTATAGTGGACATTATGATGCAGTTGTTACACAGCCAAATTTGATAAATCCAGTATATGATGCGTGGATACACCAAAAACAGCTAGAAACTGAAGCTAGTGAGACTTTGGCAAATAAACTTGCTCAGGAGTATGGGGTGAGTCAGTGTGACCTCATTGACTCTAATTTTGGTACAAAGCTCAGTGACTTAAAGTTAGGTGACTCTGACATGTCTGACTCAAGTAAGTTGCCTGTATTAATCAGCTGTACCAAAAACAATGATGACTCTCATATCAAGGAAACCTCTGCTGCACACCATCGTGATCATGGTCGTGCAAGTCATGCTGAGGAAGAAGTCTATGACAATTTGCGTGTTGAGGAGAAGCTGTCAGATGACATGTGTGAACAGAAAAATGTCAATGGTCAAATATATGAAAACAGAAAACTTAACAGTGTTATAAACATACCAATAAAAATTGTGAAAGACTCTCCACAAAAATCAGGTGCTAAATCTACAAAATCTGTGTCCAAGGCAAAACAGTCTAATATGACCAATGTCAATTTTCTTGACAATTCCTGGCCACCACCCAGAATCACACGCAGCTGGGGTTTTGGTCAGTGTTCATTACCTGTGGATATATGGGACTCCAGAGGATTTATGTTTCCTGTTCGTATGGAACCAATGACTGTGTATTCTAGATTATTTTGATTCCATCGCAATCTGACTCAGAGAACAAGACTGTTTCCTATGAACAACATGCAGGCTGCTCATTGTTCCATAATATCCATGTAACTTTTTGTTTGGTTTCAATTTGTGTATATACATCAAATGAAGTATCTAAATATTTGCAAAGATTAAAAGTTGGTATATGTGTACAGTTTATTCTAGATAGTTTTGAATCATTTGAAGTTTTGTCCAGTGGATCATTTTGAAACCTTTATGCATACATTGCTTTATAGTTTTTAGTTGAAATTGACATCAATGAGCTGATGCATTTTACTGCCAAATGTTTGATCAGCTTCATATGAAAACCATCAGTCATTGTGGGTTTTATGAGTGTCATTATATGCATTATTGCCTTATTGTTTTGCTGGTCATTTATAATACTTCAATTTAGTAAGTCATATTTGAATGAGTTTTTTTGTTGTTGTTTTTTTTTTTTTTTTTTTTTTGGTGCTTTATAAAATGTGTGTATGTCTAATTTTAGAGTGAACAGGTAAATGATGATGATATCAGACCATTATAAATTTATATAATTTATTAAATAAATGTACATTTGCTGCATGCCACAGATACAATACTATGGAATTGGTCAAAATGTAAATTGTGGTGGATAGCAGTGTCTCATTGTATGGGATGTTTCCCCTAGGTGCTTAAATGTGTAGAAACTGGAACATCAGTAAAAGTACGCAAATCTGTTAAAACTGATTTGAAGTGTGCACACCAACTTTAGCTGAATTACAAATTAAACAATGTTATAGTTAATTCAGTTGATTGTTCTGTTTGACATTGATGTGTTTTGTTTTGTTTGTTTGTTTTTTATTTTTTTGGTGTGAATCTGTCAGAAGAGTCAACTGTTGTATTAACTGGAAGCATGGACAATTCTGAAAGTGACTGTGTTGTTACAGTATACTCCTTTGCTGATTATATGTTGTTGATATATTTGAAAAAAAAACCCAGATAATATATATTTTGAAATATTCAAGGAAATTTTGTGTCTGTGTTGTATTCCATTTTACATGTTAAGTTATATTGCCTTCACTCTCTGCCCTCCCTAACAAGGGCCTCAGTCACACTACTGGTACAAGGCTCATTGATCTGGTGAAATCATGGAAGAAGAATATTCTTCCTTCACTGGTGAAATGAACTAATTTGTATGCCAGATTGACAGAAACTATAATATTTAGCAGTGAAACGATACAAACCAGGATTATTAATCGCAGCACTTGTTTACAAGGTGTATTGCATGGCAGTAACTGTGAAGTGCCCACTCAGGTCATATCTGAAACTGTCGCGAGCATGTGGCATGAGATCACCCAAGTTAAACAACAGATTATGAGTTAGTACTGTATGCTGCTGGCATTGGCAAGAAAGCTATGGAAATATCAAAATATGCCACTTAGGAATCCGAGAAATAGAGATGTGTGAGAGTCTCCAGTTCAGTCAAGGTTGACAATTAGAGGGAATTCTACTTGTGCATTCTGATTCACCTGTATTTTTAACCCTTAATACATATATCAGTGTAAATTGCAATATCTCTTGCTTCAAAAGTAACTTTTATGACTATTTAGGACAAGTAACGATTCAAATCCTCATACAATTTAGGATTTTTACCTGTTCACAATAAACATTTGTTTTTTCCTAGCAAAAAGGGCTCATCTTAAAGTCAAAGAACATATATACTCTGGAAAAAAAGCACATGTATAAATGTGCCTTTTGCATGCAAAGACAGGTAAAAAATACATAATCCTGGCCCCAAAGGTGACAAGCTTTAGCAAGACTGTTGTCATAATCCTACTTCCTGTTACCTTTCAGTATTATTCAGACTGTCGCTTTAATATTAGTGTCATTATGTCTGGGTGCCAACCCAAACATTTCTTTCTTTCTTTCTTTCTTTCTTTCTTTCTTTCTTTCTTTCTTTCTTTCTTTCTTTCTTTCTTTCTTTCTTTCTTTCTTTCTTTCTTTCTTTCTTTCTTTCTTTCTTTCTTCTTTCTTTCTTTCTTTCTCTCTCTCTCTCTGTCTCTCTCTGTCTCTCTCTGTCTCTCTCTCTCTCTCTCTCTCTCTCTCTCTCTCTCTCTCTCTCTCTCTCTCTCTCTCTTTCTTTCTTTCTTTCTTCTTTACGACCAGATTTGTCAGGAGTTTTTCTCTGACTCCACTACATGTATTCCGAAAACCACCAAACTTGCCATGGTGAATGAACTACCAGTGAAATTAGGCACCTGACTTGGAATGGTCATGATGATTAAAATTACGCAAATGAGGGGCAATTAAAATTTTAAAAGCTTCATATTTTCTAAACTATTGAAGATACATGTAGACACAAAGTTCTTACTTACACAGATTGGTTTGAGACAACTGGCAAATCCAATAGCATACAATAAAAACTTGGGGAATTTTAATGTACCCTAAGTTCACCAAATTTCTCCCCGATCCACATACAGGCCTTGAACTGCTTGCTGTATCACCTATTGCTCTCCATGGTGCCAGGCAAACATTTTGCATTCATAACTAATCAGCTTGAACCTACCTGTCTCTCAGACAGCTTTCTATCCATGCTTGCTAGGTGTATGCTTTGGAAGGTTTAGGTCTTGTAGCAAATGGGGGGGGGGGGGGGGGACTCCCAACGACTGTGTAATGAGGCTCTCAATAAAATACAGAGTATCTCTTTCTGTTCATGCATGAACAAATTGACTCCATGCTGCCATATATACCAGCCACAGCCATAGTTTCCACGAGTGCAGAACAGACCTGTCAATGCACCATGACTGAAACTGGTGTCTTATCTGGCCTGTTTTTGCCTGAGGCAATGTCAGTGTGCTGAGCTTATCAATGCCAAGGGAACACAGGCTCCAGACTTCTAGGCAGAACAAGCCTGAGTGTACCCTCTGTTAAAAATAGACTACATACAGAGATGAGTCCACCAGACCAAGGAGGATACAATTTGTGGTACTCAGTGGACACTTTCATGTCTTTGTTTTCTTGTAACGAGTGAGATGAAGCCTCTTCTTCATAGCCAATACTGATACAGTATAGTTTTGTCTTGTTCACTGGTACATGTTTATGTAGTTTTTTGACAGCTTCTGTTAAAATTTGTTTATGTAATAAAGGAAGAAAGACAGTTTTGTATGGCATGTATAGACATCCCCTTGAATTGTAATATGTATGCACTGTACATATATATGTACATGTATGAATAATGTACATATACATGCACATATACTCATCCATACTTCCCAGAAGGGCTGACTCTCTTAGGAGTAAGCACTTTTCTCTGGTCCCATGGCTGACTTTTCTCTGGTCCTAAGGGTGCCCACTGTAGAGAGGTATCACTGTATCAGTAAACACTGGAGTTTGTTTTCTTTCTTTCTTTCTTTCTTTCTTTCTTTCTTTCTTTCTTTCTTTCTTTCTTTCTTTCTCTCTTTCTTTCTTTCTTTCTCTCTTTTTCTTTCTTTCTCTCTTTCTTTCTTTCTCTCTTTCTTTCTTTCTTTCTTTCTTTCTTTCTGTCTTTCTTTCTTTTTCACAAACCAGTTGGTTTGGAGATTTTCTCAAGCACTATTTTTCCGAAAACCACCAAACTTGCTATGGTGACTTACCTAACCAGTGAAATTGTGCATATTATTTGGAATAGTCATGAAGTTTAAAAGTATGCAAATTTAGGGGCAATTAAAATTTTAAAAGCGCCATATCTTCCAAAATATTGCAGATACTCAATATTTCAATATGCATATATAGGTTTGTGGCACCTGCCAATATAATGGACAGTATAAGTTAAGTAGAATTTCAAATTATGCTAATAAGGGGCTTTGAAAAGTTTCAAAATTGAATATCTCCAAAACTATTATATATAGACATGCCATTTCAACTTCAATTTATAGGTTTGTGGCAAAGTGGCATCCAATAAACCAAAGTTGTAGGATTTAATTTATGCAAATTAGGTAACATGCAAAATCTAAATCTTGAATAGCTTCAAAACTATTATAGATAGAGGTGCCATAAATTTGTGACATGGCCACATCCAATGAACCAAGAACCAAAGATGTAGTATTTTGCTTTATAAAAATTAGGCTAATATATGAAATTTAGATTATGTTGAACAATGGCAAGGTGTCGCATTTCAAACTTGTCTCATTTTAAAGGCACCCAGACAGATTTGCAGTGCAGCAAATCTTCTTTTCAAGTTTTTCACATGTTTTCGTTGGGTATGGTCAGCAAGCATGCCATCTTGTTTGTCTTAATGACTATTGCACATTTCTCATTCAAAACTTGGTCCGTGCACTTTATGTAAACACATAAATTGCTGTTAGTTCCAATTTAGAAGTAAGATAGTCTCCACTACTTTGATTGTGTATATATCTTGAAGGGCTAATATGCACAATATGTCAATAGTGACTTGTCTTATGATTTCATCGTCTTCCTTATCTAAAGTCTCTAGCCATGGTAATGAAACAAACTGAAGATGCAATAAGTGATTCTTATTGGGAAGTTCCACATTTAACTGCTGTGCCTATAACATCTCTGCATTTTCACCTGAGTTTACTGGTCAGTCAGCTGGGTTTAGAGAATGGTTGTTTGTCCACCTGTCCACAACTTACATTTTCAACTTATCCAAAATTGTCAGCCAGATTCACTTCGGTGGTGTACCCTTGGCTCAGTCAACAGCTTTTCTTGGTTACAACAAGGCTCAGTTAACACATTTTCTTGTTATAACAAGGCTCAGTCAACAGGTTTTCTTGGTTATGACAAGGCTCGATCAAATGGTTTTCTTGTTATAACAAGGCTCAGTCAACAAGTTTTCTTGGGTTATAACAATGCTCAGTCAACAGGTTTAATTGGATATAACAAGGCTCAGTCAATAGGGTTTCTTGTTATAAGAAGGTCCAGTCTACGGGTTTTCTTGGTTATAACAAGGCTCAATGATCAGGTTTTCTTGTTTATAATTAGGCTCAGTCTACAGGTTTTCTTGTTATAACAAGGCTCAGTCAACAAGTTTTCTTGGTTATGACAAGGCTCCGTCAACAGGTTTTCTTGTTATGACAAGGCTCAGTTAACAGGTTTTCTTGTTATAACAAGGCTCAGTTAACAGGTTTTCTTGTTATAACAAGGCTCAGTTTGCAGGTTTTCTTGTTATAACAAGGCTCAGTTAACAGGTTTTCTTGTTATAAGAAGGCTCGATCAACAGGCTTTCTTGGTTATGACTTGGCTCAGTCAACAGGCTTTCTTGGTATGGCTTAGGTGCATGTCACCCAACTCCTGCCAAGGAAACCTATTGACTTGGGATGTGCTGTGGGGAGAGGCTTTATCTATACTGCTCAGTGCTCACCCAAATTAGTGAAAACTATTCATAAGAAATTGAAGGAACATGTTTCATGGCTAAGTTGCATGGTTATGTACATGTAGTAAAATAAGATCACTTGGTAAATTATCTGGATCACAGATTCATGTGCAACTCAGCAGGGCTTAATCTTGGACACACAGATGCAGATACATGCACACACACACACACCAAGACACAGACAGACAGACAGACCCTTGCACACACAGCCAACCCAGCCAAAAAGGCAATCCTCCAGAACTTTTAGTTTATTTTAAAGTTAATCTGTATTTTGACAGTTGTGGGTCCCTGGAATTTTATTGAATGTTGAAGCATGAATTTGCCTCTCAGCTTTAACTTGCTTGGCCTTTGACTGGATGAAATCCGATTCAAATACCACGGACATATGTGTCACCAGCTTTCTTGTGCTAAATGGTTGTATATAGGTGAATACCCTTTTCAATTTGATAACTTTTACGGCAAAACTATTCAATGTATTGAATGTTTCTTTAGCATAGAATCTTATTGGAATACACACCTGCAGCCCGCAAGAATTTTGTGTATTGGGTTGTGTATTCAGCCAAATACACATACAGTTGTTAACTGCAACTTCTCCTATTGGATAAAATGGATGTATAGTCGACCAGAGGCAATTCCAGGGTTATGGAAACAACACCTAATTCTCGTAATGTAGAATACAATAATGTCATAAATATACCCAGTTTCAAGATATCAAAGAGAACCAAAAAAAAAAAAAAAGAAAAATGTGTGAAATGACATGTAAAGACTTCTGCTGGGTCTTTGTAGGAGAAAACAAGAATTGCAGTAGTACCTGCTGTATGTGGCATTTGTGACCACATACTGTGTGGCAATGTAGTCTATATTCTTTGCACCTTTATCTGTGATAAAAGACCACGTTGTATGTGACCACTTTTAGCTGGCTGAAGAGGCGGTCACATACAGCAGATACAACTGTACCAACAAGTGTAATAAGATGGCAAGACTGTTTCCAACAATAACAGAAGACAATGGTCAAAATATTCTTTATTCCATATCAGTGTACAACAAAAACTAAATTACAGGCATTCTAATTTTCAATATTACATCGCTTTGTGGTAACCAAAGACAGACTTCATAAAATGAACATACATGTAGTCTGATCTAATGTGTGATTTTTGTGAAATACCAGATTCACAGATACTGAGAATGTAACTATGTCCAAGTGTTTTGGAAATATTTACAAGACTGGTTGAATCAACTAATTATCAATGATAAAATAAGCTTTTGGTATGAACAGGTCATTTTTGGCTGTTACCAAAATGTCAATAAAAAACACTATTGTATTTTAAATAATACAATATTGCAAAGCAAATACTTTATTTACAGAGAAATGTGTAACCCCAAACAAGTAACATTTGATGGTTGTATACATTTTATGAAATTAAAAATACAGGTAGAAAAACATATAATTTACATGTATTCACCAGGGAAGGAAGATATCTTTTATTACTGTGGGGGTGATCTGCCTGACGTACTAGCAATGTTGTAAATGAAATTGAAAAGCCAATAAAGATATTAAAAAATAAATAAAAAGGTATGAGAAAAATGACTGGTACATGGACCAAGGAGGATCCCCATTGTAGCTTGTTCGGAAATACACTGTTGCTTTTTTTTATGCTGTGCATGATTCTCAATGCAGTTTGGACTCGTAGAAATTCCCTGGTTTTGTAATGTTTATTAGTGTCAACATCTCATGTCAGTGAAAATGTTAACCATTATGTACTTGATGTGGACAGACAATAAGCTATCCGTCATGAAAGACTGCATATAGTAACCACCCACGGATGTTGGCATCTGTTTCATGTGAACACCAGGAACAGGGACAGTGTGTTTATGATACCAGGTATCCCAACCATCTATGACGATAGCAAGTACGTCAGTCCAATGCTGCAGGACTGGGCTGGCTGGCCGCTGTCCCTATATGGACAATACAAGCACAAAAGGGCTATGAGCATAACACAGGGCCTGCTTGTATTTGTGTTCATTATGGTCATTGTATCGTATTGACTTCAATGCAAGTGCAAAATTTCCCGTGGGCTTGGAACTTTTGCACAATCCTGGGCTCGGTTAGTTGGTTTTGTGTATTGTGTATTGCAGCAGTGGTGTCAGGCTTCAGGAAGTTACCCAGAATACACGTGGCACCGTAAGGGCAGGTCCACAATCAAAACAAGCAGCAGCCACGAGTCAGAGAAGGGCAGAGCAAGTTGATACAAAACTTAATTACAAATGTCAAACATGTATGTCAGAACATGTTTGTTTGTTCACTACGCAATGAACAGCCCATTGTATCAACTCTGCTGGGAACACCCAGGATAATTGTCTGGCTCCTCAGAAAGAAAAAAACCCACAACACAACGTATACAAAAAAAAAAAAAAAAAAAAAGAAGTTATTTGGCCGCAACAAAAAAATTGACTGTTGTGGAGTTAACAATACAGATGTTAAAGCATTATTCAAACTGAACATGCATATGGTAAACAAACATGACAGTCAACTCCACCCCAAAAGAGAATAAAAGAGGAGAAAAAAACAAAAACAAAATACAAAAAAAAAAAGAAAAAACAAAAAAACAAATGAAAAGAAAGAAAACAAACAGAAAAACACAAGGGAAGGGCAGATAGGAAAAAACAGCACCAAGCAACCAGACACTTCCTCACGGTCAGAGGACACAAAGATGAAAGAAAAAGAACTTAAACAGTGGTGGGGGGGGGGGGGGAAGAGGGTAAACTGAACATGGTAGTCAACTCTGCCAACCAAAAAAAAGGCAGCCAAAGAAGAAACGAAACACCTTGTGAAAAACAAAAAACAAAATAACAAAAACAATACTCACAACTTCTTCCCAATTATCAAAACCTAAAACAATAAGCACCACAAATATCATTGTCACAAAGAAACACCAGTCACTATCAATACAATATCTGAAAATTCATAGGTCCCTACAGGGAAAATTCCCGAGCAAAATATAATGGAGCAGCACCTTACAGCAGAATTACCAATACTGATGCATACACATTCAAATCAGAAAGTAAAACATTTACCAAACTGTGGCATAATCACATTCAAACAAATGAATGAAATTAGCAAACCCACTAAGGTGATCAAAAGGTCAAGTATCATCATTGTCCACTCAAACTAAATTCAACAATACCAGTAGATGTTCACCAGGTGAAGATATATATATTAGGTCCACTGTCAGTCCTGAAATAAATATACTGTAACAACAAATGTAACACTCTAAAATCATATTCAGTCTGCTTGACAATACACAAACACACAAAACATAACAGACAAATCACCGAAATACTTACAACATCGCAGTATAAAACAAACATTAAAAAAAAAGGAGAAACAGACAGTCAAATTGAAAAAAAATACAATGTCGATCATGATATAAAGATATCTTGGTGACAAATTTGAATAACGATCGTTGATTTAAAGAGGCAATGCATTAAGTAGATTATACTGTGAACACAGTGTCAATTTCAGATGCAACTACTGACATATGCAGAAATCACCACCATTACCAAAATGCCTCTTGTGACCATTTTGCTGGAAACACCCAGGATAATATTATACTGTAAATGGACTTGTTTTCGAATGAAAATTCCACATTTTTTGCATGTCACACATTTCATTGAATTTTTAATTTCACTATTTTCGACATAATTCCTATTAAATCAATGTTAAACTGCTATTTCACTGTATTTTTATTTCCATGGGTCGGTGCCATCAGTGAAATAAGTGAAAGTAAAGATATAGCTAAATAAAAGCAACTTACAGTTGTAAAATCAATATGCAATGTTTTAGCCAATCATGATCAAGCATTTTGTTGTTTCAAAGTCATGAAAACCATTCTTCACAACTTCTTCAGACCACACCCACAAGTAAAGCATACTTTTAGGTCATGAATTGAGACTCACCCTTCTTGTTATTATGCATAGGAAAGCCAGGTGTCAGTTCAAAGCGTCAAAGTACACTTCCACATCATACCCAGCTGACAAAACAAAAATGAAATGATAATATTGGTGATAAACATTAAGCATATTTAAAATTTGTATGACAATCACTAGCGATACTAAACATTTTTGCCATACAATTTGTATGGTCACTTGTGGAACAGAATCCAAAGGCTTTCCTGTTGTAAAGGAAAATGGCATTACTTTCACCTGCTGCAGTGTCAAGGGAAAAATGCCTTTATCCCAGAAAATAAGTTCTTCAGATAAAACAGGATCACCTTGTTTTTGTGTGTGGCTATACCCATTTTTTGTCATTCTCTGACTTGGGGCCTTGGGGAAGTAAAAAAATGTTGAATCTTCTTTGTTAAAAAAAAATTAATGTAGGCTTCATTTTCTTGTAGGTGTGGCTACAGTGCACTCCTGATTTGAGTCAGGTTATTGGGGGATAATTATCACTATTTTTGCACCACATGTACACTCCATGCACAAAAATGAAAGCCAGCAGCTGAGCCTCCTTATGTCCATTTGGGTTTTATGGCAGTAAATGAGAGTATAAGGATAATTTGAAGTCTCTAATCTTGAATTTCTCCTAACATCAACAACTGGAATGATCCATCTGTTGTTTTGCCTGGATGCCTTTTGGAACACTCTCTTAAATGTTTTTGTTCCAGTTCCACTGGTGTGACAGGTTATTTGTGGAACTGCAAACACAGACATGTAGCTATGGAATTAAAAGTATATAGTGAGTTTCAATGCTGTCTGAGTTGCAATTATGACATAGGAGTTGTGTGAGGTGATCAGGCAAATCCATATTTTGCTTGTCTCTGTGCTGATGGTGTTTCAACTTCTTCAGATAATTTTCAAAATGTGAAATGTGGGCATCAGAATCACCTGGTTCTATGTTTACATGACTCTGTCATTGTGTTTCCTTTCTTGTAGATGTGCATTGTGCAGGTGTAAGCTTGAATAAAAGGCATTTTGCTACTCTCCCATATTGCCGCATGCGACCAAGTGTCTGATCATGCCAAATTAGCAGTGACTTAATGCATTGATGATGAACCAATTAGTAGAGGAGCATGATAGGCACATTGTCTGATTGACTGAATATCATCCAAATAGAGTGGATGGCAAGAAGAAAGCCCTTCATTGCTTTGAAGGGGGCATTGCTTGGCTATTGCTACACTATAGGCTCTATCTAATTCAAAACCATGAAGGGCTTCCTTTTTTGTAGATTTTTTTTCACCCTTACCTGGTGACCATTGGCAGAGTGGCTTAAGCCATTGTTCCTTTTTTGCAGAGATCTTGTGTTCAAGTCCCTACACATGCAGCTATTACTTGCAGTTGTTGTTATTTTACCTTTTCCTTACTCTGGTGGTAAGTTTAGAAAGTCAGCAATACAGTAGTCCCTCCTTTGAGAGACCGCCCCTAGTGCCACCCAAAAGGTGGTGACATAAAGCAGGTGGTCCCTCAAAGGAGGTATAAATAACATGAAAAGTACTATAGAAAGACCTGACAACTGTGGTCTCTCAAAGGAGGTGGTCTCCCAAAGGAGTGGTCTTTCAAAGGAGGGACTACTGTACTCTTGGGTTGGGTTTGTCTGTGTAGGAAACTTAAGAGTTTCTTCTCCCTAACCACTGGTTTGGCATGAGCATTAGCGGGATGGAGAAAATGTATTATGGAGAAGGATTGGTGATCTAGGTCAACAAACTATTTAAAAAAATTGTTTGTGTGTGTGTAAAATCAGATACTTTTGTCAGATAAGGTGATGCAATGGGGCACCTAGCAGACAGTTCAGAAGGAGGATTGTGTGAAGGTGTTGATGATTGTGTGAAGGTGTTGCAACTGTTTAGTGCATGTGTGTAGGTAGACTGAAGTGATGCATGGCCAAATGTCTATTGCCTGACTGCATCATTTAGGAACTCGCTATCAGATTTTATCATCTTCGTTAGTTGCATACCATCCGTGAGCAGTTGTTAGTCTGAGAAAACTTAATCTTGTTTTGAAAATTGTTGCACAGTGCTGTTCCCTGTTGAACATGAACTTGACTGGGTGCAGTCAAGATAAGGTTTGTGCTTGGAATGAGTGTCAGTTTTTACAGAATTCTGTGTAAAATTATGTGGTCCCAGGGGAACAGTTTTCCATGGCGTGCTTTGGGAACTATGAAGTTCCCTGAGAACAGTTGTTGAGTCAGTCTCAGCAGCATGAGGGTTAACAATGTCTATACATGG
This sequence comes from Hermodice carunculata, assembly GCA_964020975.1. Classification (NCBI taxonomy): domain Eukaryota; kingdom Metazoa; phylum Annelida; class Polychaeta; order Eunicida; family Amphinomidae; genus Hermodice; species Hermodice carunculata. The sequence goes on from OZ026612.1 coordinate 140,362,513, forward strand.
TTATTGTACTCAGTTTCTGACTCAGTACCATGAGGGTTAACTATGTGTGCGCATGGTCAATGAATGGTGAGGTATGTATGACTTATGTTGTGAGTATGAGTGTAGCGGAAGTTCGAACTTTGGGGAATTAGCTGACTTGCTTTTTTTTTTTTTTTAATCTGTTTGGTTTCATTTCCTCAAATTATCATCTCATGCTGTCACTGGAATGGCAGTTACGAGGAGAAACCATCAATCTAAAACACCCAGAATATGATCTCCACATTTTAACCCCCTATTCCAGGCAATCCTTATCAGGCATAAAGTCCACTCTGATGATCCTTTTCTATCTCTACAACATGACCTGGCTGACCCCATGCAGCTAGGTCATAAACAGGAATTTTAACCGTTGAAATCACTGTGTTTCATATTATTTTTGAATCAGTTTTGACAAGGACAGTCATGGTCACACGAGGGACTCAATACAGCATAAACACAAGCAGCTGTTGTACATAGCAATGAGGAACCCATCCCGTGCTACATAAAATGACCATCAACATTTTACCCAGCAGTCTCTGATGAGTTGCATGAGCAATGAAACCGGTCAGACCTACTAAGGGCCTATAGGGCATCGTGGACCATGTACTCTTATATATATGCCTAGCACACTTCCTTGTTAGAATTACCATTTGGACTGAGAGGGCACATCCTTGGTTTTGGACATGAAGAACTCGGAAGTCCAGCATATAAACTTAATTACTGTCCACTCTTTACTTCTTCCAGGAAGTGAGGCAGCCACATAGTGCTAAAACAATGTTTCTAGCAGTCTGTGGCATTTTCTGTTGATCTCTTGCAGTCTCTGGTAGTCTCTGCCACATCAAGTTACATTGATATAAATTAAGAAACTTATTTCAGAGATGACCAGAATCTTACACACCTTTATCCAATCAGAACACACGAAAATCAGACAACAGAAACATGTCAATCTTCCTGATCAAAAATGTCACCTGCCATACCCTGCTTTACTTGCCAAAGATACTTCAACGGTGACTAAAACATGTCAGAAGTAGTGATCTGTGTATTTGGAATAATATTTTTGACACCTCTGGTGGGAGCTTGATGGCTTAGAATCTTCAGTTACGGGCAAATAAGACCAGGGCAGATGGCAAGAACGAACTGAGACAATTAAATAACTAACAGTTTTAGTGGTTATTCTAAATCTTTCCTGCTGAAGCATTTTTTGACAAATAATAATTTAAGGAGACAGATAACAAGTTTCTGCAATCTTATGTGTTAACTTTCCCTCTGAATTCCTGGAATAAAACTTCTAAAATTACTCCAGTAAAACAAAAAAATAAATTTCACATTGATCCAAATTTTGCCGACGTGATACATGTTACTGATCATTTCACACATTGGTTTCTGATGTACAGTGGACGTCTGATTTTTGTACAAATGGAAAACAAAAAAAACAACAAAAAAAAACTTCAGATAAATAAAACACAATGAGGCTACAATATGTAATTAAATATACAGTGCCCCCTTCTTATAATGTCACTTCAGGTACACCAGAAATTTGGTCTTTCAAGGGGAGTAGCCTATCTTTAGAGGGAAAATAAATGGAAATAACCCACAGTACTTGCTATGTGTGGAAGTGGGCAGTGGACTCTTAAGGGGAGTGCTTTCTTGTCAGGCAGATTGGGGTGGGGGGAGGGGGCATACAAGAGGGGGACCACTGGAAGCAGGGGGGCATATAAGAGGGGGACCACTGGAAGCAGGGGGGGAGGGGGCATACAAGAGGGGGACCACTGGAAGTAGGGGGAGGGGGCATATAAGAGGGGGACCACTGGAAGCAGGGGGGCATATAAGAGGGGGACCACGGGAAGCAGGGGGGAGGGGGGGCATATGAGAGGGGGACCACGGGAAGCATGGTAGTATCCCATGGTTGTGAGCAGATTCTCCTTATACTGATAGTTTTGGCACTCTAAGTACTTGTTTTGTTTTGCTGTATACATATTGTCATATTTATCTGGGCCAAATAGTAGTATCTTAATTGTAATTCAATATATGTACCGATCTTGGGCCACACAAAGCATCTAGGACCCTGGGAACCAAAGACAGTCACAGGCAAAGCCATTATACAGAAGCTTAACTCATTCCATACTATGATCACAGGCCTTGGTCAGTGGTTCTGGCATTGCCTGTTAAGTCATGCTGCAGCTGCAGCATGACTTGCCAGGCACTGCCAGAACCACTGACTTAAGACTATAGGCATGTTGGTACTTGAATGAAATCTCTTTTCATGAAGAATTTAAATATGCAATTGTCCTCTTAAATCTTGGTAAATATACGGAAAATCAGGGACTGGTATGGAATGAGTTAAAAGGTTTCCAGCTAAGAAGCTGTGGACTGTGTCTTTCTGGGGTATGTGAGACTGCTGCAGTGCTGTGCTTCCTTCACTTGTTGTGGATGCCCAGTACAATATGTTATTGTATTCTCTAGCACACAGCCTGCATGGGCATGTCTTCTTGTTGATCTGTCTGTACAAAGGTGTACTCTGTAGCATTCCTGCACAGTATTGGTGTGACACATGCCTGGAACCTCCTCCAGGTCCAGGAGGTGAGACCTTGATGTGCATGAACTACACACAAAGCAGGTCAATAGGTCAAGGTGAGGACAGCCTCAGGTTGGCACACCTAATTGGTACCTGCTCTGAAGAGAAGCTCATACTGGAGACTTTATCTTCAAGACTGCCCTGTCATGAGACTGCAGACCTCATCTTTAAGATTGTCCTTTCATGACACTGGAGACCTCATCTTTAAGACTGCCCTTTCATGACACTGGAGACCTCATCTTTAAAACTACCCTTTCATGACACTTGAGACCTCATCTTTAAGACTGCCCTTTCATGACACTGGAAACCTCATCTTTAAAACTACCCTTTTCATGACACTGAAGACCTCATCTTTAAGACTGCCCATTCATGACACTTTAGACCTCATCTTTAAGACTGCCCTTTCATGACACTGGAAACCTCATCTTTAAGACTGCTGTTTCATGACACTGGAGACCTGATCTTTAAGATTGCCTTTTCATGACACTGGAGACCTCATCTTTAAGACTGCTGTTTCATGACTACTGTTGCACAGTGGTGACTTCCTCTACCATTACCTAACCATATGTTTGATGCAGTGGATGTAAGACTACTAATGTACAAGAACATGGAAATTGGGAGTCAACTGGAGCATATAGGGGTGACCCTTACAATATCAATCTTAGTTTAATCATATTTTATTTCAAAATTGTTAGGAAAGTCACTCTTTTTGTAGGCCTTGGTTGAGATAATTGTATTTGAATGGAAATCCTTCATGGTATGTGCACATTACAATATAATGGATGCACTGAATCACCCACTTTTCCCAGTGGTTACCACCATGTTTGTTTGGCAGAGGGCTGGTCAGTGAACATCCAATCAAATGTTGCAGCTCACTGAGATCCTTGTCATAGATTGGTTGATTCTAAGTTTACCTCAGCCTGATTCGGAGTATATGAAAGCAGAAAAATTAGGCCAAGTTTGTTCGAGCTACTTTGTTGGAAAGGGTGTTGACCAGTGTTTTTCTCATTGCCAGGTAATTAATTATTCTGCCTGCCCCTCCATCATTGTCTGACACTTTTGCTCAGTGAGGAATTACTCAAACTCTAGCTTCTGTAGTTCTAATTGGCCCATAGGTGAATGTGTTGCCAAGCAGTGATAAGAGATATTGAGTAATTTTTCAGGTTAGCAATATGTTTACAGAAAACTGGTCCCTGACCCCGGGGTCCCTGACATTGTGAACTTGTTCTGTCAATACAAATACGTGGCATTTTCTAGAGTGAAATTCTAAAGTAGTTAAACTCATTGTAGATCACATGACCTGAACATTGTTACAACTAAATTGTGCTCACCTGCGTTGGTGATGTGGTGCATTAACATTCAGGGACCACAGGTGCCAAATGCTAATGTTTCATTTTGGCCAAAGAAATTTGGAAGTGGCTATTTTTTAACTTGCATTATATGAAAGTAAAGCTGAGTTCTGCATTTAGTACTGTTTTATTTCCGGATTTCGCCACAAATTTTGAAGCCTAGATCTGTTCCTGAACATTATAGACAAAATCAAATGTGCTGGAGGGATGATTGATTATATGTTACACATGATATGGACCAACTGCAATGAATGTAAACAAACATGGCACACCAGGTCGGCGTTGAAATTAGGCTTAGTTCATATTTTATGATGGCTATCGAATTAAACATAGAATAAATAAAATCTTACATGGCTGGAGAGTGAGTTACCATTTTTCTCTTGTGAGGAATCACTGTTGGTGGGGTAAATCATGAGTGACCGAAGGTTATTGAATAACTAGTTAAAATAGTTGCTGCTTCTCAGCTGATGTCCAATGTGTATTTTCCAGCACAGCCTAATTAAGAAATTGACCGATGTCAGACTATGATTGGTAATTTTTTAGTGGATGGCAAGGTTTTTTTGGAGTTTGTGTTGGTTGATAGGTGTAATAGACCCACTGAGCAACCAATCAAAATTCAAGTCAAGGGCTCAGCTGCAAGCAATGTTGTAGTCAGTACATGTAGGTTGCAGTAAGTACAGTCTGAGGCACACAGTCATGTACTGGGGAGAAAGGGAAGCTTGCTCTGGTGGACATAGGATGGCTGGGTACCTGGGATACTCATTGCAGGATAGTAATCCCTTGTTAGTGCCCATCTCCTGTAAGTGTCTCCTTCATCCACTCTGATGAAGAAAAACTGTTTTCAATAATATTGTGTTGAGTAAATTTTCAGCCTCACCATGGTATTGAAAACAGCACTGTCATATGTTTCAAATGCAGTTTCCAAACAAAATGATTATGTGCTTCAGCTTTTCTAAGCACCCAAGGCATTCAATGTCAGGGATGATATGGTAATACCTTGTCCATGCACAGTGCATTGTCAGGTATGATACAGTAATACCTTGTCCATGCACAGCGCATCATCAGGGAGGATATAGTAATACATTGTCCATGCACTGCTAGGGCATCATCAGGGAGGATATGGTAAAACCTTGTCCATGTACAGCACATTGTCAGGGAGGATACAGTAAAACCTTGTCCATGTACAGCACATTGTCAGGGAGGATACAGTAAAACCTTGTCCATGTACAGCACATTGTCAGGGAGGATACAGTAAAACCTTGTCCATGTACAGCACATTGTCAGGGAGGATACAGTAAAACCTTGTCCATGTACAGGGCATTGTCAGGGAGGCTACAGCAGAGCCTCCAAGTCTCCCGCCTCAGCGGCAGATCTCCCGCTTTTTTGTTCTTTTTTACAAAGTCACCCACTCTCCCATCTTTTATTTAAAATGTCCTGCTTTTTGTAAAATTAAAAAAAAAGGCAGCATTATTCCATCAGTGGCTGTAAAGTTGTATTGTTTTGCGGTGTTGTACTATATGTGTTAAGTCTATGATGGTGCCAAAAATGGTTCAAAATGCAGGAAATGAAGCTACAAATTCCAAATTTGGTTTAAACATATTTTATTAAAGCAATTGGAAATCAGGCATAGCCTATACAAATTCCTCGTGCAAATTCCAAATTTCTTGGAGGAGCTTGCCCCCAAACCCCCTTAGCTATGCTTCCTGCCTTCGGTGTTCCCCCTCCCACTTTCCAGTACCATGCAGGAGGGAGGCTCTGATACAGTAATACCTTGTCGATGTTGTATGCAAACACATTGTCAGGCATACATAGTCGTATATATTGCATATTGTGTGGGAACACATCTAAAGTGTTATCGTGATAGCATCTATAGCCTATGCAATCTGAGAGCCAGGCTATACTTCAGTGAATGTAGGAGGGTATATTTATAGCTTATTCTAAAGAATACAGAGACAACTGCTGTGTATCTTGCTTGTATTTGGAGCAGTGTTTGTGCCTTTTCAGAAATATTTCATGACCAATTAGCAACAGTCCTGTACTTGTGTACACTGTCATGTACAGAGTCTGTCAATTCCTTGGTTCTCCTAAAGTCAAAGCAGGTTTTATATGGGCTTGGCATGTCATCTACTCTGAATTCATTAAATTTTGCTACACAGTTCTTAGGCATGTAGCATTATACCACTTACGGTGTGTCTGTCAAATTCAGGGTACAACATGTTTTGCAACAAAATTTTCAGTGGATTTGAATGAGCAGAATGTGTGATGGGTGTGGTTTGCACATACTGGTACACACAGTGTATGTGGTTGGCATACTGTGTAGTTACAGTGTGTGTGGTGGGCATACTCAGGGCCAGAATTTCGGCGAGAATCCGAGAATCCATTCTCGTAAAGATTCTCCTAAAGTTGTCTTTCTTTAAAAAGAAAACTAACTGACAAAAATCCAAATAGATTCTCGCAAAATTTTGCGAAACTCTGGCCCTGATACTATATATATACAGTGTGTGTGGTGGGTGTGGTTGGCACATACTGGTACGTACAGTGTGTGTGGTTGGCATACTGTGTACTTACAGTGTCTGGTGGGTGTGATTGGCATACTGTGTACTTACAGTGTGTGTGGTTGGCATACTGTGTACTTACAGTGTCTGGTGTGTGTGGTTGGCATACTGTGTACTTACAGTGTCTGGTGTGTGTGGTTGTCATACTGTGTACTTACAGTGTCTGGTGGGTGTGGTTGGCATATTGTGTACCTACAGTGTCTGGTGGGTGTGGTTGGCATACTGTGTACTTACAGTGTCTGGTGGGTGTGGTTGTAATACTGTGTACTTACAGTGTCTGGTGTGTGTGGTTGGCATACTGTGTACTTACAGTGTCTGGTGGGTGTGGTTGGGATATTGTGTACTTACAGTGTCTGGTGTGTGTGGTTGGCATACTGTGTACTTACAGTGTCTGGTGTGTGTGGTTGTCATACTGTGTACTTACAGTGTGTGTGGTTGGCATACTGTGTACTTACAGTGTCTGGTGTGTGTGGTTGTCATACTGTGTACTTACAGTGTCTGGTGTGTGTGGTTGGCATACTGTGTACTTACAGTGTCTGGTGTGTGTGGTTGGCATACTGTGTACTTTCAGTGTGTGTGGTTGGCACATACTGTGCACTTACAGTGTCTGGTGTGTGTGGTTGGCATACTGTGTACTTACAGAGTCTGGTGGGTGTGGTTGTCATACTGTGTACTTACAGTGTCTGGTGTGTGTGATTGGCATACTGTGTACTTACAGTGTCTGGTGGGTGTGGTTGTCATACTGTGTACTTACAGTGTGTGTGGTTGGCATACTGTGTACTTACAGTGTGTGTGGCGGTCACCCACCCTGGCTACTGTCATCCACCTTGGTGCAGATAAATGTGCACCTGGCTCCCACACGTGTCACGATGCTGTACTTCCTGGTGCAGACAGGCAACGTGACAGCAGCCTGTGGGTGTAGTGAGCGGTCTGTGTTACAGGTAGGCCAGGGAGGCAGTGTTCAGGGATACTTGAACTCAATAACAAGCACAGACTGAGCACTGAAATAACTGGCTCAAACAATAGTCGTGTGTGGGGCACCAATCTGGCAGCAGCTGGAATCAGCACCAAATAGAATTCAAAGCTTGTCCAGTGCTTAAATCCCACACAGCAGGTAGTTTCCTGTATATCCATTGTTAAAATGATTACAGGACTGTCTCCGTCAGCACTTGGGCTTTTCATGTGGCACTAGCAGCTTTAAATAGATTTGAGAAAAACTACCGGACACCAAAATAGGAGGCACAGGATATGAACTTAAAACTCTCATCTTTGTCCATTCTATATTGGTCTCATCCTTGAAATATTTAGTATGCACAGGTGATACAATGTAATATAATACTTCCTGCAATGAGACTAGATGACTACATATATATATATATATATATATATATATATATATATATATATATATATATATATATATATATATATATATATATATATATATATATATATATATATATATACATGTCTTTGGTGGTTTATGGGCAATTATACACTGCCCACAAAAAAATATACAATGGATTAGGTCCTACAGCCAGTTTGTGGGTCATGCCCATTGTCTGCGGGTCAATTTTTATTATCATCATTGAACGTATGGTCAAATAAGTTTAGTCATATGACCCAATGCAGGTAGTCAAATGACTAAATTGATTTTATTATATCTTCAGATTTATTTGATCATATAATCAAATACATATATTCATGTGATTAAATTGGCTTATATCCATGGGACATAATATTTGATCATACATGTGTATTTATTTATTTCATGTGTCTGTCTGTCTCAGCTGACCACAGTCAGGCTGAGCTTTTAGGATGGTCTGTCTTCCGTGTGTGCATGCATCTGCCCGTCCGTGATGCATTCACACTTTGACTTCTTCTCTGTAGCTGTTATCCAGATTCACTTCAAACTTGGTGCCAAAGTTCCCCTAGTGGACCCTTTTCAAGTTTGTTCAAATGGTCAAGCTCCATTCATTTTTCAGTTTTTTGAGAATTAAAAAAAATTTTTTTTTGGCCTGAGGTCCTATGTAAATCAATAGGAATTCACATTTTCGACTTCTTCTCCAAAACTGTCAACAGAATTAACTTCAAACTTGGTGGCAATTTTTGAAAAGTGGGTCTCCACCAAGTTTGTTCGAATGGCCACGCTCCAGTGATTTTTGTATTTTTTATGAATCTTTTGGTGTTTTTTGCGTCCAAATCTTAAAAAATCTTCTTCCAAACTGCTCACCCAGTTGCTTCAAATCACACACAGACATTTCTGGGGAACCCTAATTGTTGATTTGTTTTCCAGGTGGTGTTGTATTTTTTTCGAACTTTTTATGAATTTGTGTTTGTTTTTTGCTATTTTTGACTTCACCAAAACCATCAATCAGATTTCGCTGAAAGGCTGCAGGACTGTTCCTTGTGAAAGGGCCAAAGAAGTTTGTTCACAAAGGGATGTTACTATGGAATCCTGATTTTCAACAAATTTTCTATTTTGGGTACTTATCAGTAGCTACATACATTCCTGTTGTTTACTATGTAAATCAATAGGCATCTAATGCATATGCACATTTTGGACTTCTCCTCTGAAATTGCCAGCCAGATTCACTTCATACAGGGTGGCAATGTTCCTCTTGTGGGTTTCTACTAATTTTGTACAAGTGGTCATGTTCCATTGATTTTTGTAATTTTTATGTACTCTTTTGGTTCTTTTTTTGGCCAAATCTTAAAACATCTTCCAAACCGCTCACCCAATTGCTTTGAAATCACACAGGGACACTTCTGGGACCCCAAGTTGTTAATTCTTCACCAGGTGGCACTGCAAATTGTTTCCAATTTTTTATGAATTTTTGTATGTTTTTGCTATGCAGTAGTCCCTTCTTTGAGAGACCACCCCTAGTGCCACCGAAAAGGTGGTCACATAAAGCAGGTGGTCCTCAAAGGAGGTATAATTAACATGAAAAGTACTACAGAAAGACCTGACAACTGTGGTCTATCAAAGCAGGTGGTCTCCCAAAGGAGTGTGGTCTTTCAAAGGAGGGACTACTGTATATTCAACTTTTCCAAAACTGTCTTTCAGATTTTTGCTGAAAGGGGACAGAAATGTTCCTAGTAGAGGGCTCAGACAAATTTGTTCACTAGATGGTGTAACTATGGAATCCTGATTTTTGACAATTTTGACATTTTGGACACTTATCGGTAAATGCATATACATGTATATAGAAATGTAATTTTTGATGACTCAGCATATGATATGTTGGTGTATATTTTGGTAATGGTTCATCCTAGGGCCATGGTTACTATGAAACATTGATAGGAAAACACCTATGGGGTTTCTGATGGTGATGTTATTTTTTTTCATGTTGAGTGACCTTGAAAGGGCAAATGCTTATACCCTGTCAGTAGATGCTAGATCTGTGGTTACTGCTTAATACTAGTGGGACAACACATATGGGGTTTACAATGGTGATCTTAATTTTGACCTTGAATGATCTTGAAAGATCAGAATAAAGGTCAGATTCAGATGTTGGTTTGCATCTTGGAAATGGTGGAACCTAGATCATGGTTACTATTAAGTGTTATAGGAAAAGACCTATGTTTTTTTCTGGCATTGTGATTTTTGATCGTGAGTAACCTTGAAAGGCTAAACTTAAGGTCATGCTGATGTATTGGCTTATACATGTATCTCAGAAATGGTGTGTCATAGATACATGGTTACCAATGAACTTGACTAGTGAAACACCTATGGGGCTGCATTTGGTGTGGATAATTTTCACCTTGATTGACCTTGAAAGGTCAAACTAAAGGTCAAACTTAAATGCTGGCCTATAACTTGCTAATCAGCTGAGCACAGGATCAGTTCCTGATCCTGTAGTTTTTGATTGATTGATTGATTTGGCCTCAGTGAGCAGGACACATCTCAGTGATAGCATACAAATACAAATAAGAACAGCACTAAAACTGCTGATTTGGCAGAGATGGGCAGGTGAAGGCACCCACGTATGTCTAAATACTGAATAAAACAAGAACAGGCATTCCCTAATGTATGTGTGTGTTGTGTCTCTGGGTTGATGGCATGAATTATGCTTTGTACTCTATTTGGAGAACACAATGTATATGTCTGAGCAGAATTTAAACTTCATAAACCAACACCAGGGTAAACTTTGATATTTTTCTATGGTGCTGTGAGATTCAGCATTGACACATCAAATTTTATATCCAAAATACAAATAAACAAAATGTCTTGAGCCAAATTTTCTGAAAGAGGTAAACATCATTTGCCAAATTTAACTTTTGTTGGCTAATTGGCTAATACCAGCCAAGCCACATGTAATTGAGCCTGTCATGAAGCTATAATCCTGCGTGTAGCCCTGTGTATATGATTGCAATGATGGCAGTGTTCTAGGCTTACGTTTATGATGTACAGAGAGGATAAGGTTGGTTTGTGAATGACCAAGGAAGAATTGTGTTGTGAAAGAGAAAGTGATAGAGGCAAAGAACATGCATCACACATAGAGCATGAAATAAACAAGGAATAAATTTAAAAAAAAAATAACTTGTTTGTTCAATAGGTGTTGCTTCACTGACTCAAAATTGTCATTTGATTTTGTTGCATTTCTTGTTTGCTTGTTTTCGTTGTTGTTAAAGGTAAAAAGCATCTCCCAAAACCTTCATACTAATTGCTTTTAAAGGCCACATGGACACGTTTAAAGGTCACTAGATCTTAATTTGAGGTTTTGAGGACCTGGCCATAAGCCTCATGGGCTTAGGACTGCTTTGTTAAATATGGTTTTTAGATATGAACACAAACTGTTTATATTGAAAGTGGGGCTGCTAATGGTCCTCTTGGAGAACTACATGTAGGTTGGCATTACACTGATCTTGATATAATCATCGAGGTCACATGGATACTTTTGAAAATTTAATCATAATTACAATTCAAGATCTATTCAGGCAAGTATATTGACATTACACCGTATGTTGGCTTTCCATGCAGGCCAAGGTGAGACTGCACATGACTTTGACCCAATTATCAAGGATAAATGGCCACTTAAATGAATTTAGAATGCACAACACCCTCTTTTCTATTGTTCTCATGAGTTTTAAAATGCTGCATGCTCATTGGCTGGAGCCAGGCCACGCCTCTCACCTCAGCCTGAAATCCGTACAAGGTTACTGGTTGTGGATACACAGCAGGTCAGATTATCACTGTCCCCCCCCCCCCAAAAAAAAGAAGAAAGAATACACAATAATTATGTGGGCCAAGAGAGACAGAACATATGAGCATTCAAGAGTATTAAGATGGATGAATAGTATCCAGTCACTGCATAAACTGTCAGCTTTTAACTCTGATTGATACATATGTCACCGTATAGTTGACAGACACCTGAGCCATACTGCCACCTTATAGTAGACAGAAACCTGAGCCATATTATAGTAGACAGACACCTGAGCCATATTATAGTAGACAGACACCTGAGCCATACTGCCACCTTATAGTAGACAGACACGAGCCATATTATAGTAGACAGACACCTGAGCCATATTATAGTAGACACCTGAGCCATATTATAGTAGACAGACACCTGAGCCATACTGCCACCTTATAGTAGACAGACACCTGAGCCATATTATAGTATACAGATACCTGAGTCATATTATAGTAGACAGACACCTGAGCCATATTATAGTAGACAGACACCTGAGCCATTTGCAGGCACTTTAATCATGCCTGCATCACAAAAATGGTCCCAATCATCAACTTTTCCTGAACTGATTTATAAATAATCAGCATTTCACTATTTTCATTTATATTTTACATACATATTTATTTTCTATTTTTATTATTAAAATGAAAAAAAAAATGGATTTTATTTTCCCTAATTGTGCTGTGCAGAAAATGTTGAAAGTTTTGTACTTGCAAACTGTGACAAATGATAAATATTGTAGGATTTAAAAGCTGAAAAAAAAACAAAGCTGTGTTGTTTTCCTGACCCCGGCATCCTCCACGTCCTTTCAGGTCAACTTGTGGTGATCAGACTGACTAGACCGCAAGAGAAGACTCTCACCTCAAACACAAACAGGTCTTGCATGATGCTCACAAGATAGTCCGAAGAAATGTCAGGATCACAAAAATGATCACACAGCTGTGATCCTTTTCATTAACCCCCCCCCCCCCCCCCGTAAAAAACTAACTACACTTGCACTTGATCCTCCCATTTATTTGCAGTTCAAGAAGCATGCACTTTATTCATTGTCAAAGTTTGTAGTGTTTTCAAAGTTGGGCAAAGTTGGCAATATGTTATTTAGCCAATCAGTGTTGTGTTCTTGGCCAGTTACAAGGCAAGATGGGACAAACATTTTAAAAGACAGCTGTGGACTCTGCCTTGTGCTGTCTTTGAAAAATGCTTGAAAGTCTCATATGGCCTTTTAACCTACACACGAGACCTTAGCCTGACTCCAGTGAAGGGGCTACTTCAGTGAAGTTTCCTAATCACTTGACGATTTGAGAACCATATGAGCTACATGTGCATAGAGGACTTTGATATTGTACACAATGATGGTCCTCTAGAAGGGACAGGTTGACACAGCACATGGGTGACCTTGACCTCATCCAGTATGTGACCCCATCAGATGGCAATGGGACAATTTAAAGTGTGCCAAGAGTGCAGCATGTGACCCTATCAGGTGGCAGTGGGACTACAGTGGTACCTCTCTTGAGAGACCCCTCTAATGAGAGACCGCATATCTTTTTAAGACCGCTCTCTCAGAACACTGCGCTATCTTTTCCATGTTGTTGTACCTCTAATGAAAGACCACCTGTTTTGAGAGACTGCATTTTGACCCGCTGTAGGGGTGGTCTCTCAAAAGAGGTACCACAGTACATGTAATTAAACTATGCTAGGGGTCCAGTATATGGCCCCATCAGATGGCAATGGGACAATTTAAACTGTGCTAGGAGTCCAGTATGCAACCCCATCAGATCGCAATGGGACTAATTAATCCATGCTAGGAGTCCAGTATGTGGCCCCATCCAATGGCATTGGGAGTAATTAAAATATTGTAGGAGTCCAGTATATGGCCCCAACATTTGGAAGTGGGACTAACATTAAACCCCAGAGATTTGGACATCAAATTAATGAATGGGTAAGTGTACTATTAAGATGTCAGCATCCACTGAAATATAATGCAGGTCAGGTAGGGTATCTGAGCATGTGCAATGCTGATGATACAAGGCCGAAGTGACCCTTGTAGCAATTTATGCATCCCCAGATGCACAAAAGAAAAAAAAACTTGTGATAAGCATGTAAAACCTTTGATCATGTTGATATATGCATATATGCTAATGAAAAATAAAAAAGGCCTTTGCAATGAATTATTTTAGACTTTCAGTGTTAGAACTGCTGAAAAAAATGTAAATGTTGACAGATTTTGTATAAATTAAAATATAGAATAATATTTTGCCACAAGATGTATTTAATTCTCTCTTCTTCTATGTTTATACATGAGTAGACGTGTGTATTCGAAATTAAAATGGAGGGGCAGTGAATTATGTTGGATTTCAGTACCTTTGACAAATGTACTTCCAGATACAGCTTGCAGCAAGCCTTTGCTGACTTAGATCATAGTGCACAATAGCTGACACCGTGAGGCTGCTAGTGGAACATGTAGTGTCATCTAGTAGATATTTTAAGAACTAAATTCTTGGAATGCAACATGTTAAATTTCACTTACCTCTAAACATGGTGAACAAATGGCAAATAAATTTAACAATTTAGATGTTATGTATATATTTTACAGGTGCATATTGAATCATGCCGTCAAATTACGTGAAAATTTAATTACATTTTCTTTGTTTTGAGTAACAAATGACCATAAATTGTGTGAGTGAAGTTTGAAGCATCAGATACGTACTTGTGTATGCTGGCTATCACCCACACTTTAGGGGCCTGCATTTGGAACTCATTGTAAACTGGAATTAAGGTGAATTAAGACTACAAGTAATTTTGTGGAAATGCTGGTGGGTAGCATGTTTATGCTATGCAGCACATTCCCATTAAGATAAGATAAGATAAGATTTACTTTATGCCAGTTTAACAAATTAAGTAACATGAGCTCTTGTGAGATCTTGTCGTTGACAATAAATACATCAAAATAATAAATACATTCACATGTAGAGTCTAGTAAACAGAAAGTATGAGCTCAGATTAATCGAAACCAATCAATGATGCTTGCAGGGGAGACAGTGGTTGCAGGAAGCTTTAGCAAACTTCACTGAAAATGACCCAGTTAAGCAGATGTTGCAGGCAGTGGAGGTGCTGACATCGCGACAGCAGGGAGCGGAGGATGTGGAGCTGAAGGAGAGGGCGCTGGAGGACCTACAGGAATACTGTGAGGACATCGACCTGGCAAAAGGTAACATGTCTCATCTATGGTATTTATGATAAGCACCTTGAACACGTGTACATGTTAGTGAAGTGAGATTGGCCTTTTCAGAACTGGCCACAGATCGTTCCATGAATATTTATGTGTGATTATTTTGATCCTTGTAAATAGGTTCTACCTGCCACTGTAGGCAGTCAACAGTAAAGAGTTTGGTCTCCATCAGCTGCCCAGTGGCTCTTAGTTGTCTGTATTTGGAAGTACAGTAAAACCTGTCACTACCGAACACTTTGGGGACCCAGCAAAAGTGTTCGGTAGTCAGAGGTGTTCGGTAGTCGGAGGGTTGGTAATTAGGGTAGGGAATATGACTACATACATGTACCCGGAATGTCTTTCAGGCCTAGTTGTTAACAGTCAAGGGTCTTGCACACACAGCTCTTCCTTTTAATACATTTGCTTTCATACAGTTTCATTCATACCGCCAAGCATTCAAATAATTTAACATCAGGATATTGTTAAAATAATTGCTTTATTCTACATTTTTTCCTTCCCTTTTTGCCAAATACATGTACGTGTAATTCAAACTTTGTACAATGACAATTTAAACAAACAAACAAACAAACAAAAAGAGCACACAAATTAAATAGATTTACAGATTTATGTTCAAAACTACTAAATTTTTGTGTATGAAAGACTTCCTGATGTTACTTAACTGCTGGTATTACAAAATATCATGAGAGTGTCGGTAGTGACAGGTTCATTTTGGGGTTTGGGACCCAAATCAGGTGTTCGGTGTTCATAAGTGAGAGGTGTTCGGTAGTGACAGGTTTGAACACCCAGGTCTCCTATTAAATAACATGTAAATCATTTGGGACCGAAAAAAAGTGTTCGGAAGTGAGAGGTGTTCGGTAGTCGGAGGTGTTCGGTTTTACAGGTTTTACTGTATGTACAAAGTTATCTCTTGTGTTCATACATGTACATAGTCTGTTTTGTCTAAGTGCATAGTTTTCTACCTTATAATGTTTCGTCCTGTGTATCTTGTACATATATATTGTGCGTCTCCGTGTCTGGAGGACCCCTCGATTAGTAACACTGTTTGTACTATTGGGCAATCCAGTTTGAAATAAATATGTTTATACTAAACTAGGTGTATCTGACATGCAGTGTTCAAAAGCATACTACAGTGAAAACTCGTTATAATGACACCATCTGTCCCCAAAGAAATGCGTCAGATAACTGAATATGTCAGATAAATGAGTCAAATAACAAAGAAAATAAACCTTTTCCCATTAAAATTTGTGTCATTATATTGAATCTGTCGGATATCTGAGTGTCGTTATAATGAGGTTTCACTGTATTAGGTAAACTTTTACTTGTCTAGGCTGCCACTGGGAATTTCACCACATAGTTATCTCCTGCTCTGACCTCTTTCCAAGCACAAATTCAATTTGTAAATGCAAATTTTGTGGTTTCTTCCAGGGCTTGTGCTTTGAAATTAGTACTTGCCAAGCTTAGGATTTCACTTATCCCTGGTTAGTGGACGTGAATTGGCGAGTGCTAGCATGTCACTACTTTGTAACTTTGCTTTCTTGCTTACAAACTTCAGGAAATGCTTGATCTCTGTTGCAGATTTCCACAGAATTGGAGGCTACTCTCTGCTGCTGTCATTATTACAAAGTACCCAGGCCACACTACGCTGGCGTACGGCAGCACTTATAGGCACTCTGGTCCAGAATAACCCGTATTGCCAGAAGGTGGCTTTGGAAGAAAAATTGTTGCCACGACTTCTGAGGACACTAGATACAGATGATAATGTGACTGTCAGGGTCAAGAGTCTCTATGCTATTTCTTGTGAGTATCTGTTCTGCTGTGAAGCACCCAATCCATGTCAAGGAAAGTTGTTGACTCAGGGCATGTTACCTTGATAGGTATCTATAACTCTTATTCAAATTGTCTTTTTATCACCATTGAAATTAGTGAAAATCATTGAGGCAGACATTTTACCACCAGCTAGTTTTGGCGAGGTTAAGGGGGAAAGCATTAAAGTGAACACCTTTTTCCTTCTATTGCACAGTAAGATCATATCAACAGGTTGTTTAGGGCACAACTTCTCGCAGTGTTGAAACATGTATGTTCATTACCCATGGAAAGCAATTGTGAGACTAGGTGTTTGCACAAGCACGTGTGTGTTTGACCCATATGAGTGTGTTGGATAGAACACAAGTGTGTTTGACCCATATGAGTGTGTTGGATAGAACACTAATGTGTTTGACCCAGATGACTGTGTTGGAATCCAACACCAACGTGTTTTGGCCCAGATGACGGTGTTAGATATAACACAAGTGTGTTGGAGCCAGGTGACTGCCTCGGATTGACCAGGTCTATGCCTGTCTGAGATTCATATGGCACATGCAAAAGGCCATTTATTTGCCGTAGGTTGTATTTGGGACAAATTTCCATTTAAGATTGCTATTCATTACATTGAAATAGAGAAATATGGATGCAGTCAACCAAGAAAGTATGTCCTGGGTCAAAAACTAGACTTTGCCAGTTGGTACCCATAATTCTAGTTTTTTTTTTTAAAGTAGTCATATGCCGATACGGTTTAAAAGCTGAAAGTGCCAAGCAAATGTGAAATGCACACATAGGGTTGAAAAGATTGAAGACCAACCTAGGTGCACTATCTTCACCAAATGGGGTAGTTTTTCAATCCAAACATTATACTGCGACTGGGTAGGAGGTCTTTGCCAAAATCAGCCAAACAAGTTGTGCTTGTAAATGTTGCAATGAAGCAAGTGATGATTACTTAAATCTCTGCTGAGGAAGAACAAAAAATGTAGAACTTACAAACGTGTTTATAATCATTTTTTTCATCCATTATTGCATCACTTGTCAATATTTCCAATTCTTTTTTTTTTCACACAAACTTTGTCAGATTGATAAGACTTGGTGCTAATGACTTCATGGAACAGGGTGACACTTAGTCTTTATAGAGATATATATAATTTATTGTTAACATGGATGCATTTTGTAAGGGCAGATGTTAAAGGTAATTCTGAACTGAAATGATATTTATGTTCCAGGTTTAACGCGGGACGTGCCAGATGCCCAGCAGGTGTTTGTTGAAGAGGACGGGTTTTCTTCACTTATGCGAGCCATGCAGAGTGGAGATGAAAAACTTCAGACAAAAGCTGCATTTATGCTGTCCATCATGTGCATGTCACAGCCTAAGTTTAAAGGTATGGTGACATTTGTTATTTTGTGTATCATGCAAGAGGCAACAAATCAGATGTTTTCATTTAAGATTGCTAGATATGTATAAAATATGTCACTTAGCGTTAAATTTGGTGTTCAGTTGTGTTTTTTATTGACAAAGCTTTTGTGTGGAACAAGAGGATTGTGATTGTGCTGTGCCCAGATTACCTTGCATGCACACACTAAAGGGGTGTAGTGACTTTGAAGAATGAGGTTAAGGTCAGCCATGAACAGTCTCAGCCTAGCCCTGCTTGATCATGATAACTGACTGTGAACAATTGGTGAGGTATTGAATGGACCAGATTTATCAGCACTGCAAGTTCCATTGAACTTTTTCGAGCTCAAATTGCCCCAAAACAC
This sequence comes from Hermodice carunculata, assembly GCA_964020975.1. Lineage (NCBI taxonomy): Eukaryota > Metazoa > Annelida > Polychaeta > Eunicida > Amphinomidae > Hermodice > Hermodice carunculata. The sequence goes on from OZ026612.1 coordinate 140,380,992, forward strand.
CTGGATTTAAATTGTCATCTGTCTTAATGTATTCACTTAAATTTGTGGTTACTAGAACATTTTTGCAGAGATTTGCCTACAAGACCATTCATGATGGCACACCCCAGGTCAACACTTTCCTTGGTGCAGGTTGGATGCATTGTGCCCCAAAGAAAGCTATTGACTCAGTTGTACTCTGACCAGGAATTGGCCAACTCTATGCCTTGGTTGCTCTGAAGTGTAGAACTTTGTTCTTTATAAATAAATAGATAAATAAATAAATATATATATATATATATATATATATATATATATGTATTTTCGTGCTTCATGACATCAGTCAAACATACTGATTGTTCAAGATTCCCGACAACTTTCTGTTAATTCAAATCTCACAAACTTAGTCGTCAGTTGTCATTTTCAGCAACCCTAACAAATGCTAAGAACTGCCGTGCCATACAATGGCAGCCCTGTCCTGCCGTACAATGGCAGCCCTGTCCTGCCATGGAAGCCATGATTGCTCCAGCTTTTTCTGTAACAATGACCAAATCCAAGCTAACCAATCAACATTGGAGCCTGATGACTGCTCTAACGTAGGTTCTCTTATGAAGCATGCAGGAGCTCTGATTATGAATATTTTGTCTGTAATAATTATATGTAGCATTATCAATAAGATGGTGTAGTGGACCTCAATACCAGATTCAAATCAGATGAATTTGGTGGTCATGTATATTTTTATGCAACCCCAGCTGGCTATTGCTGAGGTACAGTCCTCTGAAGTTTAGCCCGTTTCATCTGGACGAATGCACTTCTGAGACTGTCTGTGGTTCTTGACATCCTAAAATGGAATGCACAATAGATGTTACTGTCATAGGGAGAGGTGTCCGCAAACATCTGTGGCACAGGCATGAGCCTGAGCCTGATTCATAAATTTTGTCCATACATGTGTAACATGGTTTTGATTGTGTATTGTTCACAGATGGCTCCTGTGATTTTGGGTGGGTAGTTAGGGGTTCTTCCGAGGAGAGTCCTCCAGGTTCTGTCTTGAGCATTTCTGCATCGTAACTTGAGAAGTTTTTGAGCTAGGGCTTTCATATTACACAGGATTTTAGTCCTATATAAGAGTTACCTTAAGTTCTAAGATGGGTGACTTTGACCCAGTTCCCAAGGACACAGAGCCACATTAGTGAATTTGGTGTCCGCATGATAACTTGAGAAGTTTTTGAGCTAGGGCTTTTATATTGCACAGGGCTATTGCCCTCTGTAAGAGCTAAGTCAAGTTCAAAGATGGGTGACCTTGACCCAATTTCCAAGGTCACAGAGCCACATTAGTGAATTTGGTGTCCGCATGATAACTTGAGAAGCTTTTGAGTTAGGCTTTTTTATTGCACAAGATGATAGTCCCCTGCAATGGGTATGACAGTTTGTTCTCTCCACACATTTTCTGTGACATAGGTATGATGGTCCATGGATGTGCACTGCGGGATGGGTATGATCGTTTTCTCTACAGATGTGGTCTGTGACATTTGTATGACTGTTCTCTCCATGTGTTCTGTGACATGGCTGTGACCATTTGTTCTCCACAGATGTGGTCTGTGACATGCTATGATTGTTCTCTCCATGTATGTTCTGTGACATGGTTGTGACTGTTCTCTCCACTGTCCGCAGATGTGTTTTGTGACACTTTGTTCTCTCCAAATGTGTACATGTTTGTTTCCACAGATGCGTTCTGTGACATGCACATGATTGTTCTCCATATGATAATATTAAAAATCCTGAAAGACAGGGAAATAAAAGTATACATCAAAATGAAATACATATACAGCATATAAATCGCACATGAAATGCGACACAAATTACACGGGAAAAGTAACCCATATATAAACTAAAAATATAAGTACGTAAAACTTGATAAACTGAAAGGTACAAATACAGAATTGCACACTAAAAGCAGGACTGCCAGAAACTGGTAAGTTGTAGGATACAACCTGACCTCAAAAAGGGATTTAAAAAGACTTTGTCAACAGAGATGGGAGCAGATGCTGGGCCGACCAGGGTTTAAAAAAGTTGTCAGAAAAAACAGGTTGCTGTAATGAGTCAACTATGCCATTAGTGCTCCCAGCAAGTGAGGTTTGATGAAAGAATATTTGGCTGGGGAGACTCTGTACTGCAACAGCTGGGAAACCTGGGTCCCACTTCAGTGGATGCCAGCGACAGCATCTTTAGCCAACAGGGAAGGTAGAATTCTTCGCAGTGGAGACTCTACTTGAAAAGCTCTAAAATATAATGAAATAGTTTTCTGTTTCACCACTGAAGGCTCCATCAGAGCACCAAGTAAATTTGTATTCTGTGAGTTTGGTTTCTCCAGATGCATTGTGTGACATGGGTGTAACAGTTTGTTCTCTCAACACATGTTCTGTGACATGCGTATGATTGTTCTGTCCATATATGTGTTCTGTGACATGGTAGTGACAGATTGTTTTTTCGACAGACGTGTTCTGTGACATGGGCATGGTGGAGCAGCTAGTTGGCCTCCTACAGCAGGAGTGTAGCCAAGAACCACACAACAGCTTCCATGAACACCTGATGGGGGCGCTGGCGAGGCTTACTGATGACCACCCACGGTCCATACAGGAGTGCCGGCAGCCACAGTTGGAGTTGAGGAGCTTACTGGAGCGCAATTTGAAGCTGCTGCAGGACAAGGAGGAGTACCAGGTATGCACGCAGGCCACGCCACTGTGGCATCAGTGGTGGCCAGGTTACAGCAACATGACAGTACTATGTCAGGGTACAGCAACATGACAGTACAATGTCAGGGTACAGCAACATGACAGTACTTTGTCAGGGTACAGCAACATGACAGTACTATGTCATGTTACAGCAACATGACAGTACTATGTCAGGTTACAGCAACATGACAGTACTATGACAGGGTACAGCAACATGACAGTACTATGTCATGTTACAGCAACATGACAGTACTATGTCAGGGTACAGCAACATGACAGTACTATGTCAGGTTACAGCAACATGACAGTACTATGTCAGGGTACAGCAACATGACAGTACTATGTCAGGGTACAGCAACATGACAGTACTATGTCAGGTTACAGCAACATGACAGTACTATGTCAGGGTACAGCAACATGACAGTACTATGTCATGTTACAGCAACATGACAGTACTATGTCAGGTTACAGCAACATGACAGTACTATGTCAGGGTACAGCAACATGACAGTACTATGTCATGTTACAGCAACATGACAGTACTATGTCAGGTTACAGCAACATGACAGTACTATGTCAGGGTACAGCAACATGACAGTTCTGTGTCATGTTACAGCAACATGACAGTACTATGTTAGGGTACAGCAACATGACAGTACTATGTCAGGGTACAGCAACATGACAGTACTATGTCAGGTTACAGCAACATGACAGTACTATGTCAGGTTACAGCAACATGACAGTACTATGTCAGGTTACAGCAACATGACAGTACTATGTCAGGGTACAGCAACATGACAGTACTATGTCAGGTTACAGCAGGTTATGAAGAACCAGGTTCAGTCCAGTGACAGCTTTAAATCCATACAGTTGTTATGAAGTGCAAAAATACTTTAGTTTCAGTCAGTCTGTCAGTCATAATTGTGGATGCCTTGGCACGTTTCTGTTTGAGCTGCAGTCAATGCATTCCTCACATTGATCACCAGCAACTTGTTTCTGTATTAGGCTAGTAAGTGTGTTTCGGCGTTGCAGGGTGGTTACCGGCATAACACAGCATTTGCCAGCAAGGCAGCGTTAGAAACGTTGGGAAACGCCAAAATCCAATTAAGCCTTTTGGAGCTCAGTGTTAGCCAGCGTTCGGCGGCGTTTCCTAGCACAAGTCAGCCTTTGACACCCTTTCAATGCTGGCAACCGCTGGGAAACGGTGGCTAATGCCGGTTACTGCTGGCAGACACTCTGTAGTCCTCTTTATGAGCAAACTCACTGGGATACATGTCAAATTTGAGTTTAGTTGAAGTGGGATGAAAAGGATCCATGGATATTTGTGTCTTGTACTTATACTAACCATCAATATACTTTTGTTTTTTATACTCATGGGCAATATAACATAATGATCATCACACACCTCCATTGATGAATCATCTTAACATTATTATGATATGATGATTTATCCATTGAGGTGTGTGTGTTGTAAATGACATTGCTCATGATCACTGATATTTTGGTCACCTCAATCTTGGTAAGAAAGTAAATACAAACAACCCTGTTTTCAGATTATAATTTATTGAAACACAGGACAGCAATTTTTTACTGTATGTACAGTGCAAGTCAGCAATGTATAGCTTTGGCCTAGCACAGATGTGAATCCAGGTGAATATAATACATGGAATTTGTTAACATTATTATCACATTTGAAAGAGTTAATTAAAATACAAAAAAAGGTAAAATAAATCTAAACTGTTGCCAAGAATACCCAAATTGAGCGAGATATGTAGACATTCAAGGTTACTGAACTGAAATACAAAGAAGATACCGGGATACATGATTATAACAAGTTATCAAATTTCGCTGAAACATATTTTATTTAAGAATTTAGGAGGAGGGTTGCTCTTATATAAACCCCTCTTGTTACCAAACTTAAATTGCCTTTACCCATTTACATGGAATAAGCATGTGTATCATGTGGATTGAACTCTTGCTCATCAGACTTGTTCCTGTTACAGCAACTCCTGCACACACAACACTGTACGAAACTCTGAGTGTGAAATGAAAAAAGGAGAAAACATTGGAGGCGTGGTGGGCATGCATATTGTACCTTTGTAAGACAGTGTACAGGCTGCTAGAGTACAGCTAGAGAACAGGCCCACAGCCCATAGCGGTGGCCTGGTTCTCCTATGGGCTCTGGCAAGAAGTCTGCTATGTTTTCCAGAACTAACAAAACATATAAACTCAATGTCTGATTTCAGGAGGAGATAGAATACAGTCGCGTGTTGCTGCAGCGATGCTTTGGGGAAAGCAGTCAAACCAATGTGGACAGGTGATTGGAGTGACCTCTAGTGGAGAAAGGCCATGTTGTGATGTATGGCAGTAGACGTCATTGTTTATGTGAAGAATGTGGTAATGTCCGTGGATACTTGGGATTAGGCACATACAGCAGTGTTGTCCTTGATACATCCTGTGGCCGTCAGTGATCTCGTACCAAGTGGTCTTCATCATATTCATTCAGTTTGTTAGATACTAGTATCCACAGATGGATCTCATTCACCTAACATAAAATGTACCAACAGTGTTACCATGTTAGGTCAAGCCAAGACCAAGACATTTGTGGGGAAACATTTGATGTAGGGGTCAATGTTTAACTTGCCGCACATCTTGGGAGAAATTACAGCACTGTGGCTCCCTCTGACGGCTGAACAACACCAGGTAGTCAGTCAGCTGATGTAGCATACAATAACCAGTGAAGACAAACAGACGTTAAACTGTCTTATGGATCATAGCCTTGTTAGCTGTCCTGGTGTATGTGGACACACAGACCAGATCAGCATGGAAGCCAGTATTGTGTCCAGACTATGAGGGACGGTGTAAAAATTACAACACAAAGTTGTTCCTTAGGCCACATAAAAAAATATCCCGTTTTATCATCAGTGGTTTTCCAAAAAAGTGATGAAGGTGGGAGGGGTTTTTTTTAATTTATTTTTTTCTTCCTTCCAGATGATTTACTATTAGAGCTTTCAACAAGCTGTTGCCCATACAGGTCATTTGTTCATTCAGACTGTCACAAGAATGCTGTAATATGGTTCTCTTGAGTGGCGCTAGAGGCCCTGACTGCTCAAGACATTAATTATTGAAGCTTTGTCAGCAATTTTTTTTTAGCAAATGTTTACAAATAAAAATAAAAAATTGGTGCAGCACAAAAAATGCTGTGGTCACTGATGATAAATTGGGTTATTTTTTCATGTGGCCTCATGTAAAATTTTGTTGAAGAAAAAGAGACTAGATTGTGATAATGACCAATTATATGTGTATATTTTCATGAATTTGTGTGTATGCTTAAGAATCATAAATGAACTGGCAATTCTTTAGTCTGTTTTGAGTGTGGCTTACATCACATAGAGGCAAATTGTCAGTATTGTGAATGTAGCAAAACAGATTTGTTTTGACAGATTGATGTGGGGGACAATTTGCCTGTTATGTTTTTCCTCTTATTTCAGAGAGAAACAGTTAAAATAAACCCCAAAGTTACAGTGTGGGATTCTACACTTCCATAGTTTACTTTTGGGGATTTGAAACTGATGTGGCAATGTTCACATTTAGTTTTATTTGCTTCATAGTGGAGTAATAAGGCACACAAGAATCAAGATCGTGTGTTTACAACACATTATGTTGTAAAATTTCTTCCAAGAGAAAATTAACTTCATTGGACAAAAATAAAAACCCATGTACTGTAGGCCACTCATATACTGAATTCATATCGGCCCCTACAGAAATACTGGGAATTGCCATAACGCTATTAACTCATTCCACCCTAATGACACTTTTTCCTGCTAATATCTAATGTCATTTGCTAATTGTATGTTACTCATTTCGGGATAATTTTTCAAAATTTTGGATGAAACTTTTATGGAAGATCATTCCAAATTATATGCCCATGGTCAACAGCTTTCCTTGGCGCAATGCGCCAAGAAAAGCTGTTGACTCAGTCTTCCATCAGGGTGGAATGAGTTAGAAGCATGTGCATGTCATTGTGGCAATGTCATGCCATGTCTGGCCAGTATTTCCTCCCAGCATCACAAGCACAGTGTCACAATTTGCATATTTTCTTGACGTGTCATTCCAGTCGGGGCAAATACAAGTTCAAAGCACTTTGAGGCTGCCAAACTGCTGTATGGCATGAAATGAAAAACCAAACAGAAACTGTGTGAAAATAGGCTGGGTTTACTGGCTTCTTGGACAAACAGGATCTAAATGGATAGACATATGATGCATTAGGATATGGGGAATTTATCCGAAAGTAAATACTGAATGAAAAATGGAAAAAAGGCTAAAACAGACACAGACTACATCCATACATGGAAACAGAGGTATGACCTTTATTAAATGCTCCTGAGACATGTGCATCTGATGATCCATGCCTTAAGTTGGTGTCAGTTTGTAATTTGTCGCAAATTTTACTTTTCATTTCATACTATTCTGGCACTTTTTGTTGAGTGCAATATATGTATTATGGTATTCTGTTACTTTTAAATCTCAGCAATATAAATTATTACATATTTTAAAGTTTTATAATCCTGGAGATATAAATAAATATTGTATGCACAGCAGGTACAAGACATTCCCAAACTGAAGTTAGACATCATGTCTGACATCATGTCTGACGTATAGAGTCCATTAAAACTGCAAGATTTGTGCAACCCATTTGCTGACATTAAGAGTCATTGTCTAAACTTGCATAGTATCGCGGAATAAGAATACTATTTCTGTAGAGTACAAGTATCTAGAGTCAATTACAAAATAGTATTGGCACAAAAATGTTACACAATTATGTGCAGCCATCTAAAAAACATTTGGTGCAAACATGTAGAGTTATTGAGAGACAATTACAGACCAGTTTGGGTACAAATTTTTAATTTACATCACTATTATAAAGTGTACATGGTTTATATCACAGTCAGCTGTACATTATTTACATCACAGTCAGCTATACATGTTTACATCACAGTCAGCTGTACATGACTTACATCAGTCAGCTGTGTATGGTTTACATCAGTCGGCTATACATATTTACATCACAGTCAGCTGTACATGGCTTATATCACAGTCAGCTGTGTATGGTTTACATCACAGTCAGCTATACATGGTTTATATCACAGTCAGCTATACATGGTTTACATCACAGTCAGCTATACATGGTTTACATCACAGTCAGCTATACATGTTTACATCACAGTCAGCTATACATGGCTTATATCACAGTCAGCTGTGTATGGTTTACATCACAGTCAGCTATGCATGGTTTATATCACAAAATGGTAAATGTTCCTGGGTGTGAGATGGTAGAACATACGGCCCAAGCTGTCAGTACAACAAAACCAACCTGCATGACCACTTGTATGAAATGGCAGGCTACCCCGACGACCCTAACAGCTGATCTATAAACCCATCCAGCAACAAAATGCCAAAGTCCACAGGGTTATTCCTCTACACAACTTGAATATTTTCTTTGCATTCTGGCCTCTGGCCTGAGGTTGGATGGTCACAGTGAAACGGGTTTCACTATATGTATACATACTTACCCGATTCTGCTAATGCCAAGAAAAGCTTGCCAGCATCATAAAGACTTCCAGTTTCAGCTTTGACAGAATTTTGGTGCAAAAAAAGAGAGTTTGAATATTAATGTGACTTTTGAAGTGGGTCAGCTGTTGCCTGTGCCTTCTGTACAGGTAGCTCAACCAAACTTCCTGATTCACTTTCAGCAGGAACACAGGCAGCCGGAGCACAAACTTCATGTAATCACCTGACAACATTCATAAATTCCTTCACAAAGCACTATAAAATATTACTGTAGTTTGGAACCTCAACAGAAACTAAGAGGTGGTACTGTAACAACAGTTTTTTGGGGGGTGGGGGGTCAGTGGTGACCCTCTTCAGGTCACGATTTAAAACACTGACCGCTTTCATCCCCCTACACAACAGTGGTGACCCTCTTCAGGTCACGATTTAAAACACTGACCGCTTTCATCCCCCTACACAATAATATAAAATTGTGGCCAAGTTGTAAACCAAAGTTGATATATTACCAACAAGCATCTGGCTGCAGGTAGTCATAAAATCACCTGCTCTGTCCCATTGTTGTAAAACTGCCATTTTTTTTCTAATCGTCATACCCATCTTTTCCCTCATAGTTATAAATCCCCTTTTCTATGAATGCTGCTTATGCCTGGGTACTGTGTAACTATTATGCTGGCTAGAAGAATGCAGTCTGTTTCTACAGCTATGCAATGTCCGTCATGTTGGGTGGCGTGTCTATGTGCAGGTCCTCAGGAGACGACACTCTAAGTGGTGGGGGTGGTGCCCTCACAGGGGGCAGCTGGTCCTTATGAATATGCTGTCTACTGTAAAAAACAAGAGCACATGGGTTAATACCCCATGGAAATTATTTATAACATGAAAGAGCACATGACCTGGTGGTCATGTGTTCTGCTGATGTCAAGATGAAAGACAAGAACTGAGCCTTGTGTACATAGTACCTGTGATTAATACCACTCCCAGCTACTAATTTTGGAGCTTGACTGCTTTAAGGCTTCAGTTTGATTCATGACAAAGTATTAAAACACAATCAGAGATGGTTGGATCCATGCCCCCCTCGCCTCATTTATAATGTTGCTAATCACAGCTCTCATTTTGGAATGACTGTTGCCAATAAATATAGGCCATCATTGTGACCCAGATACTTGACCTTGTGACCTACTTCTGTTTCGTGACACAACCTTCGGTCAAGATATATGTGTGCGTGAAGTTTCATTGAACTAAGTTAAATGATAAAGGAATTATTACCTGGGCATGATTTTATAAACATGTCAGTGACCCAGATACTTGACCTAGTGACCTACTTTTGTTACATAACACACCCTTATGCCAAGATGTACATGCGTGTAAAATGTTAATCTAAAATGAAAGGCAAGTAAATTAGAACCCTGACAAAAAAAGTGGACGGGCAGACGCCTAATACTTGGCCTAGTGACCTGCTTTTGTTACATGACATGGACATGATTTTACCAGGATATACCAGTGACCCAAATACTTGACGTAATGACCTAGCTTCACTTCGTGACACGCCTTTGGGTCAAGATTTAAATATGTGAAGTTTTATTAATCAGAGTTGAAGGACAAGTGAATTATAGCCCAGACATGAATAGTGGAGGGATGGAAAAGTGATTACTATATGTCCATCCTGGGGGGGGGGGGGGGGGCATAACCAGCTCTTGAAGTGGACCAGTAAAGGACAAACTGCCCCCCCCCCCCCCCCCCCCCCCATGAGGGGCTTTGGTTCTCGTTATGCGCAAGTTACTTTGGAGCAGTTTACTTCACTAATGCCTATGGTAATTACATGTACTGACAGCTACATGTAAACAGCTGTAGTGCTGCCTGCTATCTCTGCACAGGTAATTGGTAAGGTAGCAACGAATACAAAGACATTTTAAGCATTTAATTAGCCCTAACTGCTTATGATAATGCCTTCAGACTGACACAAAACTTTTGTGTGGATTTCACATATCAATACTGCTCTTAAGTATAAATACCTAGTCCTTCATATGTTATACAAATCAGTGATAAGCCTTTGCCATTAGGACATTAGTATTTTTCTTAGGTCAAGCGGCCTTTCAGTAGCCATGTATTAACATGCCCCATGAATGCCACCATGTGCAGTGAGAATGCCTCTACTGTGCTGAGGTTCTCTGAACCCTTTCAGTATTCTGATGTTAGAACTCTTATTTTGTACCAGCTTGCCTTCTTGATTTGAAGGCATTCAAATGGGATTGTTGGAACAATGATTTTGGAAATATCCCCCATCTTTTTGGAGAAGTCTGTTTACCTGTCTGGGTGTGTTTTGTTGTCTCTGCTGATGGTATGTAGGCTGATTCCACTGCCAGTGATAGACTTCCGCTGAGGCCACAGTGAACTCTGCAATGTTTGGCAAGACAATCAACAAATACATGTAAGGCTTTCATGGAAGCATTTTACAAGTATCAGCTCGTGTGGCAATAAGCCAAGGATATTGAAGAAAGTGACAGACTGCCCTGAATGTTGACAAAGAATTAAACATCAATTATACAATTCTAATTTCCTGATTGAAAGAGCTTTACAAGCAGGTCCTGTCAAGTACATGGATTTAGCTTTGCTGACCTAAGGTCACAGAGCTTTTATAAATGAACTCCATATAGATTTGGCAACTCATAAAGGGTATTGAAATCTAGGTTGAGTTTGATATTGATATTGGCGGTGCATATATCCATGTACCATTACAGGAACGTTATATGTGTAAATGTTCCCTTTGTTTTTTAGCCAATAAATGAACTGAGGTTTGTTTCCTTTCAACAGCCATATTCAAATGAAGTATTTTTAGGATGAAGCTCAAGAGTCCACCTCAAAAAGAATAGTTAAAAGGGGACTTTTTTTAACTGGTCCAGAAACTCTTTGTGAAGAGCGGTAGATTCTGCTGTTTTAACAGGTGGCAGCTACCACTGCTGCCACTGACACATTACATCCTCCAGTATATGTAGTAACAAGTTCAAGTATTGCATCAAAATACAGTGCCTAACCCATAGAGCATCCACACACCACATTGGTGGCTGCAGGTTTCATGGTACAAAAAATATTGCTTGGACAATGTCAAAGGTCAAGGTCAGGTTACATTGGGCCAATTTTGGTGTGACCAGTGTCTATCCTAGGAAGTGTCCACACACCAAAATTGGTCAGTGTAGGTGTTATGGTGAGCACATGTATTTTGTCAGAAGGAGGAAGGGACAGACAGAAGGGTAAGGTGGTGTAGACGAGAAAGTCTAGTGCTTACACTGGAGTTCTTTATCCTGGCCACCTTGTCCTCCAGCTGTTGGCGGTGCAGGCTGGCGTGGCTCAGACACAGCTGACTGCCCATGTTTGCCTCCTTGCCCTCGTGGCTCATGATCAGGCTGCCCATCGAGCTCAGACTCACTTTGTTGCTGCGGGGTACCACCAGTAGCACCGGTTTGGGCTTGTCTATGTCCTCCATCTGATAAATACAGCAATGTCCAGGGTAGAACCATCTATGTCATACTCATGGCAGCACCTTTACTCAAAACTCCCTCCACGTGCACATCTGACCTACATATACATTGTATGACACCCTGACATCTTGGGCTATCAGACAGAGGCTCTATACAGGAAAACTTATCCTGTCTGTGGAGGATGATTTGAGTCAAGGCACTGCTGAAGTTTTGCCCTTACATTATAGAGAAGATCATGTCATCACATATTACTGAAGATCTTGGGCACAACATTTGCACAGAACATTATTCCGTACAAAAGCCAAAGTGATGACGAATATGTGAATTGTGATGAGACTGATGTACACTGGACCACAGCCCACTGTATTATACAAACAGAAACAACATTGCCACATCTTCGATATAGTTCTGAACCAAAAAGTGTAATCTCAAAAAACATAAACAGACGTCATCAGCCACCCCACTTCAAACGTCACATACCCACTTCTCGTACGATCCCCGCTTTGGAATTTATTGGTAGACTGAGACATGGATCCAGCTCATCCGCATCTACCCATACGATACCCAGCACCTAGAGAGTCGTACCCTGAAGTGTCCAACAACCTCCACGCCTCCGTTGTCGGGGTTTTCTGTTTATATTGAGCAAAGTATTTCCAGACGCAACTTCAAGCGGAACTTCACTGCATGGAGGAGCATGCGGAACAGCCCCCTGCATATTTTGCTTTCCGACCATTCTTACCGGTTGAACGCCACTCTCTCCCAATGGACTCCGAAGAATAATTTACAGGTGGGCAAACACACATAACACCTCATAATTCATCACCTTTGCTTCAGCTTTTTATTCACACTGCTTTTTACTCCATCTCAGTCAATACACCTCTCAATTTTCTAATTGGCTACAGTCCTCCTGAATTTCCCTCTTAGTTTTTCTCTTCCGGCTTCGATGAAAAGAACAGCACCTGAGCATTAACACAGGATCTCCACAAATCCAGCTCTAACCCAGGCTTCAGAGGCCCACCAACGGCCATGCTTGGACCAGACACTGAATCGGACCTCAACCCTAGGCCTACCGGTGGAACCTCACAGACTCCCTCCATAAATTTACCAACACGCATATCTGAGAAGAACATGCCTACCTATAGAGCCCTACAAAAGCTTACATTAGGCCTAGCCAGAGCCACACATCATGCCAGGTTCCTCTTAGACAACACCCAACAAGGGACCACACCTAAAGGCCTAACCATTAACATTGAACCACAAATACCACACGTGGATTCCAAATTTTTAATAGAATGGCACCTCCTTATTGAAGAGACTCAAGCGCGACTAATCAATTGCCTGTACACTTTTTAGCAGTCACACAAGGACTTTCTGCACACAGAAATACAGTAAACTTACACTTTACTCCAGGATAGTACTTCTGGCACTGAGATACACCCTATTCAGTCGATACTGAGCAAACAGAAATTACAAGAAGAAACCAGACTGAAGACCAGGGGCAACTCGAAATGGGCCGAATATTCTACAAAAAAAGCGAATGGCGGAAGAAGAAACGCACCACAAGGCTGCAGAGGAACCCCACAGCCATCATCAACCTCTCTGACCACGTATTAACATGGGATGAAGAAACTGTATTGTTGAAAGGTTTAAATTTCTGCCCGACACCGCCCAAAATTGATCACAGCTCTTTATTTATAGACGTTTTTTTGTTTTACCAGAAAACTTAGGCCTGCCCATTTTTTCAATCCCTCCCGCTACGCTAATAAGCCTTCTACCCCCTCGAGCACTCCTGACTCTCAGCAGTACAATCCATCTGTGATACTACCTAAATATTCGTCCACATCTCCACTTACCCCCCCCCCCCCAAAAAAAAAAACTTATGCCAGGCATCAGACTTATATATAGAAACTTTGGAATCATCCATTCCGCATCTTATGATCCTCACTCAACATTGCCACAATTTCAACAAGATACACATGGCAACCTTGAAGTCATTCAGTCAGAATAAAGACTTCGTAATAAAACCAGCAGATAAGGGTGGGGCAATCGTGATAATGAATACTACTGACTATATCAATGGAGGCCTGCGCCAGCTATCCGACACTTCAGTATACAAAGCAGTCGATCGCGACCTTACTTTCACTTTCAATTCAGAGATTAACTCCTTCATGACAACTATGCATAGAGACGGGCACATAAGTTCACAAAAAAAGAAAATACTGACGACTGTCCACCCAAGGACCCGGGTTCTCTATTTTTTACCTAAAGTACATAAGGCCCACAACCCAGGAAGACCCATTGTGTTGGGGGTTTAAAAGCCCAACTGAAAAAACCTCAGTGCTCATCGATGCCCATTTAAAACCTCTCGTTTTCAAAACTTCGTCATATTTACAGGACACCAAAGGTTTCTTACTCAAATTATCTCAAGTGAAGTTCGATTCCACTGATCTTCAAGTGACAGCAGATGTCAAATCTTTGTATACTTGCATACCTCATCGCGACGGGATATCAGCGGCAAAAACTGCACTAAACATCAGGTTCATACAACAACCACCCACTTGGTTCTTATTAAAATGCATCTATTTGGTCTTAACCCATAACTGCTTCAAATTCAACAAGTATTACCTGCAAATCTCAGGGACTGCCATGGGTATGAAAATGGTACCTAATTATGCTAATTTATTCATGAATGATCTACAAACCCACATGCTGAATGAGACACCACTAAAACCGAAAGTGTAGTGGCGTTTCATCGACAATGTGTTCTTTGTTTGGTCTCATGGTGAGACATCTCTCAACCAGACATGAGCCTGACCAAGGAAAAAATTCCGTGAAAGCATCATATAAAATACTCATCCTCACTGAAAAACAACATTTGAGTGGGGGGAAAATGTAACTATCTTTACAAGCTCAACCAGAAATCCAGGAATTTCTGTACGTCTACGACACAAAATTCCCTGAACAGGCTCATCCCTGCTCAACACGTTTCTAACTTTCATTAATGGATTTCATCCAGCTATTAAATTCACTCATGAGTCACTCAATCAAGAAATTCCTTTCCTAGATGTCCTCGTCAAGCTCGACAATGGCAAGATACAAACTAGTGTATATCACAAACTGACGGACGGCCACAATTACCTTAAATTTGATTCTTGTCACCCTAGAAATTGCCTAAGAGCCATTCCATATTGTCAGGCCATACGTATCTGACGTATTTGCTCCGAGAAAGACACCTTTTTACACCAAGCATCCATTCTCAAGACATACCTATTAGACAGCGGGTACCCTAGCAAAATAATTCATGAAACCATCAACAAGACGGCCACTTTAAATCGGGACGATCTTTTATCATGCAAAGACAACGATTCACACACCAGATCCACCATGAACTTAATTACTACATACAATCCCTCGTCCCCCATAACACAGAAAACAACTGAAAACAATTAGGATTTATAAAGAACACACCCTGAGACCATTAGTACTCACCGGGCACCACTTACAGACGCCCACGCAACTTAAGGGATTACTTAGTCACCACGGACATATCTCACCCCATCTTCATCAGCGGCAGCAGACCCTGCGGCAAACCTTGCACCACGTGTCAACATATGGTCAACACCGACATTTTCCGATCTCACACAACCAAAATCACATTTGTATTTGTGTCTTTTTGTCCAAAACCACTTCCTAGTAGTCATTACCCTATTCCGTAGTCCGAACTCTTTACTCTCCATAAGCTAACCTGTCCCTGTCTAACTTATATACATAGAAGTTCTATTGTCCATATTGCACACGTTCCTCTGTAAAATTTTGACATAGGCTGTATTAGCCCAAATAAATTAAAGGGTCTTCAGCGGGTAACTACTCAACATGTTTCGGAGCCTTTTACCTGTACATGTCTCTCTGAGTAGTGGCGCCTTGTCTAAGCTAAATATTCAGCAAAGACAACCCACATAATAATGAGTAAAGATGAACGTGGCAATTGATGAATTAGCAAAATATGTGAAGTTTTGCTTATAAATGCAGAGCTTCATATCAAAGAAGAACACCTGTCAAACAAACCATAATTACCAAATTTTCATAGTACAGGTTCAGATAAGAACAATTTGACTTACCCCTGAACCAATATGTACCCTTTCTAGCTGGACAGTTTATCCTAGTTAAACCATCCACCAATGTTTAACTGAAGTGGAAACAAGCTGGGGCATTATATTCAGTCCCAGTGATTGCAAAATAAACAGTTGCAGCTAGACCACCTGTACAAACCAAGGGAAATCCTAACAAGGACTGTAACAATGTACATCCTGCACCAGAGATGTAAAACAAACTCCATGATGACACCTACTCCTCAAACAATTAAGCTCTATTTAACTGCCAACCCTGAGTCAATGTGTCAACTTAATGTGTCAGGTTTGTGACACTTGAGAAAATACTGTCAATTTTGAGTAATTTTTTAATACTGAGTAAATGTGCATTTAGGCATATCAGAAAAGAATGGAAGTCATGGATTTTAAGTACAATTAGGCAAACATGCAACTGTCGCAGGCTGCTTCTAATAATCTTTGGATGTTAATAGTAGAATTATAGGGCAAGTCAGAAAAGAATGAAAGTCTTTTGTATTTATGTCAAGAGAATGCAATGAAAATATTAACCAGATATCAAGTACAATTAGGCAAGCTTGTAACTGTCATAGGCCGCTTCTTGCTACCTGTAGCCCCTGGGGGTTTACCTAACAGAAAACAAGCTAGCCTAAAATGTCTGAAAGGTGAACATTTAAACATAATGGTGTCAAAAGATAAAATCAAGTAGCAAAACAGGCAAGTCTAAAATCTCTAAAATTATTGAAGCCAAACTTTCTAACCATCTCAGGATATTTACAGCAAAATTTGTAGAAATATTTGATCAAAAGTACACCTTTGAATCCTCTTGACTCAAGTTTATTGTAAATAAATTTGGTTCTTGATGCAAAATCCTGAAATTTAAAACAAATACGACCAAATCTCAAAATCTGTGACAAAAATGTATATCGCATCTCACACAGTGTAAATTATCAATCGTACAACATCCTCTATCTCCTCAGTTGCGACGTATGCCATTTACAATACTTCAGACAGTCTTCGCAAACTCTCAATAAACGCATACAACAACATAGACGGGATATAATACACAACAGAGACACTTCAGTGGCGTCACACTTTAATCAAAACAACCATTCTATTAACAGCTTAAAAGTCATTGGTATCTGTGTTATCTATAATAACAGCACATCAGTCCATCTTGCCACGGAAAGCGTGTGGATAAGCGAATTAAGCACTCTCGTCCCATTAGGTCTGAACGTAAATAAGTAACGTAGTTTCAACTGTTTCTCTTTCACTTCAGTCAGGCCACTTCTTAGCAGCGGACAAAACTCCTTCAAATGGCATGCTCTCTACTCGTTTTTCATTGACACTACTAACGATCTTCACATCACAACATGGGCATAGAGTGCATCATCTGCCAAAAACCTTTCAGCCATCCATGGTCGCTCAGATGGCATCTGAGAATTTATGACAGGGAATCGAGACGTCTGACATGCCCAGAATGCTCGCGCCACTTCAGCAGGCGTGACAATTATGATCGTCATCTGAGATTGAAACACAACGGCGAATGTATCGCGCCTGTATGCTTTAACCCAAGATTAGTAGCCTGGACACCATTGAAAGAGAGAAAAACATGGGAAGCCACAGGAAGACAGAAGGTCCCAGTCATATCAATCAAAAAGACTGACTCAGCCACCTTCTGTATAATTACAGGTGTAAGAACAGCCAGATTACAAAAGCAAGTCAGACATCAAGTTACCTTATGGAAAAGCAGGAATCTCTCGGACACCAGCACCAGCAGTGATGAAGACGTTGACAGCTACTCACCTGTTAATTCCACACCCATTCCCTCCGTCATCGACATAGATAGTGGCGATGGAACACCATGTCAGGACGAACCTTGGTACCCCAGGGGCCCAACCACAGAAGCAAGAGTGGTCCAAATGGAGGAGGCCATACAGGAAGTTTTACGCAAAATTAATAGTATCCTCTATCCACACCCTTTCATTCTGTATAAGACTTGGCTTTATCAAGCTCGATCATTGAATCTGAGTGATTTTTCTGGAACTTTTGGACTAAGCTTCAATAACATAATACTTTTCTGGACCTTGAAATTTTCAGTAACTGTGCTGATTTATCCGTCTTAACATTATGATCTCTGTCACTTTTGAAGGAGTCACATATTTTTTAATATTTTGCTCTAAATGCGTCATTCTAGTTCACGGGATTTACTTAGATTGGACGCTCAAGGTCACCACTTAAAAAATAACAAGATATGTTTGTAAAACATATATGCCCCCCGCCCTCGCTATCCTATTGATAGTGGTAGATGGGGCACTCGTGACCTTACAAAATTAGTGAAGGTTGATCATACATCAATGTCACATATCTTTAAACTGTAACCTAGCCCTTAAAAAACGACTAAAAACCTGGATAATATAAAAGTTATAGCTGAAAAATTAGTCATCATTTAGAAACCATATTCAGCAAAGTGGCTTTATCACCTTGGAAATTAGGGTAAGGTCACTCATTTTCACTTGACCTTCTTTAGTTATTGTGCAAAAACCACTGGAAGTCTACTGTCTGTGTGTGACCCTCAAAACTGGGTCAAGGTCACCCATCTACAAACTCAAACTAGCCCTTATAGGCAACCATAAAGCTGTGCAATATAAAAGTGCTACCTCTAAAATGCAAGTTATCATGCAGAAACAGTATTCAACCAAATGGCTCTGTGACCTTTGAAATTAGGTCAAGGTCACCCATCTTCAAACTTCACCTAGCCCCGAATACGGACTATTATCCAGTGCAATATAAAAGTCCTAGTTTAAAAACCTCTTCAGTTATCATGTGGAAACCAAAGTTAACTCAGGTACCACTGTGACCTTGGAAATTAGATCAAGGTCACCAAACTGTAAACTTCTTCTAGCCCTTAGCAAGAACTATAGACCTGAAAAGTATCCCAGTCCTAACTTAAAAACTTCTTGAGTTATTGTGCAGAAACCACAGGAATTCTACTATCTCTCTGTGACTCTGAAAACTGGGTCAAGGTCATCCAGCTTCAAACTCAACCTAGCCCTTACAGAGAACCATAAAGCTGAGCCATATAAAAGTTCTAGCTCCAAGGTATAAGTTATCCTGCAGAAAGCATGAAACCATATTCAGTAAAGGGGCTCTGTGACCTTTAAAATGAGGTCAAGGTCATCCATCTTCAAAGTTTGCCTAGCCCCAAATATGGACTATAATCCTGTGCAATATAAAAGTCCTAGCTTTAAAACCTCTTCAGTTATTGTGCGGAAACCAAAGTTACCTCAGGTACCATTGTGACCTTGGAAATTAGGTCAAGGTCATCCATCTTCAAACTTTGCCTAGCTTTTGACTAGAATGATAAACCTGTACAGTATCAAAGTCCTAGCTCAAAAACTTCTTGAGTTATTGTGCGGAAACCACAGTCTACCGACCGACCGACATGTGCAACGCTATATGCCCCACCTTCTTCGAAGGGGGGCATAATTAATGAGTCTTTCATATTCACACAAGGTCAATCAGTATGAATAACCATTCCTCCAGAGCGGAATCACGTCACTGTCTTCACATATATTTTGAACAGTACGGACGGGGAACGTAACTAGCTATCTATGACGTAAATATTTATACCACAGGAATAGACACCTCATTTTTAATGTATTAGTAGCAAATAAAGTTTATCCCTGAGCCTCCCTTACCCCTGAGGAAGCCCGAGGAGCGCGAAAGATGTCGGGGGGGGGGGGGGGGGGGGGGGGGGGAGGCTCCTCTCTTACTTATCACAAGCTCCTGGACTTGGTTGGTGTATTCTCGTGTTTAACACCTGAGGTACATTCCCACCAAGTTTGAACCAATCTGAACACTGGTTTAGGAACAGAAGTTAAAAATATGAATAACCTTTGTAGTTTCCATTGACTTGCATAGTAATTGAAAGCGAGGTGAAGCAAGCTCTTGTGTAACTATCAATGAAAATATCGTCATTTCTATGAAACCCAAGAAATGCAATCTAAATATTACATTGGATGAGAGAAGACTGTAAAGAAACATTTTTTAAAACAAATGTTTCTTTCAGTACTTACGTTTCAAAGTCTATGTATCTTTTGAACAAGTCAGTTGTCAAATGGTAAATTTCCTCCAGGTGCATAGTATCAAAACCCTAGTTCCATATCTAGTTCTATATCTCAGGAATCCTCTTGACATTATCCTGAAACAGGCTACAGTTATGTCTACAAACGCAATTGTCACTTGGTATCCGTACTATACTTGGGTATTCATGTGCATGTATAGTGTGAAAGCACTGATCTTGTCAAACCAATGTTCTGATAAGTTGTGAGTTCTTTAGTGGTCAGTTGTCACAAGTTTGTGACTGACTAAAATGAAAGCTAGATGATACAATTTAGAAAATAACAATGGAAGCAATTTACTGCTACATGTATGGAACATGTGCTGGATTTAACTCATTCCATACCAGTCCTTGATTTTTCCGTATATTTAGCTAGATTTAAGATGACAATTGCATATTTAAATTTGTGAAAAGAGCTTTCGTTCAAGTACCAACATGCCTATAGTCTCAAGTCAGTGGTTCTGGCACTGCCTGGCAAGTCATGCTGCAGCTGCCGCAAGGACAGCTGCAGTATGACTTGCCAGGCAGTGCCGTAACCACTGACCAAAGCCTGTGACCATAGTATGGAATGAGTTGAGGGATACTTGCCTGCTTAACAGACCCAGCTCCATTTATTCTCCATTCCATACCAGCACGAGAAACGTAGCAATTGTTCTGGTACACAAACCAGGATAAATGACAGCAATGCAACAAAAATGACAAGTAAGACAAGTACAAACCCAGTAAATGTTCTCCACAGAGAGAGGGATGGCACAGGGCCCCACAAATGGTTCTGGCCGCCCAAAGACATCAGATGTACATACTCCTGGAAAAAAGGGGGACAGGATTAACTGCAGTTGTACAATCAGCACAGAAAAGAGATGCAACATTTGTAAATCAAAAGAGATTGGGTAACAGATACATGTGAGCTAATTACAGTGAAACTCTTTTTAGTGAGCAACCTGCACTAGTAACTTTTTTCGGCGTTAGTAAGTGTGTTTCGGCGTTTCAGGGCGGTTCCCGGCGTTACACAGCATTTGCCAGCATGAGACGACGTTACAAACACTGGGAAACGCTGACTAACGCCGGCTACCGCTGGCAAACGCTCTGTAGTCCTCTCAAATAGCAAACTCAATGGGATACATGTAAAATTTGAATTCAGCTGAACTGGGATGAGAAGGATCCAGGGAAATTTGTATCTTGTACTTGTCCTAATCATTTATATACTTTTATTTTTTTATACTCATGGGCAATACAACATAATTATCTTTAATATTATGATGAGGATATATCCATTGAGGTGTATGTGTAGTGAATGACTTTGCTCATGATCACTGATATTTTGGTCACCTCAATCTTGGTTGTAAAGTAAAGACAAACAAACAACCCTGTTTTCAATTTTTATCTAAATACAGCATAGCAATTGTTTATTGTATGTACAGCACAAGTCGGCAATGTATAGCTTTGTGCTAGCATAGATGTGAATCCCGGTGAATATAATACATGGAATTTAGCCTGATTGCTCGAGGCCTTGTGCCTTGAATGGAGGACCGGTGGCTCCATCTCAGGCGATGAGGTCTCGCGCTCGCAATGGGCCTCTGCATGTCGCAGCTGCCTTTTTATAGACCTAACGTCTGCCTGAAGGAATTTCTGGCACTGAGAAGAAGTCCACTTCTGATAAATGTTGCACAGACTCTGCTCAGAGCAGAACATGCGCATGCAAGAGCGACTTGCAGGATGGTCATCCAAATACGCCATCTTGTGGTGGTTGGCATCCCACAAGAAGCCAGAAAAGACCAGGAAAAAGATAGCTTCCAAACGACATGCGTCCACCGCAATGGATCCCAGAGTAGAAACTGAATTGCTCGCTTATATGCATTACTGCTACCAGGAGCACTGTGCCTTGCCACAGGGCCTGGGGGGATCAATGAAGTAGCATGGTACAGCACTGGATCCATAATAGTTTCAATGGGGGCTCTGGCAAAGCACCCAAGTGTGTTGAAACTAGCTTAAGTGACTTTTGGTGTTGTACTGTGTCGTTAATACTTATCTAGTATTTGTGTTAGAAAGGTGGTGCAGTCATGCCCACATGTTACACATCTTAAAGGGCCTGCCGTTTGCATTTCCATTAAAGACTTTTCACTGCTAAGTCTGGGATGATGTCATCCTGTATTGCATTTACAACGTACGTGGCCTCACCTCCTGTGGGAAGGGAGCATAAAGGACTGAAGCACAAGAATATTAAGGCAGACTTCACTCACCATAGATTAACAAGACATCAGACCATGTGAGAGCATCAATATGGAAGTGGCCCTGCTCATGTAGCGGGAGAAGGACAGCTTTGTCCACCAGCAGTCGCACCTGGTCCTTCGAAATGGTCTGCACAATAAACATTTTCAGTGACGTAATGCATACTTTGTAAGCTACAAATTAGCAAGGCTTCAGGATACAGGCACATTGTATATCAATTGGTTTTTGTGTTTACATGTGCAAACTAAAATAAAGACTGTGTCAATGTCAGCTGTGCGAATCATTGTTCCCTTTGACAGCTGCCAAAAACATTACAAAATAAAGGGTCCACCACAAACAATGATTATTTTGTGACCTGCCCCGTTACACCAGCCAAAACCTACTGGTGCCAGATGCCAGCTGCTTCAATGTTTTGGCAAATTTCGACATCAATGAAATAACATATGTAGGTCTTCAAAGACTGGTTGTACAACTTACTGTAGGTACTGAGTATAAAGGTATAGTGTCTCATCCTATCTTATCTATTTATGTAGATCTGTCCTAGGAGAATAGCATACCTCAATTAATTTTGTCACCATATTTCCCTAGCACACCTGAACTAAGGAATAATTGGTCAAGGTCACACAACACATCGCAACACGAGGGCTGTGTGAACTGTCAGCCCAGTGTCAGCTGACTTTCACATTCAACCCCTAGGCCTAGTAAATCCCACTCTGGTCTATGGGGTCAGCAGTTTGGAGAGGAAGTAAAAAACGCGACTTTCCATTGCAATCCCCATTGACTTACACAGTAATCAACAGGAACGCCCGAGCTAACCAACAGTTACCTCTGAATTGAAAATCATTAAAAATCAGGGATCCAGAGCATCACCACCTTCAGTAAACACTTTTGTCTCACCCCACCACAAACTACAACACTAAGTTTCAGAAAAATCTGAATGATGGTTTAAGGGTAGAAGTTGAAAATTGCACACACACAAACACATGCACGCACGCACGCACACACACACACAAAATAGAAAAAAATTACATCGCCACCTGTTGAACAAAATAAGGTCTGGGAGTCCTCAGAAATGTCCCTATGCAATTTTGTAACAATTGGCATGGTGGTTTTCAAGAACATCTTTTTCATATTTTGTCCCAAACATGTTACTATGCAATTTTGAAGCAACTAGCTGGGTAGTTTCAGAGAAGATTTGAAAAAAATGAATGGAGCATGACCATTTGAACAATTTATTAGAGACCCACATAAGGTACATTCCCACCAAGTTTGAACCAAATCTGGTTGAAGATTTTGGAGAAGTCGAAAATGTCAATTGTGAATGACGCTGGACGGACGAAGGGCTGATGCCTAGCCACCTCGCAACCTCAGATGACTGATAATTCAGCTGAGGTAAAAATTTTATCATTGGCCTGACACATATATTTGGTGTAAATTTTGCATATATACCTCAATTTATTATCACAATGATGTGTTTAAGGTAGCGAGATACAAATCACCCGAAATTTCGCCCAAAAAATTGTTTTTGGATCTTTGTATGGATGAATATCTTATGTATCTGTCATGTAAAAATCAAATTTCTGCTGAAATTGAAAAACAGAAAAAAAACGGGGGTATTTGGTAAAGCTTCTCGCTGAGCATTGACAGTCACGCCGACCGTGTTTGTTGTTAGTGTGAAGGGGATGAGCTTGAGAAAGTGGTCACGTGACCGGTCATGGCAACAGCTCGTTTAAAAATGGCCACCGCTGTGTCCGCTCTAGTGATGAAGCTGATGCATTAGCGCCGTGGTTCCCAAACTATATGGTCATACATTTTATGCATTAGATCGCTCTTGTTACATGTACTTTGTTTTTTCTTTATGCTATCTTGAGTTTTTAACATTTAATCCGAAGAAAAGTGTTGAAGATAGGCGGTACAGTCAGCCGAGATCATGACATGACTGCACATCCTAATCCTACTTCAAAGGCATTGCTGTTTCAATGCAGTCTTTCATCACTGACGTGGCAGCGATTGTTTTCCCACTCAAAGAAACCAATAGTTCTAATCAGATTTAATAATTCACGCACAAGTTCTCATTACATTTAAAATCAACGGAAAAATTAAAGCCTTTGTCTAAACTGTATTTGAAGTTCTTGCGAGCTCAGAACCCATACTTGCGACTTGGTCATTGCATTGGTGGTCTTATCTTAGTATGTTCGACAGGAGTTGTATCGCTAAACTAGCACAATCAGTCTCAAAATACCTAAAGTTAGGAAGGAAAAATCAGCAATGAAACCAGCGGCAGATGCTACGATCAATGCAAGAAAAGATTCTGGTGAACAGAATGACTGAGCTTGGGTATGTACAATTCAGATATTATAGTGGGGTTCGACCCGCTAATACGGTCCCAAAACTATCAATTAGCCTGACTAATCGGGTAGCAATTTGATCAAATATACATTGTAATTCGATATCGTTGTATTTGTTGTGGGTAAGTAAAGGTACAGCTTACTTCTTGAGACAAAACATCCCGATATATTTGATCCTTTGAAAGTACCATACATAGGTAGTAGGAGCCTACCTAATGAAACGTTCCATGTTGAACAGCACAATTACATAGAGCACTTACAAAAACCCCATGGGGCCCCTCATCATATAAAACACTTGCCATGCTTCGAAGATAAGTTGTGATTTTTTTTTTTTAAACAAAGCCTTCAAAACTGCGGCAAGCAAGCTGTGATATCAATGCTATTGAAATGTAGCGCGCCATCGTCAAGTAGAGGCCACACGACGATTGGCATCTCACATCACAACGACTGGCCAATCAAAATGAAGCATAACAAAGCGGTACGCTTGACAGGGAAACCATGTTTTATGAACTAATCGCAAACAGCAAATAAACAACGCGATTAAGCTCTTCAGAAGAAAACAACATGAGTGACAGTTATCATGTTTGTTAAAACATACTCTGAACTCTTACCATGCAAAAATCCATGAGTGTTTGAGTAAAATTGCACGAGTTATTGTTCTCAGACCCATTTCCAAGATGACGAGTGAACCTTTGATTGCTGTTCCTGAACAAAGATGAAAGGCCGTCTACTCGAACTCGCTAATTTTATTTTGCAAAAACTTAACGGGGGGATTTCCTTCAAATAAACGGGGTAGGAAAGGTAATTGTGTGGAGTTTAAAAGTGTCCTTTTATTTTTCTCTGCGCCTAATAGTTGGTTTTTAACCTTGTGTGGAATGTCAATGTTCAATGCATTCAGCTGATTAAGTGATGCCACCGTGTTTGAACGCCTGCACTTACGCAAATAAAATACAAACAGCCAAATAAAAGGACACTTTTGAATTTTGATATATTGCGAATAAAATGGCATACTTGTCACAAGTTTGTTGTATACATTAAAAAAGTTATTAGCCAAGAGCGCTGGGGTCTGAGATAAAAGTCTTGCTCTTCTTCATGGTTTGTTTATTCAACGATTACAATCAGTATTGTCCTGATTTTTTTCCCTACATATAGTACAGAGCTAGAAAAATCCAAAAATGTATACTTTTACTATGTTCATGTGAACAGCTTAAAAGTTACAGGGCCATAAAGTTGTCCATGCTGATTTGCACCACATTTGTATCTGGCTACCTTAATGTGTTTCTGATACCTATGACGTTAGTTCCAATAATTACCACCAGGGGTGCCACCATGACTCTACATCAGAGACTCTTCTCTGTAGAATATTTCTGTAATGGTATATGGATATATGTCCATGAATACAGATGCAATGACCATCACAAAAATCATTTAGTGAAATATTTTCCCACAATGACCATCAGAAAGTAGGTCAAGACCATTCATATTATGTTAATATTCATCTTCAACACCATACACATTTGTTGTACACTTGATGGAATCAGCCTTATAATTTCTCAAAACAATTTCATATTAAAATTTCACTTAATTATAACTCTGTTTCCCATTCACCTATAGGTGGCACCACTGTTGTTCAGGTTTGACATAATCGTCTCCAGCATATTTCTTCCAACTTTCATGATGACTCACTGAAAATCAAACACACCAGTGCATTTTCATTTTTTCTTCTTGACTTTTTGGCCCCTGTATTATGTAATCCACTAGATGGCGCTGCCAATAACAAAAGGAAACCAAATTTTCATTGTAGATTATGTCAAAAGATTTCAAGGGGCTAACTTAAAAGTTGTAGATGCTATCATGTTGACCAGCAATTCTTTACGGACAGACAGACATGTGTGATCACACAAGCTCTGCGAGTTATGGACAGCAGTTAACAAAATGCTGATCACCCAGATGTTCACCATTTGTTAACCAGAAATAGCATTAACAAATACATACCTGATAGTGAGGCTGACTGTGGAGGATGGGGATAGCTATACGCAGGGCACAGATGTGCCAGAGACGATACTCCAGTGATGGGTGCTCACTGAACAGCTCTAGGGCATGGCACATCACTTGAAATGGCAGATGATACATCTGAAACAGGGCATGGCACATGAAATGTAATGTCAGCGATACATCATCTGACACAGGGAATGGCACGACTTGAAAGGTCAGATGATACATCATAGACAGTGAATGGCACCACTTGAAAGGTCAGATGATACATCTTAGACAGTGAATGGCACATGACTTGAAAGGTCAGATGATACATCATAGACAGGGAATGACACATGACTTGAAATGTCAGACAATACACCTGAGACAGAAAATTGAAATTCGAGCCACTGGTGTCAGTCATCATGCAAAACACATGTATACAGGGGTTATCTATGCAACTTTTACTTAATTTAAGTGACCACAGCATATTGCCGATGTAGATATGCTGCTGTCAGGTCATTGTGGCCCCAGCCTGTGCCTACCTGTACGGCTGTCTCACAGGTGACTGTGGCAGAGCGAGGCTTGCCAGTCAGCAGGGCCATTTCCCCTATCACAGCCCCTGAAGTCAGGTAGTCAGAACTGATGTTTTCATCTGATGAGGACTCAAGACCATCATGTGGCAGCTGGGTCAGGGAAGTCAGAAGCAGTGTAGAACGTCGATCTTTGTGGAACTCTTTTATATCCTCATCTGTTATCATCAAGTTTTGCTCTATCTGTGTGATAAGTAATCAACATCACTATTGTATGAAAAGACCAATCTTTGCGGGGGCCAATCTACCACCTTGGAAGGCCATATTTAGGGGAAATTGTGTTGAAGCACTTTTAAATAGTTAAATCATTTTTTATAAAATTAAAAATTTATGACTTTAGATTATGTACAAGTCAATTTGTAAATCAAGAGGGCTGTGTGAACAGCCTGTCCTCAGCTGATCTTGATATTCAACCCACAGGAAGTCCCACTCTGATCTGGGGGTACCCACAAGGGTTCCTGTGTCATTTCAAAGTAACAGGCCAAGCTGTTTGAGAAAAGATCCACCCCCCAAAAGAAAGTACACACTAATAAAAAAAAAAAAATAAAAAAAATAAAAAAAATAAAAAAAAAATAAAATAAAAAAAAAAAACCGAAAAACAAAATAAAATAAGATTAAAATAAATAAATAAATAAATAAATAAAAAAAATAAATAAATAAATAAAAAATAAATAAATAAATGAATAAACAAATCAATAAATAAATAAATGAACAAATAAAAATATAAATGAAAGAAAATTCCCCAAATCACTGAAGAGTGCCCATTTGAACATAGTATACTCATGCAAAATGCATACTTGCCACATATGAAGTCCATCTGCCCCATTTTTTTAGATAAGAAGTCAGAAAGATCCATTACCTTATGATTCCCATGGACTTATATTGTAATCAGTAGGAAAAATGCACCAATTGACAAAACCCGATTATTTACAAAATTAATAAGAAATCAGATCTGCAGCATCACCACCTGGTGACCAACTTTGTTTTTGATCCTTCCACAGGTACATGTCCAAGTTTCAGCAAAATCTGAGTAATAGTATCATTGGAGAAGTCAAAAACAGTGAACACACAAAAAAAGTATATATATGGTAAAACAATCACAGCAAGAAGTCAAGAATAGCAAAAGCAAAAATTGTTAAATTAAAAAAAAAAGTTAAGAATTTACGGCACCATCTGCTGAAATAAAAAAAAGTTATAGGTCTGGGGCTCCCCAGAAGTGTCCCTATGCAATTTCAAAGCAGCTGGCCAGGTGGTTTCAGAGAAGATGTCTCTTTAAGATTTAAAAAAAAAGCAAAAATCACTGAAGTATAAGGTGATCTTTTTGAAAAATCCTGGCTATACTTTTATTGACTCAGATTTGCAACAATTTTACTGTTTACTTCATCATGACTGAACCAGAACTTGACTTTGTACAAAAATATTAAATGGCCAGTTTGACAACCAAATCAACTGAGCACCAGCTAATATATACCAAATACAATCACATCACATTCAAGATGCACTTTCATAGGTTTACAGATGTAAGCACAACACAAGGCTCATGTCATACCGGACAGACAATAGTCATTTTCAGTAAATCAAGAGTGTCAAACAAACACACAGACTGAGGCACTGACAAACAAAACCCCATGTGCCCATCTTCATATACTGATTAATAATTAAGAAAAGTTTCTTAACTACAGGTCAGATAGTCTTGGAGATATGGGCAACACAAATTTCATTTCTGACATGTATGGGACAGACAAGTCATTTTCCTTAGATCAAAGGTGTTGTACAGACACACAGACAAACAAAACACCAGTGCATATCTTCATATACTGATTAAAAATCCTATAAAATTTCATGACTGCAGGTCAAACAGATTTGGAAGTAC
Source organism: Hermodice carunculata (assembly GCA_964020975.1). NCBI lineage: Eukaryota > Metazoa > Annelida > Polychaeta > Eunicida > Amphinomidae > Hermodice > Hermodice carunculata. The sequence goes on from OZ026612.1 coordinate 140,409,987, forward strand.
AGCAGTCCCTGTCTTGAGAGACCACTCCAATGAGACCACCTGCTTTGGAAGACCACCTTTGCAACATACTTTGCTTAGTGCTTTTCTTGTTATTTGTACCTCCTATGAGAGACGACCTGTCTCGAGAGACAATTTGGTCATCCCAAGAGGTGGCGTTTCAAAACAGGTTTCACTGTATGCATGACACAAGTTTCATGCTGCATGTGGGATGGAGGAACAGACAGACAAGAAGAAATCTATATTCCCCACCACCAAACTGTTGGGGCATAAAAAAACAAAAAGACTTTGTGAACAGCCCGTGCTCAGCTGACTTAAGAAATTCATCATATTAGTAGCACTGTGACCTTGAGAATGAGGTCAAGGTCATCCATGTACTGTGCAAGTCTGGCCTTAACAGAGGATCACCACCCTGAACAACATCAATGTAAACAGTGCAAAAGTTTCTCAAGTTATCAGGTGAACAATAAAATTCAGAAAAGTGACCCATGACGACCACCATGTACAATATTAAAATCATAGAATCAGTTATGACGCTGACAGTAAAATTCATGCAAGTAGACCTGTAATGTTGAGAATGAGGTCAAGGTCACTGATGTAACCTGTAAGTCTTGCCTTTTTAACCACTAGTGTCCCTATGCAATTCCCAAAATTTTGCCAAGTGCTGTTGGTGAAGATGATTTTATTTGATTTTGTCAAAAATATGAACAAAATAAAACATCCAAAAATTACTGGACAATTAGCATTTGAACAAATTTGGTATAGGCTCACCCAAGACACATCCCCACAAAGTTTGAAGTGAATCTGGCTCTGGCTTTGGAAAGGCTGAAAATGTGAATTACCAATGCATCCACCTTCATGCTAAAAAATGAACAAAGATATTCATAAAAACCTAAAATTCACTACGCTGTGACCTATTTACCTACTTGGTAGAGACACCCAAGGTAAATCCTCACTAAGTTAGAAGTGAATCTGGCCAACAGTTTTGGAGAAGAGGTAAAAAAATGTGAATTACCGTTGCATTCACCACTGAATTTCATAGTAATCAATAGGAATGTATGCATAGACCGACAAGTATCCAAATTGAATTTTTTTTACAAAATTGATGCAGGGATCCAAAGCAACACCACCTAGTGGACAACTTTATATGACCCCCCACAAGGAACATTAATGCCAAGTTTCAGCATAATCCAAGTGACCCTTTTGGAGAAGCAGTCAAAAATAATTAGAACACACAAAAATTCATGAAAACAGAAAAAATAGTATAACCACCTGGTGCACAATAAAAGTCTGGGAGTCCCCAGAGGGGTACCTAAAAATTTCACATTAGTCATCCAAGCAGTTTCGGAAAAGAAGATTGTTAAAGATTTTGCCAAAAAATGAATGAAAAATTGCATAAAAAATCCAAAAATCACTGGACCATGACCATTTGAACTAACTTGGTAGAGACCCACCCAAGGTAATTTTAACCTCACCAAGTTTGAATGAATCTGGCTAACAGTTTTGGAGAAGTTGAAAATGTGAATTGCCATTGCATTCATCATGGACTTAAATAGTGATCAATAAGAATGTATGCATTCACCGATAAGTACCTGAATTGAAAAACTCATTACAAATCAGATCGACAGCAATGCCGCCTAGTGGACAGTAGGGCTGTAACGATACACCTTTTCACGATACGATACGTATCCCGATACGGAACTGACGATACGATACAAAACGATACAATTTGATACTTAACAATAATAGTACAGGGGTCACATTATTTCAGTACGGGTCGTTGGACCCATCTTTCTTCTTTTTCAGGAAAAATAGTGAGTCCATGAACTGAATCGATGGGTCCAGTCTGAAATTGTGCAATCTAGACTTTTGATGTAATTTGATTAATTGAGTTTAATTGGTATAATCAACATACATCAAAATGATAAACAAATAAAACATGCAGGTAACTTAGCCTAGAAACGAACATAACATATGTAGGTGACTCATTATTATAAAATTTAAGATTAAACAAAAAGTTACCAATATGCTAACTTGATGTAAAAGGGTCTAAAAGTTGTTGACTGTACCAATGATGGATTCAATCTGCCCAGGGACCTGTTATTAGGACTAAGTCTATAACACATCCCTGGTCTACAAAAAAATGATTGTGAAGGGGGCTTAACCCCTAGCACGCTGCCACTGTGCCAGTATCTGGTATCGCACAGTTTTTCAACTAGCTTGCACAACAAGCGGCATGCATGACTGAACATGCCTGGGCTCTGTTATTTTTGCGATTGATTGCACGTGATGAAATGGTCAGAAATTACATGATTTATATTTCTGTGCACTTTCTATTTCAATATACCTGACAAATTTGATGCCGTAGGTGGTGTTAAGAGTCTGATCTTAAGTGCGGTCACTTTTTTCATCAAGCAACACGGTAGGCCTACAACTTGACAAGCCATGCAACACAAGCGAGTGTACACAGCCTGTCACGGGCATGCACCCAGGCATGGTTTTCCGCTATGTTGAACGTATATTTTTTCCGGCCTTCGATCATAAATTTCATTCCTGCCTTGTTCTGTCATACAGATTTGTTACATTCAAACATTTCAATAAAATCAAAACAACTACATTTTGTTTAAAAAAAAAAAAAAAAAAAAAAAGGCGTGCCCCATCGGAGACAGTGATCAACAACATCGTGTCAGGCCTAATGCAAATTTTCGCTTCGTTCACATGTGACCGTGCGGTGACAAATGAGCGTACTTTCCTTGCCGTCCGTAATGAATTTTCACTCGTGCCTTTGTCTCTGTCTAGATTTGTTCGATAGAAGTCTTCTTGGTGAAAATATGATGTGAAAATTTAACATCTTGGTCCAATAATCTTTGCGTAATAAGACTTGTACCTTCCCAACATTGCGGGCATGAGACAGGCACATGGGCAACAACGAATTTGATTGGACAGTAAGTGGCACGTGATCAAATCCACACAATGAGGAGCCTGGAAGTGCTCTCAGCGCATTTATAATGAGATGAAATGACGTCCATCCGTTCCCATTATGGGAATTTTTTGGAGGGATACCCCCGGAATATTTTTTTCTTAGCAAATAAGAGAGCTTGTTACATAGAAAGACGAACATCAGAGGATTCCATCAGTATAATACATATTCATGTTACTGATAATGGTCGATGCAAAACACCGTGACCGCATGGGGTAATTTTTGCAGTTGTGTCATTCAAAATGCATCGCGTTTGTGCGTGCGTCCACAGCGACGTGAAATGACAATGTTTTTATTAATTTCCGGGCGTCTTTTCTTCAATTTTGCGTCTATGACGCAGGACGCAAGCTTAATGTGACCCCTGAATAATGAGTGTGCTGCTTTTTCTCGCTGGGCACAGTCATTTTGCTGACATAGATTCAGACTTTGCACACAAGGGTATGACGTAGCGCCACAAAGCGTCATGCATATTATATATGATTATGAAGGGAATCCCAAAACACTTTTGTAGGCAAAAATAGATTATAATCAGAAGGCTGACGAATGGTTGGTAAATTGACGAGTTTACCTTCACAAAATTACGGTAAATCTTAATGAATTATGGCCTTTACTTCCGTATTTTTTCTTTTTAGAGCTGAAATTACTTATATGATGGAATGTATCGTATTTTTGCGATACAGAGAACATCATTTCGATACGTGTATCGTGGATGGACTGTACTGCGATGCACCGTTATCGCGGTATATCGTTACAGCCCTAGTGGACAGCTTTGTGTGAACCGTCCACATGGTACGTTATCACCAAGTTTCAGCATAATCTAAAAGGCAGCTTTGGAGAAGAAGTAAAAAAACAATGAAGCCACACAAAAATTCATTAACTAGTGCACAGTGATCCAAAGGATCTATGTCCCCCGCCACAATAGACAGAAACAAGAGGGCTGTGTGAACAGCCCGTGCCTCAGCTGATCTTGACATTTATCACACTTGCAGCTAGCTCTATGAACTTGAGAAAGGATCAAGGGCACTATGTTCTGAGTAAGTCTGACCTCTATAGAAGAAAACTTACATGTGCAACATCAACGTTCAAGTAGTTCTCAAGTTATAATGAAGAGTAAAATTCATGTATGTTGCACTGTGACCCCACAAACGAGGTCAAGGTCATTCATGTACTGTCTCAGCATGACCTTCATACAGAATAATTAATATGTGTAGCTAACTCAAAACAGATATCAAGTCATCAAGTAAACAGTAAATTTTGTGTCAGTTGTTCTGTGAATTAGCATTAGAATACCCATTGACTTACATAGTAATCAACAGGAAAGCTGCATTGAACAATAAGTACCCGAATTGAAAATCCTTTAAAATCAGGATTCCAAAGCAGTGCCACGTAGTAAACAACTGTTTGACCCTTCCACAACAACATATCCATCACATTTCAGCTTAATCTGAGGGATGGTTCGGAGAACAAGTGAAAAATAGCAAAACCATACAAAACATTCATTAAAAAATTGCAGCGCCACCTGGTAAACAAATTGGGAACTAGGTGTCCCCGGGAGTGTCTATTTACGATATCAAAGCAATTGGGTGAGCGGTTTCAGAGGAGAAGAATTTTGAAGGTTTGCCCCCAAAAAGAACCAAAAAAAACATAAAAAATCCAAAAATCACCAGAGCGTGACCATTTGAACAAACTTGGTACAGATCCACCCAAGGCACATCCCCACCAAGTTTGGAGTAAATCTGGTCAATATTATTAAAGTTATGGCCATTACAAGAAATTCCCATGTTAAACTTTCCTATTAAAACTTTTGTAGAGATTTTTGAAAAAAAAATCATAAAAAAATCCAAAATTCATTGGAACATGACCATTGGAACAAACCTGGTAGACACCCACCCAAGGTACATTGCCATCAAGTTTGAAGTAAATCTGGATGACGGTTTTGGAGAAGAACTTGAAAATGTAAATTAGCATTAAAATGCCCATTGAGTTACATGGTAATCAATAGGAAAGGTGCATTTACCGCAAAGGAGCCGAATTGAAAAAAATCATTAAAAATCAGGAATCTGCAGCATTCCCACATAGTGAACAACTTTGTTTGGCCCTTCCATAAGGAACATATCCACTACGTGTAAGCTTAATCTGAGTGACGGTTCTGGAGAAGAAGTCGAAAATAGCTATAACCCACAAAAATTCATAAAAAATTAGAAAAAAACTGCAGCGCCACCTGGTGAACAATTTAATAACAAGGAGTCCCTAGGTGTCTTCCTGTGTGATATCAAAGCAATTGGGTAAGCAGTTTCGGAGAAGATTTTTTAAGATTTGTCAAAAAAAAGAAAAAAAAAAATTCATTAAAAATCCAAAAAATCACTGGAGCTTGAACATTTGAATAAAACTGGTAGAAACACACCCAAGGTACATTGCCATCAAGTTTGAAGTTAATCTGGATAACGGTTTTGGAGAAGAAGTCGAAAATGTGAATTAGCATTAGAATGCTCATTGACTTCCATAGTAATCAATGGGAAAGCTGCATTGACCGATAAGTACCAGAATTGAAAAAATCGTTAAAAATCAGGAATCTGCGCCATTCCCACATAGTGAACAACTCTGTTTGACCCTTCTACAAGGAACATATCCACCATGTTTCAGCTTAATCTGAGAGACGGTTCTGGAGAAGAAATCGAAAATAGTTATAATACACAAAAATGGATATGTTCTTGGGCTCTGTGACCTTGAAAATATGTCAAGGTCAAAAACAATACACAGTGCACATGCCCATGGTATGATGCATCTCTGGTATAAATTTCATTATTCTATATCTTAGGGTTCTAAAGATATGCTCCCGGACGGACACACGGACGCACGGACGGACGGCAGGCCCCCTATCCTCACTAACTCTATGTCCCCCTATGCCACCTTCGGTGGCGGGGGACAAAAATAGCAAAAATGGCAGCACCACAAGTTGAACAAATTAAGGTCTAGGTTACCCACAAGTATCCCTATGCAATCTCAAAGCAATTGGCAAGAAGTCACAAGTAAAAAAACCACACAAATATTCATACAAAATTTGGAAAAAATTGCAGCACCACCTGGTGAAGAACTTAAAAACTATGAGTCCCTAGGAGTGTTCTTATGTGCTATCAAAGCAATTGGGTGAGCGGTTGTGGAGAAGAAGATTTTTTAAGAATTGTCTTAAAAAAGAACAAAAAACTTCATTGAAAATCCAAAAATCAATGGAGCTTGACCATTTGAACACTACTGGTAGAAACACACCCAAGGTACATTGCCACCAAGTTTGAAGTCAATCTGGATGATGGTTTTGGAGAAGAAGTGGAAAATGTGAATTAGCATTAGAATGTCCATTGACTTACATTTTGTAATCAATAGGAAAGCTGCATTGACCAACAAGTACCTGAACTGAAAAAATCGTTGAAAATCAGGAATCCACAGCAGTGCCACCTAGTGAATAACTTGTTTGACCCTTCCATAAGGAACATATCCACCAAGTTTCAGCTTAATCTGAGTGACAGTTCTGGAGAAAAGGTCAAAAATAGCAAAAACACACAAAAAAATCGTAAAAAAATAGAAAAAAAATGCAGCACCACCTGGTGCAAAAATTAAGAACTAGGAGTCCCTGGAAGTGTCCCCCGTGGGATATCAAAGCAATTGGGTGAGCAGTTTCGGACTAGAAGATTTTTTTTAAGATTTGCCCCAAAAAGAACAAAAAAATTCATTAAAAATCCAAAAATCAACGAAGTGCGACCATTTGAACAAACTGGGTAGACACCCACCCAAGGCATATCCCCACCAAGTTTGAAGTGAATTTGGCAGATGGTTTGGAGAAGAAGTCAAAAATGTGAATTGTGGACAGACGCCAGATGGACGACAGACCCTCACAAAAGCTCAGCTGAGCTAAAAATCACTGGACCATATGTACAAACTTGGTACAGACCCACCCAAGATGCATTCCCACCAAGTTTGAAGTGAATCTGGCAGACAGTTTTGGAGAAAAAGTTGAAAATGTGCATTGTGGAAGGATGGCGGACAATAAACCATCCTATAAGCTCAGTTGACTGACAAGTCAGCTGAGCTAACTAGGTGGATTTTGGAAGCACAATTACATGGTACAAACCTTGATCATGCCTGAGACCACAATAAAGATGCCGCCAGTTGGGTCCCCTTGCATCATCACTTGCTCTCCGTGGTTTCTGCATGTAAGCACCGCTTGATCCTACAGATAACAGAGCGAACTCAAGAACAAAAATCTGCTTGACAGCAAACCTGTCTATGCGTGCGTGTCAAAAATTGTGCATATTTTCATAATGAACATGCCTATATATAGTAAAAAGATACAAATTTATTTTTCAATTAAGCCTCTCTCATATAGTCCTATAGACATTCAACAGTGAAATCTTGTACTGGGTATTGGGCTGATTAGGATTAGTCTTCATTGAATGCATGCATAGCTCAAACATATCAATTGAAGTTGGAATGGCATCTCTATCTGAGATAGTTTTAAAGATATTCATCATTTTAAGCACTGCAAGTTGGTGCACTGGTTAAAATTTGCATAAATTAAAACCTTGCAATTTTCAGTCACCATTCATTGGATGCACCTGTAGCACAATTAAATGTGTAAATTGAAGCTGGAATGGCATTTATATCTAATAGTTTTGAAGGCACTCATCATTATTCAACACTTGAGTTTTGTGTACTGGCTGAAATATGCATAAATTAAACTCTGATAGCTCAGACACTATTTATTGGATGTGCCCATAGCACAAACATACAAACTGAAGTTAAAATGGCACCTCTATCTATTACGCTTTTAAAGATATTCAACTTTTCAGTTTTGTGTAGTCGCTGAAATTTGCTACAGTTAAAAATCTGACAGTTTTTAGTCACTGTTTATTGGATCTGCCCATTGAGCAAACATATACATTGAAGTTGGAACGGCATCTCTATTTTTTAGTTTTGCAGCAATACATTGGTGCAAAGGTTCACTTCACTGCTACATAGAACTAGGCTAATTATTGTCCTTTACCTGAATGAACTTGATGAGTTCATCATTACCAGAGATCCAGGGAATGTTGCCCACCACTCTACTGGGGGGTGGGGGTCGCAGACTGTTTGGAATCCGCAGTAATCGCTTCATCTGAGTCTCCACCTCTACTTCCAGTCTTAGTCCCTCAGTCTCATCCAAAACTCCCTCCCCACGAAGTTCATAGATGCGGTCTCGCAGCTTGTTAAGAACTCTGCGAGCTGCCTGCTGTGTCTTAACTGACACTGCAATGCCAGGGTGGTCCTTCTGCAACATACCTGCACAACCACAAGACAGCTAATGATAGAACAAACAATGGGGTCAAACCACAAGACAGCAATCTGATGATAGAACAAACAATGGGGTCAAACCACAAGACAGCAATCTGATGATAGAACAAACAATGGGGTCAAACCACAAGACAGCAATCTGATGATAGAACAAACAATGGGCTCGGGTCAAACCACAAGACAGCAATCTGATGATAGAACAAACAATGGGCTCGGGTCAAACCACAAGACAGCAATCTAATGATAGAACAAACAATGGGGTCAAACCACAAGACAGCAATCTGATGATAGAACAAACAATGGGCTCGGGTCAAACCACAAGACAGCAATCTAATGATAGAACAAACAATGGGGTCACGACACAAGACAGCAATCTAATGATAGAACAAACAATGGGGTCATGTCACAAGACAGCAATCTGATGATAGAACAAACAATGGGGTCATGTCACAAGACAGCAATCTGATGATAGAACAAACAATGGGGTCAAGTCACAAGACAGCAATCTAATGATAGAGCAAACAATGGGGTCATGTCACAAGACAGCAATCTGATGATAGAACAAACAATGGGGTCAAGTCACAAGACAGCAATCTAATGATAGAGCAAACAATGGGGTCACGACACAAGACAGCAATCTGATGATAGAACAAACAATGGGGTCAAACCACAAGACAGCAATCTAATGATAGAACAAACAATGGGGTCAAGCCAGCCTTGACAAGTATACATAAACTTTGGAGGTCTCTAAATGTATATCCTTGAGAATCAGGGATAACATGTATACGCTAACCATGTGCCGTCTTAACTGCCCCTTACAGCTCACCAAAGTATATAACAAATATGCTGTCTGTGTTCATCATATTGAAAATACATCTCACTTCGCTGTGCCGATACAAAAAAACAGTGTTACCAACTTTTTTAGCTCAGAATTCATTGGGCAACAATATATACATAGATACTGGCATAGGTTGGTGGTAGCTAATTACTATGCAATGCAGAAATTGCATTGAAAGCACACCTGCCCTTCATATATCCCTGAAACCTTAAACCTATGGACCAGTGAGAGCAAATAACTCGCTGGGACGACAACATGTACATAGCAGTATACAGGGTGTGCATTGGAATAACACATAGGCCTGCTATCTCCCTGGAACTTGAAAACAAGTGACCAATCAGAGCAATTCACTTCCTTGGTGCTGCAGGGTAGACATAGATCATCCCATGGCTACATCAGTATCCTACGTACCCGGTACAGTTCCCCCGAGACCCTGGCCATATGGAAGGAATTGTGGGTTCTCAGGGACCTGTACAGGGTACATCAGGATACATGTACATATCTATAGCCATGGGATAACCTATGCTCTAATACATGTACATATCTATAGCCATGGGATAACCTATGCTCTAATACATGTACATATCTATAGCCATGGGATAACCTATGCTCTAATACATGTACATATCTATAGCCATGGGATAACTTATGCTCTGATACATGTACTTATCTATAGCCATGGCATAACCTATGCTCTAATACATGTACTTCTCTATAGCCATGGCATAACCTATATGCTCTAATACATGAACTTATCTATAGCCATGGGATAGCCTATGCTCTAATACATGCACTTATCTATAGCCATGGCATAACCTATGCTCTAATACATGCACTTATCTATAGCCATGGGATAACCTATGCTCTAATACATGTACTTATCTATAGCCATGGGGTAACCTATGCTCTAATATTGATGTTTCAGACTGGTTTTATACACATACTGACCTAGTTCTCTGACCACATCCAGGCGGCTGGTGTCTGAGATTTCCTTGAGTTCCTTTGCTATTGCTTTGTTTTCCACCATCTGCTCTATCAGTTCAAACACTTCCTCCTCAGCCAACACGTACCCTTTGCTCACGTCATAGCTAAAGCGCAGGCGCACGTTGATGCGACCATCAACTATACTGATTAGTTGTGGTATCAAGCCCTACAAATGTATTAGTTCATTGTCCATCATCCATTACCCCTGTGCCTCCAGACTCCTTCATACCGATGCATCGAACATAGTGGAGAACACACGTACCTTTACATCTTATGTAATTATAATTTACACTCCTCAATTATTCAAAACAAATTTAAAGCAAGAAGGCTGTAAGTGTGAATAGCTGCATGCTCATCCTCAGCTGACCTTGACATTCATTATGAGTCAATCCCACTCTAGCCTAGGGTATGAGGATGTTGGAGAGAAAGTAAGAAATGTTAGTTTCCATTGCAATTCCCATTGACTTACATGGTAATCAATAAGAATGCATGCATTAAATGACAGGTACCCAAATTAAAAAATTTATTAAACATCATGGATCCAGAGTATCTTTACCTGGTGATCAATTATTATTAATCCTCCTACAAACTACATTTCCACCAGTGTTTCAGAACACTCTGAGTGATGGTTTTGTAGAAGTAAAAAATGAACAAAACAAACAGAAAGTCTCTGTATTAGGAAAAAAAATGCAGCACCACCTGCTGAAGTAATTAAGGTCTAAGGGTCCCCAGAAATGTCCCCATGCATTTTCAAAGCATTGGCTGAGTTATTTTTGAGATTTTTTATGATTAAAAACAGAAAAATTTATAAAAAACTAGACCTGCCTTCAACACAAAGCGCTGGTTGAAGGGTCCACCAGGAAAAAATACTGCCATTTGCTCAAAAAATGTCATGGTGACACCAAAATCTAATCAGTTCATCTTGGCATGTTAGATAAGCATATACTGCCAAATTTGAGCAAAATACATTGGGGTATTCTGGAGATATTGTGGTAACAAGCCCTAATGGGCATGTAATTAGGCTGCCATTTGCTCAATTTGGGTCATGGTGCACCAAAATTTAATCAGTTCATCATGGCATGCTAGATAGGCACACTGCCAAATTCAAGTAAAATACATTAGAGCATTCTGGAGATATTTCAGTAACCAGCCCTAACGAGCATGTAATTAGGCTGCCATTTGCTAAAATTAGGTCATGGTGACACCACAATCTAATCAGTTCATATTGCCAGGTAAGGTAAGCACAGCTGACTGACAAGTAAGCTAAGCTAAAAAAAGTTACAATATTGCATCGTCTTCTACTTCACGAGCTTTGTAGAAGACCACCTGGGGAACAAGCATTCGCAAATTAAATCAAAACGTTCCACGTAACAATTTTTGAGAAGTCAAAAATGAAGAAGGTCTTAATGGACATACAGATCGAATGACAACAGATACAAACAGAGTTTGTAAGCTCTGGTGACTGGTCAGTCACAGCGATGAAAAACAATAGAAGTGAATACAGGGACATAATAGGCTTGCAGTTTGTGCAGCAAAAGGCTCCAGCCTTGTGAGCAAGGTGAGAACCTCTCAGAAGATCTGGTTCATGGTCCAACATATCAAAAGTAATCAGTAAAGGAAACTGTTTAAATAAATACATGCATAACTTACATTACTATTTTGACCTACCACCAGTTAAATGAAGTAGAAATTGTGCATCAGAAGGCACTTACTTGTGCAGCATTGGGATTGGTTTCATGTCCTGAAGGATGTATGATAAATTGATCATACATGTTAGATGATGGAAGATGGTTGCAACAGTGTACCAGCAGGTAGTGGCTCAAGACAGGCATACACTGCACGAGGCAGTTTGTCATCCAATAATTAAGGAACACCCATTGACACGTACATAGCAGTGAAGTAGTAATTAATACATGGCTTGGTTTTACTTGCCTTAACCAGACGCAAACTTCTCAACAGACGAAGCAGTTTGACTGTTTTCACCACTCTGACAAAACTGGGGTTAAAAGTCACTGAGGATGTCTTGAAAAGTGTTACATCCAGAATGATATCAGCTATAGATATTACGATGATTGCTATGTCAAATATGTTCCACCAACTCTTGAAGTACCATTTGCGGAAAGCTAGCACCTGCATCACCAAATGTAAAAGTAAATGCACAGCTGAGAAAAATTATTAGTCATAAAGCTACTGGTTCAATACCAGTGAGAAACTTGGCAAACTGGTGAAGATTAAGACCAAAAAAAGCATGAGTGAATATATATATATATATATATATATATATATATATATATATATATATATATATATATATCAATATCATACACACTCATGCTTTTAAATACTTGTTCAGTTGATTATAAATAGCATATAAATACATGTCATTTTTATGTTTAATCTTCTGTAAGTTTCATATTAATTATATGATTAAGAATACTATTTGGACACAAAATTTTTGTAAATGTTTGTCCCATGAGTGCTGGCCTGTCTATGCTTTACTTTTCAGCTGAATGCTTTATCAACATGTAAGTTGTCCATGTTTTTTTTACGTCTGAGGTGCCACCCTATTTTGTTTACCTCTGATTTTATCAATTAATGTCTGGGCCATGTTTTCTCAAAACACGAACAATTGCTCAGTCACCCAAGTGTATTTAATAAGGCCTTCTCATTATTTCTTGGTGCTGATTAGCCACATGCCTGTTCTTGAACCAATTAGAATTGCAGAAGCTTGAGTCTGCATATTGATCGACTCACTGCACAAATATTTTGGAGAGACGGGGTGCACATATACTTTCAGACTGGAGTTTGTTTTTTGTATGGATGCTGTCACTGAGATTGCTCAAATTTTATGTGTACATGAGTGACATTAAATATCTTTGCATTGGGATGTTAAATCTAAGTTTCCACACCTCTACATTTTTCTCACGCAAATTCTCATTAAAATTTGATAATTTTGTTCCTTCAGATTGCTGATTATAATGAAACGACTCAAAATGTCTCCTTGTACATCATGTATGTTTCTTGGTATACATTTTGTATCATTTTACCTCAGCAAGGACTGCATAGGCCTATTGTTGATTGGTCAGTAGGGCGGGGAACAGTTCTTCCTTTTAACTGCTATGAAGGTACTGTCACCCACTAAACTGGTTTTTGTTTACTCTTGAAATTTACTATTTAGATGTCTTTGTTGATTTTTTTATTTTTTGGTATAATAAAACAAATGGTGTGCTTGGCTTTCGGTGACAGGACGGATTAATTGTGAACCTTCAGGATGTACTGTCAATCCGAAGCAATAGTCCATCCCCAAGGCTCAAAATTCTTCCTGTTATCCAAAGCCAAGGACACCACTTGTATATTATTCTACATCATAGGTACAGTAGATATCAAGTGTATGGTGACTGCCTCATAGGATAAATAAGTTCTTGCTGTTACCAGTTGTGACTAATTGTTACCAGATACGACTGTAGTACTGTCACCAATACATATACATAATTATATACACCTTTATTTCAAAAGGATGACTCGGTTAGAGAATGCTCACTAATCTCCCCCGAGGCCCTCAATACATGGGATTCAGGTTGCGTGCCCTGTGCCAAAAAAAAACTGGCAAGCCAACATATGGTGTGAGTATGTGCTGCACGCAACTATTAGTTTGCTGGCTCGTCTAGTGAAGGCAACTTGATTCACTTAGATTGCCTCTGTGTTGACAGGTTTCAACTAACTCTAACTCCTATTTGTAATTGTATTTATGTCTTTTTGTCCAGAACCACTTCCTGGTAGTCATTACTGATTCCGCAGGCCAAACTCTTCACAATCCATACGCTAACCTGTCACTGTGAAGCATGATTTCTCCATGCTAACACCATTATCCAGGTTTCTCCCGGGTTTGCAGTCAAACGCAGGGTAATAAAGTTCTGTTTGATGCATGCCCCCATGCTGACAGATCAGATAACAGGAGTCATTAACACCACAGGTTGCACTGATAGTGGCCAAAACCACCAAACGAGAAAGTACCTTCAGTCACATACCACACTTCATTGATACCTTTGGGAATCAATTGTGTTTGTATATTTAGTTTATTTGTGATCAGTATCATAAGTGTACGATACGATGCTCTCTGCACATTTCTTAACATATTAGGAATGGTAGTCAGCATGAGCTTGTATAAAATGCAAACTAATTGAAGCTCTTGAGCAGGTAACTACTCAGAACATGTTTCAGACCCTGTACACATACATGTCTCTCTGAGCGGAGGCTCTTTTATATTTATGTTCATGTGCTATTTACACTGTCAGTCTGATTGTTATGGTTTCAAAAAAGCAACAAAAGCCCGCTCTTGTCAATATCTTATTTTTTGAGAGAGAAAACAAAAAACAAAAAACCTGCCTCCCTCATCAGTTGAAAAAAAAGTTCATGAGAAACTCTCAATTAATTTTGCATGGCCTTATGGCAGGTACATAGGACAGCGAATAGATCATAGTAAATGAGAATATGAACCCTCGAGGATACATGTTGGAAATTACAGTGTTTTAACAAACACCCAGAGGACTAGCACACATCTGTACAAAATACTGTTTTGTGTTTGGCTGTTCTCCTGATACACAGAAATTCATGTATTTGGAGAAATATCCACAGTATTGCAGGTAACTTTCCAAAGCTTCCCACAACTGTTGATCTACACAATACGGGTCAAGGTAGCTTGGCCCAACTTGGCAAGAAAGGCACAGCACAGCCATGACATCAGTCCTGCACGCCATTGCCACACTGAGGTAGCCAGACTCGGTAATATGGATTTCAAAAACTCCACATTCATTCCTCACCCTCTGCTGCAAAAATGGCAAGTCGTGCATTTTTTTTCCTCTAGCCTTAGGACTTTGACTCCAAGTTTGCAAACTTGCCTTAACAATGACTTCTGCAATGTAGATGACAATAAATGTGTAGTTGGTGATGTCAAAGCTGAGGCTTGCTTGCTCTGCCAGCTCCGGATGCTCATAATCCAGGATAAGGTAAGCCATGATGACGATCATGTTGATAACGATCAGAATGTAGATGATAATGTCCAGAATGTTGCGGTACGTACATACTGTGTACATATGCAGCAGGATCTTGTTACTCGGTGGGGGAACAACGTCTTCAGCTTTGTTCAGTTTCCACGACTCCAATTTGGCTTTCTGAAATGGATTGAAAAAGAATACTGCTCAGCTGACCTACACATAATGACCTGGGAATTCATCTCTGGAAAAATGTAATGTGCAATAACACCCACATGATTGAGTGATAATACAAAGTACAGTAGAAGCCATTCGCAACAGTTTCAGCTACAATGTCACAATGAACAAAAATACATCATGCAACTGACCTACCCGGCAGAGTTGGAAGAATACCTGGACAAGTTTACCCCAAAATACACAGTGTAATCAAACAACACCAATTAGTAACCACAGTTAGAATAGATCCATCGAACTTGTAGCCCTATCAAGTTTTAAGAATTATCATCTTGTTCACACTTTGGGAGAAAACTACTTGCACTGTCAGAGCTTTCTTGTTCTAAGTTGATTTCTCCTGTGTCTGAAGCTTATCCTGAATGGGTTATCCTGCATGGGTATGAAGGATAAGGTTTGAATTGTAATCGTGCATTTGGTTTGTCACTCATTTGTTTCCAGTAGATTAACCAATGCGAGGCCATGGTGCATTTAATAAAATATTGACTCCTCCCACCTTCAAAATGGTGTCCAACTTATTTCTAGATAGAACTTCAATTTGGTGCTCATTTGCCCTTTTTAGACAGAGGATAGTCATTCTTAAGACCCTTTCTTAGTTAATTCGTTATAAAACAAATTAGCTAATGAATATAATAAAAATGAATGAGGGGGCAGTCATAGCATCATGCTAGAACAAGCCAGGCGGTGAAGCGGTCCTGGAGAGGATTGAAGGTAGGGTCTTTTAACTTTCGCAGGGTTTCGGTCACATCCGTGCAGTAGCGTTGCATTGCCAGTCAAAAAGCGCACTGGCCATGCAACAACCACCAAACACACAGGTACACTTTGATAACACGTGTTGCAGCAGGTCTACAGCCGGGCAAAAGTGTCGGAGGACCATGAACTGCACTGGCACCTGTGGTACAGAAGTCTGGGCGACATCCAACAGAGGGATAAAGTTGAAATTCATGGGATAACGTTGGGATCTCTCATTGTTGGATTTTCATGTTTTTGCTTGGCAGCCAAACAAAAACATGAAAATTAATCCAACAATGAGTGATCCCAACGTTATCCATAATGGGCCATCCATACTAGAATCTCTTCAAACTCACTGCAAGCTAACATATTGCAGCTGACCATTGTAACTTTGTGTCATTGCCAGCTTACATATTGCAGCTGACCACCGTAACTTTGTGTCACTGCCAGCTTACATATTGCAGCTGACCATTGTAACTTTGTGTCACTGCCAGCTTACATATTGCAGCTGACCACCGTAACTTTGTGTCATTGCCAGCTTACATATTGCAGCTGACCATTGTAACTTTGTGTCATTGCCAGCTTACATATTGCAGCTGACCATTGTAACTTTGTGTCATTGCCAGCTTACCTATTGCAGCTGACCATTGTAACTTTGTGTCATTGCCAGCTTACATATTGATCCTGTCCACTGTAGCTTTCTGTCATTGCTAACTTATATTTATCCTTATCATTGTAGCTACAATACCAGTACAGTTAATACTGGGGTTTTCTTTTCTTTTCTTTCTTTTCTTTTTTTTTGTAAATGGGGTACCTCTTCTGTGTACGTGATGTATAATAAATCATATATATATATATATATATATATATATATATGTACACATAAACATATACATAAACCTATTAGAATATTTAAAAATCAGTGAGGCATGATACATTTAACAGACTTGATAGAGACCCACCCGAGGCACATCTTTACCAAGTTTTAAGAGAACCTGGCCAATAGTTTTGCAAAACAAGAGGGCTGTATGACCAGCCTATGCTCTGCTGACCTACATATATTACACTAAATATAAGTCCCAACAGGAACTCTATCTTGACAATTGTGGACTGTACAATGCTCACAAACAAAGGTTTATGGATGAATGGCTGGATGGAGAAACATGAGTGACTACAGGAGCTCTCTGACCTTGGGTGAGCACAGCTAATAATTCCAAAAAATTCATGACAAAAAATTACAATTTATTGAATCAGCAGATAAATTTATCAAGATAAAATATTGACAGAGTGTACAAAAATATGCATGATATAGAAGTTAAAGTGCTGTTATTGAAATGGAAAGAACCAAACAGCTGAGATATCTATGCAAGTGTACTTACTCATTCATTGAGTTTATGAAACAGTGAGCAGAATTTAAGCGACACTGCAGAATACAACACTGAAGTTAAGTCCATAAACTGCACATTCACCCAGCAGTTACTCTCTTTCCGCAATTGATTATCAGAAGTTTTCTGAAGTTCTTGTCACTCCTTGTATCAATTATTTCAAGATTCAATATTCTCCGCATCATAATCCAGATTAAGTTCTAAGTAAAGGCTTGGAGAATTTAACACGTAACAACAGCCTAATCAGTAATTTTTAACAGTCCCACACCTTACACTCAGCGCATCACCAACTTACACAAATCTGGCTGAAAATGCTGAATTGGTTAAAAAAAAAAAAGAGTATAACATACAATTGTGATTGTCATCCGAATTAAAACAAAACATTTATTACCTGTTGGCATATTCTTCCGTGAAGCTAACTAAATTTTTGCCCTGAAAAAATTAATGTGAGAAGTGTTTGCACTTTTGTCTCTTTACTTTATTTTTCATGCTTAAGGTGCATGTCTTAATTTCAAAATTTAAAATTTGTTCAAATTATCAGCCCTGAGCGGCAATGGGAACCCAAAGCTCAAATACAGGTCCGTGGCATCATGCCTGTAAATTCAACAACCCACACAGGGTTCGAAGCTTATAATTGACATCACTTTCACCATCAACAAATGGCAATTGTACATACTAGCATTGCCAGTAGTACAGGAAATGAATTCTTGTATTTAAGACCTTGTCAAGTATTGCACACATGTTCAATCTTAGGTGATCAATCATGAAGAAAAAAGCCAAAAATCAATTACAGACCGCTCCCTCACAACATATGCTTTACCCCAATAGGTCCCTGGAAGGGTAGCTACATTGATCACATCATTAGATGACAACATGGAAGTGCGCCAAAGTTATCGTTAACTATGCAACTGAGCATCAATAAATTGTGTAACTATGATTGTAAATCCAAATTGAAAAAAAAAAAAAAAATGTGAAACAGTGACAAGTAAACAGACAGACACAGAAATGTGGACATGTATTAAGCCTTTATTGGATTATTTCTTGCAGTAAATCATTGACAATAACAGCTTTCCTAGACCCACCTCTGGAGGATAGGAATACAGGTCTTTGTCCTCAGTTTAATCTTGACCAACAGGAACGCTTGTTAAAATTGAAAAAAAAAAAAAAAAGTTTGTTTTCTTGGCAGACAGAACTGAGAAGTAGGTAGGTTCATCCACACAATGCTTGGGTTGTAAGACTTCAGGTAAAAACTAAAAGTAATAGCAATATTGTCCCAGCATTTGCAACCAAATCTGCCTGTATTTATTTATCTGTACTGACTGAAGTCCACTGTATGCTACTATTGACACAAAAAGATTTCTTTACTGCCATAAAACCTTGAAAGTATACAGTTGATAATGATCAAGGTACTGTTTGTGTACTCGCAAAACAAATTGCACATGCAGTTATCAGATGATCATATCTACAATGATTGGGTAAGTAGTGTTTTTGATCTGTTACAACCCAACCCGCTCAGATATTCATTGGTCTCTTCATAGAGACCACCGCATTGGCAGTTCAATGTGCCTGGTGAATCATGAGATACTTTGTTTGCAATGCTTCTGCTATGGATCCAACTTTACATGATTATTGCCTCTTACCAAAGGGTATGTGATGAAACAAGATGGATGGACAGACAGACATGGTTAATGACATACCCTTTCCTAAGAAACAATAATCATGTAAAGTTGGAGGAAGATTTCGGTTCCAAACAGAAAATGAAGTAGTGAAGGAGAATAAGCATACAAAGTTTTAATAATTTACTATGTGATTATTAATGGAGGAGTTATGGTCTGGACAAGGGTTTGGCTACTCTTACGTAAAAAAGGCCTTGTCGTTAAGCGGTCCCACTACTTAGCGGCAAGTTATGTGCTAGTTATCCGCTACGTAGTAGCTGCTACCATGTAAGTGACTTCGTGGTTAAAAGTAGCAGGAAAAAAAAATCTGATTGGTGGACAGTCAAGTCACAATGAGAGGCTACTGGTTTATGTGAAGTTACAGCTAGTTTGTTGATAAGTAGCCTCTAGTTTGCAGCTAAGGTTTTCTGCCAGGTAAGGAAATTCCATTTGCTGGTCTTCTGCTTAGCTGTCACCAGATGCTCCCACTAGCCGGTCTGCTGCTAAGTAGCTGCTAGTTTGCATTGGCTCGTCTGCTTTAACAACAAGCTAGAGCTATTTGACTGTCAATTATCTTGCATTACTATGGTCACCTAATTTTACAGATTTCCCATAAAAATGGTTTTATAAAATCTATGTTGTTACTGATTGATTTAAGAGTGAGTCAGATGGAATGCAATAATTTCATTTCAAATTCTGATTTAATTCAAATTTTGACTTAAAATTTTGTACTTTACTAATCCCCTTTAAAGATCTTTAACAATTATTTGTCATTATTTTTGGCTAAAATATAAAATAATTAATAACTGTTAAATCTAAATTGATACTGTGTGATGAATTCTGAATGAAAATTTTGTATGCATGTTATAGGAATACAGACTGCATTCTAAACGTTTGTGAATCTTAATATTTAAAGTAATTATGTTTGTTAAAGCTGGAGAACTACAAAATCCTTCTTGCTAAGTTGCCATTAGGTCAGTTAGAAACAAATTTCTTCTTGCTAAGCTACCACTAGTTCCATCAGGAACAAAGTTCCTCTCACTCAGCTGCCACTAGGTCGGCTAGAAACAAATGGTTAGAAACAAAGTCAATGCCGTTAAGCTAGTGCCAGGTTGGTCAAAAACAAAGTTCTTGTCGCTAAGGTGGGCAGCAACAAAGCCACTAGCTGCTAAGCAGTACCTACTGAGTGCCTACTAAGCAGCAGATTAGCAGCTAGCTGCTCAGCCATTTTTAGTCTCGCTGGTCAGTTTTTTCTCTTTGGGGCTAGTTAGCTACAAACTAAACATTCTTGTATGGGTACAGATGCAAGCTGTGACCTTGACCTATAAACTTCAAGGTCAATGTCGTTACATGACACAACTTCAAGTTATAAACAACAGTAATCCTTCAGATCAGTTCATGTGGACAGAATCAGCTGGTAACAAGTACTTACCATTTTTGCATAGGCGCCACCAACTTTTCCTGTTTTCTTGATTTCTTCGATATTTATGAAGCTGGAAATGAATAAATTTAATTAACCTTTTATCCAACATCCTAATCTACATGTGGTCAGAGTTGAAACCAATCAGATGTAACACCGATCAAAGCATAGCTGAGCTTGATGCACATGGCTGCACTGCCAAACAGCCATGGGCCTCATATGGGACTTGAACCACTGACCTCTGGCACCATCACCTAGCCAAATGTTAAACATCCAACACTCTGAGCCATCAAGCTCCACAAACCATTGGCGGCAGACCACAGTGACATACATCGTATTGTCTGGCAAGGTTGTAGATAATTTCTGGCAAGGTTGCAGAAATTACTGTAATTTACTGTCAAATATTTAGGGCTGCTGGTTTCGGTCACTGTTTTTCATATATTTTCTGTTCCAAACTTGTATAAAATCTGTTTTTTTTTTTTTTCATTTTCAGGAAACTTTGATTTAGGTGTCAAAAAGAGAGATAACTTGACACGTACATTTCAGTTTTACTTAGATGTTCTTTCTTGGTTTGTTATATCTTTTTTCTTCTTCTTCTTTTTTAAAAAAAAAAAAGAATGGATGTCACTAATCCTATTCTAGCTCTCTTTACAGAAGATTTAAGTGAACTCTTCAACAGACTTACAAGTGTGATCACAGCCATCAGGCCAAATTGTCAGTATCAGTAAGCATCATGCTGAGTAAAGCAAAGCAGCAATTAGGCCTAAATTGATCCATTCTAAAGTTAAGACAGGCTACAATTGATGATCTTTGAGAAATCACAAATCATTCAGCAGCTGACAGATTGACAGCTAACCACAACAGTCTATAGTCTAAACTTTACTTGCCAAAGGCTCGCAGTGAACTCTTTCAAACTGGTGCTGTCTCAATCCATTCCCCACGACCCCTTCATGTGGAATTCTATATCTACCACCCCACTAAAGTGATGGGAACATAAAAATGAAATGCTGTGAACTGTTAGATCTAAGAGCTTTGGTAAGATGTACCTATTCTCTTTAACTTAAGTGATAAATTTACATCTATTTCAATTTTCTGTGATTAAAGAGATCTGTATCCAGCTTGTGTGAGCTGCATGATCTTGCTGGTAGACCTACCTGTCCTCAGTGTGTGAGCTGATCTTCCTGGTAGACCTACATATACTGTCCTCGATGTGTGAACTGATCTTTCTGGTTGACCTACCTGTCCTCGGTGTGTGAACTGATCTTTCTGGTTGACCTAGGCCTGCCTGTCCTTGGTGTGTGAACTGATCTTGCTGGTAGACCTATCTGTCCTCAGTGCGTGAGCTGATCTTGCTGGTAGACCTACATTATACTGTCCTTGGTATGTGACCTGATCTTGCTGGTAGACCTACATGTACCTGTCCTTGATGTGTGAGCTGATCTTGCTGGTAGACCTACCTGTCTTCCGTGTCAGCCGCCACCTCACAAAGTTCCACCAGTTTGCGCACAGCCTCACGTGACAGGACTCCATGTTCAAACTGCCGCCAAAAGCTGGTCTATACAATCAAATCAAACAAAACCAGCTATTCAGTACAATGCTGTGTGTGTGTGTGTGTGTGTGTGTGTGTATCTGGATATCAAACAGACAGGAGCTAGTCATGGACAGTTTTGGGCACTGAATATTTTATTCTATAAATCCCAATTGAAAATAAAAACTTTCCTCTGGAGAATGAAGTGGCCACATGTTCCATGTGGCCAGAACACAGCTTTGTAATCATGACACATTTCATATAAATTAAGCCTTTGGCTGTGCAAAATTACATAAAACCCATATGAGGTCTGCAATACCTGGAAATGGCCATGGTGGGGAAAACCTCATTAGCATATCACCACCAACCTCCCTTTGTGACCCCACTAATCCTCCACTGGGACCTTATGACCATAAAACAGTACAGCACCACCACACAGGAGGCGTCTAGCTGGTGGCTACCTGTATACGCATCAAAGCTGGCAGCCACACTGTGCGCCCCCCCCCCCAGGCTAAATGAGAAATGAGTACACATAACATATTTTCATATTCTCCAAATATTGTTTTACAAATCACAAAAAATACATCTTTTATCTAAAACAGCATCAGAATTATTTTCATTTGTTTTAAAATTTTTGCCACTAAGGGCCAAAGTTGAAAATTTGCTCATGATTCTGTGTCTGTGGAATCAATAATCTTTTCATTTTTTGAAACTTGTATCTTCTGTATCAAACAATTTATCAGAATTTAGTGATATATTTTTACTTTAAACAGGTTAACAATTAGAGGAGTCTCTATTTGAATTGATTCTGACAATTAGAACCAGAGGAACATTTAGCTGAAGTAGGACGCCATGCCATTATCTCTCTGTAGCATTCAAAGGTCAACATACTCCAATGATCACCATGTAAAACTTGCCCCCCCCCCCAAAAAAAAATGAAAAAAAAAATCAATTTTCAGACATGATTGATATTATTTCTATGAAAAATTAGAGTGCTTCTCAAAAATAACATTTGTTTTGAGTTTTATATTACCTTAAGCTTTCACTCAAACATGTTGCACCAGAGAAGTTTCAGAGTAAAAAAAACTGTTACACACCATCCAACACCTCGTGGGTTAGTGCAGTTGTCAGGGAAATGAAACAAACAGCGACAACAATTAAAATCATGGAGGTGACATAATTATAATGTGCATGAACCTTAGAGGTGACATAATTATAATGTGTGTGGACCTTTGAGGTGACATAATGTGTGGACCTTGGGGATGGTATAATCATGTGTGTGGACCTTCGTTCTTCGCCAGCCTAAGCCTACCTTTTGAGCC
This sequence comes from Hermodice carunculata, assembly GCA_964020975.1. Lineage (NCBI taxonomy): Eukaryota > Metazoa > Annelida > Polychaeta > Eunicida > Amphinomidae > Hermodice > Hermodice carunculata. The sequence continues at coordinate 140,433,375 of OZ026612.1, forward strand.
TTGAGTATGCGTAGCCGAGCTTCATTGCGAATCTCTTTCAGCTCCTTCCTGGATGGCTGGTTTGGCACTTTGGTGTCACATGCGGGGCACTTGCTGGTTCTCTGCCCTGTATCAGTCAGATTACCCAGCTCTGCCTGTGGTAGCAGTTCAACATTATTAACCCTCTCCCACTGAGAATATGACGCAGTCAGCAGCTTTCCTTGACATAGGACGAGTGCAGTGCACCCAGCCTGAGCCACAGAAAAGCTATAGACTTGGGTATGTCATCATTAAAGGTCTTACTGACAATAATCAGCAGGAATGGGTAATTTCCCAAAAAAAAGTAAATATGGTAAAACAGACAATTTACATTTCAGTGATTTTGGGCAATTTGAGTGGGAAATAGTTAGAAATACACAGCCCTGTAAAGTAGGGCTGTAACGATACACCTTTTCACGATACGATACGTATCCCGATACGGAACTGCCGATACGATACAAAACGATACAATTTGATACTTAACCATAATAGTACAGGGGTCACATTATTTCAGTACGGGTTTGTTGGACCCATCTTTCTTCTTTTTCAGGAAAAATAGTGAGTCCATAAACTGAATCGATGGGTCCAGTCTGAAATTGTGCAATCTAGACTTTTGATGTAATTTGATTAATTGAGTTTAATTGGTATAATCAACATACATCAAAATGATAAACAAATAAAACATGCAGGTAACTTAGCCTAGAAACGAACATAACATAGGGTCTATATGCTCATGTAGGTGACTCATTATTATAAAATTTAAGATTAAACAAAAAGTTACCAATATGCTAACTTGATGTAAAAGGGTCTAAAAGTTGTTGACTGTACCAAGGATGGATTCAATCTGCCCAGGGACCTGCTATTAGGACTAAGTCTATAACACATCCCTGGTCTACCAAAAAATGATTGTGAAGGGGGCTTAACCCCTAGCACGCTGCCACTGTGCCAGTATCTGGTATCGCACAGTTTTTCAACTAGCTTGCACAACAAGCGGCATGCATGACTGAACATGCCTGGGCTCTGTTATTTTTGCGATTGATTGCACGTGATGAAATGGTCAGAAATTACATGATTTATATTTCTGTGCACTTTCTATTTCAATATACCTGACAAATTTGATGCCGTAGGTGGTGTTAAGAGTCTGATCTTAAGTGCGGTCACTTTTTTCATCAAGCAACACGGTAGGCCTACAACTTGACAAGCCATGCAACACAAGCGAGTGTACACAGCCTGTCACGGGCATGCACCCAGGCATGGTTTTCCGCTATGTTGAACGTATATTTTTTCCGGCCTTCGATCATAAATTTCATTCCTGCCTTGTTCTGTCATACAGATTTGTTACATTCAAACATTTCAATAAAATCAAAACAACTACATTTTGTTTAAAAAAAAAAAAAACACCAATAACGGCGTGCCCCATCGGAGACAGTGATCAACAACATCGTGTCAGGCCTAATGCAAATTTTCGCTTCGTTCACATGTGACCGTGCGATGACAAATGAGCGTACTTTCCTTGCCGTCCGTAATGAATTTTCACTCGTGCCTTTGTCTCTGTCTAGATTTGTTCGATAGAAGTCTTCTTGGTGAAAATATGATGTGAAAATTTAACGTCTTGGTCCAATAATCTTTGCATAATAAGACTTGTACCTTCCGAACATTGCGGGCATGAGACAGGCACATGGGCAACAACGAATTTGATTGGACAGTAAGTGGCACGTGATCAAATCCACACAATGAGGAGCCTGGAAGTGCTCTCAGCGCATTTATAATCAGATGAAATGACGTCCATCCGTTCCCATTATGGGAATTTTTTGGAGGGATACCCCAGGAATATTTTTTTCTTAGCAAATAAGAGAGCTTGTTACATAGAAAGACGAACATCAGAGGATTCCATCAGTATAATACATATTCATGATACTGATAATGTTCGATGCAAAACACCGTGACCGCATGGGGTAATTTTTACAGTTGTGTCATTCAAAATGCATCGCGTTTGTGCGTGCGTCCACAGCGACGCGAAATGACAATGTTTTTATTAATTTCCGGGCGTCTTTTCTTCATTTTTGCGTCTATGACGCAGGACGCAAGCTTAATGTGACCCCTGAATAATGAGCGTGCTGCTTTTTCTCGCCGGGCACAGTCATTTTGCTGACCTAGATTCAGACTTTGCACACAAGGGTATGACGTAGGGCCACAAAGCATCATGCATATATGATTATGAAGGGAATCCCAAAACACTTGTAAATTGTAGGCAAAAATAGATCATAATCAGAAGGCTGACGAATGGTTTGTCAATTGACGAGTTTACCTTCACAAAATTACGGTAAATGTTAATGAATTATGGCCTTTACTTCCGTATTTTTTCTTTTTAGAGCTGAAATTACTTATATGATGGAATGTATCGTATTTTTGCGATACAGGGGACCTCATTTCGATACGTGTATCGTGGATGGACTGTACCGCGATGCATCGTATATCGTTACAGCCCTACTGTAAAGTAGATTTGGTAGCGACTACCTGATCAAGGAATCAGAGAAGCAGCCACTCAACCAGTGTAGCTAGAGAAGCAGCCACTAAACCAGTGTAGCTAGACTAGCAGCCTGCTGGCCAGCACTGCAGGGCTATACATGTGTAAGCACTGCAAGCCCTGATCACCAAGCTGGGCTCTCTTAACATTTTCTAACATGAAAGAAAGCAACCTGGATAAATGCTAGTTAGAACCAAGTTCAAAGAATGTCAACCAAATGTGACTCGACGACATTCCCAGTGTTGCAGTGACCAAGTTCATGGGTCAGTGACAGAGCACTAATCACCGGCAAACTATATTCCTTTATTAAACTTTGCCGGTGGCCTTGAAAATTAATCCAGGTTCTTCTATATGCAGTTTCACCTTAGTGTTTTTCATGACAACCATTGTAAATCATATCAAAGCCCTATCTCAAATAGCTCTTAATTACTTATTTAAAAAATTATTTTATCACAGTCGACAAGTTCTTTGCGGAGAAATGTGGGAAAAATACCTTTTAAGATTTTTCCCAAATGTGACAAAAGCATAAAAACAAGGGGACTGTGACAGTCCTGTGCTCAGCTGACTAAGTCGCTCTATGACCTGGGAAATGAGATCAAGGTCACTGACCTATTCTAAATCTAACTTTCATAGAGGGCCATCCCCATGTGCCAGATCAAAGTCACAGTACAAATAGTTCTCAGGTTATCACCCAACCAGTAAAATTCATGTTAGTGGCCCTGTGACCTTGAGAATGAGGTCAAGGTCACTAATGTACAGTCTCAATATTTCCTAAATTGAGGACCAACAAGTTCAACATCAAAGTCCTATCTTCCACAGTTCTCAAGTTACAATGTGAAAAGTAAAATTCACGTAAGTGTCTGGGTCCCAGTGACCTTCGGAATGAGGTAAAGGTCACCGTGTACTGTTGAAGTCTGGCTTTGCTCAGGATAACCATCATGTTCAACATCAAGGTCCAACTTCAAATAGCTCTCAAGTTGTCAAGTGAACAGTAAAATTTGACCAAGTGGCTCTATGACCTTGGGAATGAGGTCAAGGTCACTCACCTACTGTTTAAGTCTGGCCCTTATTAAGGACAACTAGCATGTGCAATACCAATGTCCTACCCTAAATAGTTCTCAAGTTACCATATAAACAGTGAATTTCATGCACCTCGCCCTGTGACCTTGGAAATGAGGTCAAGGTCATTCACCTACTGTCCATCTATCACCTTTATACCCAGAAGTGTCCCTATGTAATTTGAAAGCAATTGGCTGAGTACATACAAGGATAAAGACTTTTGAAGATTTGGCCAAAAAATCATTAAAAAAATCCAAAATCATTGAATTGTAAAATTCACGTAAGTGTCTGGGTCCCAGTGACCTTCGGAATGAGGTAAAGGTCACCGTGTACTGTTGAAGTCTGGCTTTGCTCAGGATAACCATCATGTTCAACATCAAGGTCCAACTTCAAATAGCTCTCAAGTTGTCAAGTGAACAGTAAAATTTGACCAAGTGGCTCTATGACCTTGGGAATGAGGTCAAGGTCACTCACCTACTGTTTAAGTCTGGCCCTTATTAAGGACAACTAGCATGTGCAATACCAATGTCCTACCCTAAATAGTTCTCAAGTTACCATATAAACAGTGAATTTCATGCACCTCGCCCTGTGACCTTGGAAATGAGGTCAAGGTCATTCACCTACTGTCCATCTATCACCTTTATACCCAGAAGTGTCCCTATGTAATTTGAAAGCAATTGGCTGAGTACATACAAGGATAAAGACTTTTGAAGATTTGGCCAAAAAATCATTAAAAAAATCCAAAATCATTGAATTGTGCCCATTCGAACAAACTTGGTAGATACCCACCCAAGGAACACCCCCACCAAGTTTGAAGTGAATCTAGCAGATAGTTTCACAGCAGAAGTAAAAAATTTTCAATTAGCATTGCAAACCCTAATGACTTTGCAATCCCTATTGACTTGCATGGTAATCAACAGGCATGTAAGATCAACAAGAAAAATTCCTAAAAAAAACTCAAAAATCACTGGGCCATGACCATTTGAATAAACTTAGTAGAGACCCACCCAAGACACATCCCCACTAAGTTTGAAGTGAATGTGGCAAATGTTTTTAGATGAGGTCGAAAATGTAAACTACCATTGCAATTCCCATTGATTTTAAACAACAGGAATGTATCCATTGACCAACAAGTACCTGAATTGAAATTTTTAAAAAAATCCACAGCAACACCACCTGGTGAACAACCTTGTGTGACCCTTCCAGAAAAAACATATCCACCAAGTTTCAGCACAATCTGAAAGATGGTTTTGGAGAAGTTGATGACAGCAAAAACGCACAAAAATTCATTGAAAAATAGAAAAAAATCACAGCGCCACCTGTTGAACAACTGAAGGTCTGGGGGTCCCCAGAAGTGTCCCTCTACAATTCCAAAGTATTGGCCAAGTGGTTTCAGAGAAGATTTCTAACAATTTCCCCCCAAAAAACCCAAACAAATTCATTAAAAATCCAAAAATCCCTGGACTGTGACCATTTGAACAACTTGGTAGAGACCGATCCAAGGAACATCCCCACCAAGTTTGAAGTGAATCTGGCCAGCAGTTTTGGAGAAGTCAGAAATGTGAATTGTGGACGGAGGCCGGACGTCGGACGATGGACAGACAGACGATGGATGCCTCACCCTCCTAAAAGCTCAGCTGAATTATCAGCTGAGCTAAAAATACAAAATTACCGCTGCACTAAATGTCAGAGCAAACTTGGTAACAGGTCCACCAAAGATACATTTCCACCTACTTTGAAGATGCAGCCAACAAGGAGGTAAATAAATATTCAAGTGAATGTGTGATGAATGGATGAGAGGTGATGGCAAAAGATCAGCTGATGGTTGACTGCCCAGTCAACAAGTCAGCTCATTAAGCTGATATAACAATTAGGTTTGAAGTCCACAGAAAAGTCTATTAACCCTTCAAGTGCTAATCACGGCTATAGTTGTTTTGTCGTTACCCTTAAACATATAATGTTGGCTTAAATCATTCAAATTCCTCATGAAGATACCTTTCATTCAAATACCAGCAAGCCTAGCCAAAAAAGGAGTCTTAGTCAACAGCTTTCCTCAGGGCACTCTGCACGCAAAGGTTAATTGTCATACCTCCTCATCAAGTGTGTAATAGGGATCATTTATCTCAATGTGCTCCTTGAGACGGTCCCAGTCCGCATCTGCCAGGAAGCGATCCATCTTCAACACATTGACCATTCGCTTGGCCAGGTCCTTCAGATTGCGAACAGCAGACGCCATGGCAATGCGCTTTGGTGTAGATATATCACTCATGCCTGGTGAGAAGTCAAACAGATAAATAGGGTAGATGTATCACTCATGCCTGGTGAATAGTCAAACAGATAGACAGAGAGGATATATCACTCATGCCAGGTGAGTAGTCAAACACATTGACAGGGTAGATATATCACTCATGCCAGGTGAGTGGTCAAATGGATAGGTCTATAAAGCCACTTAATTCTTAAAAATGTGAAGGACCTGCCATGTTACAATAAACATAGGCATAAATTGTGTTTGTTGACAATTATTCAATACTTTAATTTCATTACCTTTGAAGACAAAAAATAATATGACTGGACTAGAGACAGCACATGGAAATGTATGGATTCTGGCTTCATATTGATAGTCATACTTGCAAATGCTTATTTAAGTGTATTTGCAAAAATATTTCTGAAAATGACCTGATACATGTTCAGTAAATCAAAAACAAACCATGCAGCTGCAGATTGACGAATATACAATATGATCAAAACCATATCAGCTGAAGGAGGGGAATGTTGGGACATGAGATGTGACTCTTACTGTGACATGGCAGACCACAGAGACTGGCACTCAGCTGACAGTGATGATGTGTATTCATTATACTTACCAAGGATTTTGAGTAAACAAGAGATGGTAGTGGCATTGACAAGGAGAGTCAGGACTACAATGCCAGCAACATGCAACAGGATCTGACCAAAACAAAAAACATGTACCAAAATTAGGTTTCCAGCAATATTTTAAGTAAGAAAACTGAGCTATAAATCAGTTTTGCAACCAACTGTTGGATGTGCAGTTACAAATAAAGATGAAAAATGTCAAACTGTATCTCTACCGACTTCAGCTTTGAAAAATACATGTATAAAAAATCCAATGTTTAAAATGTTTCTAATTATTGCAAGTATAAGATTCCAATGATGCTACTAAATTGCTCATTTGCAACTCATTGATAAGAACCATACAGTACAACTTTGATTCAAAATTCAAGAACAGAGAGTCCCAATTGGCATTGTTCGAAACCAGTGTGCCAAACCAGCTGCACATTTCACTAACAATGGATGGAGAGAGAGAGAGAGAGAGAGAGAGAGAGAGAGAGAGAGAGAGAGAGAGAGAGAGAGAGAGAGAGAGAGAGAGAGAGAGAGAGAGAGAGAGAGAGAGAGAGAGAGAGAGAGAGAGAGAGAGAGAGAGAGAGAGAGAGAGAGAGAGAGAGAGAGAGAGAGAGAGAGAGAGAGAGAGAGAGAGAGAGAGAGAGAGAGAGATTTCTTGCAGCAGGCACTGTGTGGTACCTACCCTGTTGCCTGTCAGGATGACCGCTGCATCACTTGATGAGTCATTGGAGATGACGAGCAGAGCCAGGGCGAGCCCTACAGCCCCACGCAGACCAGCCCAGGTCATCACTGTGCCATTCTGCCAGGATAGTCCGTAACCCATCCGTCTCAACATGGGACTGAACAGCAAAATGATCATTGCTCTGAAAGGATTCGCAAAGATAACAAAATTCTGATCACAAAAAGGAGATGAATCTTATAGTTGCTATAATGCGCACATATATCAAGCATTCCTCAATTTTTTAAAACAAAGGAAAGTTTGTTATAGCATGCACCTGTATATTTGGCTATCCCTACACTGGTCATGCTTCTTTCATACTTTTGTTTTGATGTAAATCAAGTCTGACAAAACTCAGCCTGTAGTTGTGAACTCATTTGTATAGTACAGAGCCAATGATTAATAACAAAGTTACCATCTAAATGACTTTAAGAGGGCATTAAATAAAACCAATCCTACACTTAATGAATTGTATCAAATTGGAGAACAGAAAATTGCTATCATCCATACTACAACGAGAATAGGTGCAGCCAACTGAATTAAAAGTGGTCTCTATAAAATTGGTGTTGTTGAGTCCCATCATGTTCTTGTAGTGCTGACTACCATTTCTTTTTCTACTGTAATAAGTGTGTTCTACTCAGGAACGAATAAGAGTAAAATATTTCCCCTTGCAAATTATATGAAAACCCTAATGTTTGGAATTAAAAGGAGAGGAATTACCAAATGTCAAAATGAGGAAATTTTTGAAGCAGTGCATAAATACATCAAGTTATCTGGAAGGTTTAAAATATGATTTTGCATAAAGTTGTTATTCTTGCTCATACACCTGTTCCCTCTTTGCCCTTTCCTTTCTGAATTGTAGTCTTATTTGTTATATGTCTGTGCACTGGTGTTTTGAAGTACCCATATTGTTTTGTTGTATGTGTACAAGAGGCCTTCATATAGGATAGTGAGCCTGTTGGCCAACTGTTTTTTTCTTTCAATAAAATATGTTTAAACCTTTTTTTCTCAATAAAATATGTTGAAACCAAAGTACAAAGAGAAACAAAATGCTGATATCTATGTCCTGTTTGGAGACAGTCCCTGAGAGCTAAAAGGTCAAATTTCAATTATCAAATGTCTTAAACTAGTTTAACAAAAGTTGATAAAAATTATACAATTGCAGCTGTCATAAGTCGGTGGTGAGATTTCAGGTGTGCAAAACAAAGGCAAGAAAAAGGTTTGGTCTATTTTGATAAGCTCACATAAACAGCAATAAAGGTAACGTTTGAGTGCTACCTTGAAACATTCATGGCAGGACAAGAAAATGTCCGAGTGTTACCAAACAACATTAATGACAAATTGTCATCAAGTAAAGAGGATTCTTGGAGTCTTACATGATAAACTGAGGACACAGTTTAAGTGCCACTAAATAGACATGACCCTTGGCAGTTTACATGGTTACCCCTTGCTCCTTCAGGAGTCTTACCTGATGACATGGACGACACAGTATAAAGTGCTGCCAAGTACACCAGATCCTTAGCAGTTACCATGGTTACCACTTTCTCCCGCACAAGTCTTACCTGATGACATTGATGGCACAGTAAAGTGCTGCCAAGTAGACCAGATCCTTGGCAGTTACCATGGTTGCTGCCTTCTCCATGATTACCACACCCACCAACATAAAGATCAAAGTGTTGGCCAGGTACGCCAACATCTCCCAAAACCTGAAATGAACAGAGTGCAGCTGTATAATGCATTTTAAATGTATACCAGGTGTCAGAGTAATCATGGGGCTCCCAACTGAGAAGATTACTTTCCTTATCAGATTTATTAGCACAAGAGGACACAGGGCAAAAGTGCTATGGAACCATTAGTAAGCCTTTGAAACTTGTGCAATCTTTAAGTATGCTGAAATTATCATGTTTGGGTGATTTCACCAAAAAATAAAAAATAAAACTGGCCTGATAGGTTGCCAACAAACTTAGCCAGTCACTTTGTGTATTTTTGTGCAAGTATGTTGGACTGTACTCTGTGGTACTTCCTTTAATATTGATGTGTCAGCAAGTTTTTCTCACAATTAAAGATAATTTAAGCTTTTAACCTCTAGGTATTATGCATGCTTGATTGACTGCTATAAGTACCTCATTGTTTCACATAAAATTAACGATGACCTTAATGTTTGATTACAAGTGGACAGAGACTTGCCAAAGACAGTGGTTTTGATGATATTTAGGCCTCACTTATGAAAGAATAATATGATATATAAGGAGCAGTGGGGTAAAAAAATTCATAAAACATGGAAAATTGTCCATTTTGTCAAATTTATATTTCCTTCACTGGATTTCTCTATTTCTTCTGTTTCTTGAAATTAAGGAAACGCAGATAGAAGACACTCTCAGGTGTCTAATTTACAAAGGCTATAGAATCCAGCCGGAAAGACAATTTTACAAGTGCCTTTAGACACACAAAACGTTTCAAGTGCCAAATGTTTTAAAATGGCAAGACGTAGAACACTTTACCATCGATGAACAGTATACTTGTTTTTAAATGTCTAAATGGGCTTGTTCCAGAGTATTTAAGTGAACAAATCAGTCAATAGTCACAGTCAATATAAAAGGTACAGCGCAAGTAAATATCTAAAGGGACCAAAATGTAATCAAGTTAATGGTCAGCGCACATTTAGTTACAAGGGACCTACAGAGTGGAACAATTAAAGTAACCAAACCAGGATGGCATCGGCTTTTAGTTAGCAGTATCCTGGACAGTGTGATGGGTGATTTTCTTATCTGTTTTACTTTTAGTCTGTTGTTATGTCCTGTGAACTTTTTAAATATTGTCTTATGTCAGGTGATCTTTGGAAATCAGTTTTTAACTGTAAGAGCTACCTGGTTAAATAAAAGACTTTGACTTGACTTGACATGTCATTGAATGACAAGTAGACAAACAAGAGGACTGTGTGAAGAGTCCAGCCTCAGGCGACCTTGTCATTCAACCCATAATAAATGCCACCCTGGTCCACTGGCACCCAGAAGTCTACCTGTGTTCACGTAATTTTAAAGCAATTGGCCATGCAGTTTCAGAGATGAAGACTTCTGTAACACTCCCAAAAAAGATTAAAAACAAGAGGACTGTGACAGTCCTATGCTCAACTGACCTTTGAAATATGGTCAAGGTCACCTGTCTTGATTGAGGTCTGTCATGCACAAAATCAAGTTACTGGCTCACTAGTTTAAGTCCTGACTTACAAAGTTTTCAAATTATTAAGTGAACAGCAAACTTCACGAAACTTTGAAGTGATCATCATGATTGTTTTAGTCCCTTATTGAAAGCAGAGCCTCTTCACCTGGGGTTTCAAGGCAAACCCAGGTAGAGTGGCAGACTTTTGATGTGCTGCCTGCTGCATATATGATAATTAATCAGATAAGACTGGCTGCTCCCAGCAGGGTGCTGGCTGGAGGCCTTGTTCTTGTCCCCCAGAGAAAGTAGTTTTCTTTCTTGTCAGAGACATCTGAGCATATCTATCAAATCATTTTCATGAATATTGACTGCTACTGAACAGGATTAAAATGTCCTGTGGGAATAACCACCACACCTCAAGATGACATTCCTTTCCGGTTCTTAGTTTCAAGCATATTGTTTACAGCATGACGTGACCTTGGGATTGAAGTCAAGGTCACTCACGTACTTCGTAAATCCAACCCACACATAAGACCATCGGCATCAAAGTCCTGGCTCAAATGGTTCTCAAGTTATGAAATGCACAGTAAAATAATTCAGCAAGTGGACTCCGACCTTGATATTACAGTTAAGGTCAAGTCCAACCAATTTTGGATAATTTTGTTCATTTTGCGATTTGGGTACATTTTGGTACACATCCAAATTGTCCATAATATGTCCAAATTTAGTAGTTCTAGCCCCATTATAATCTGAAGAAACTAGCATAATACTTTCAAGTCAACAGATCTTTTAGAAAGAATTTTCCAAAAATCACAACAACAAATTCTTGGAGCCTGACCATTTGAACAAGCTCAGTAAAGGCACCTACCCAAGGTACATCCCCACCAAGTGTGAAGTAAATTTGGCTGAACATTTTGGAGAAGTTGAAAATGTGAATGACCACAGCAATCCCTATTGACTTACATGTACATTGTAATCAACTGGAATGTATGCGTTTTAAATAATACTTATATTCTAGATACAAACCTTGACTGCAAAAACTGCATAGTGTTATGGATGTGATGTTTGTTTTGACTTGGAGAGGTCACTGTACTCATTGAGTGTGTGCAGAGTCGCTGAGTTTGCCTGCTTTGTTGGGGCGACTCACATGATTTTGTAAACAATTAGAATAAGCTAGAATGGAACCTACATTCATATGTTGTCCACGCAGGTCTCACTCAGTGAATTGGGATGTGTGACTAGTTGGAAAACTCTGGAATACTGGTGAGATTTCTAAGATTAGATATATACAACAACTCCTTTCCTGACTAGAGAGAGGAGAATTCTGAGATCTGACAGAAGCTGTGTGACTTCAAGCCTGTGGGACTGTGAGCCATCGTTATTGCCAAAAAAGATAGTCAATTATACATTGCACCTGTGGAGTGTGGACAGTGGTTTTTAGTGGACTGGTATATTTGGTGTTAATTGTACCACGTTGAAACCAAACTGCACCTCTGCGGGATTTGGATCAGCACCACACTTTTGAGTACCACATTGGAACCAAATCGTACTTCTGTGGGACTTGTACCAGACTATTTGGCACCTGTCATAGGACTTGGAACTGTGGGACAGTACCTGTGGATAATCTCTCACCAGGGATTAGGATTTAGCTACAGACTGTTTTACTATTGGAATAGCATAGCTAAGTGTACAATTTCATTTACCAACTTTGTGTTGGATTTTGATTGTTAATATATTGTTATTGTTAAAGTTATATCACTGTTGTCATTCTTTGTTCAGTTCTGCTCTGATCTAGAATATTCACAAGGTGGGCATTGTAATAACAGCAAATTTTGGAAATCTTAAATGTTATTAACACAGACTTTGTGCTGACCCATTAACAATTTGTTAAAATATTTAGCCATTTACACATTTTGTGAGCCAAATTCAAGAAACATTAGTACTTGGGTCATTGGCCCGTGGTCAGAGTGGTCCCTGCATTCAGTGAACTATGCAGTGAACGACTTTGATTATCCCTTGCACAAGATGCATTTCCACTGTGTTTCAGCACAATATGAGTGAAGGCTTCGGGGAAGAAGTCAAAAATAGCTTTTACACAAAATTGCATTGCTGCCTCGTGAACAAATTAGGGCCCTGGCCTAAGTTACCTGAAATTGACCTGGGGATTTCACAGATCTTTCAGATTTTGAAAAAAAAAAGAAAAAGAACCCCCCCCCCAAATCATACAATCTATGGGGTGTAACAATTTGAATAAGCTTGACATAGACCCTCCCAAGTTATAGCCACCAAACTTTAAGAGGATCTGACTGACAGCCGTGGCGAAGTTGAAAATTAACTGTGGACAGAAAACAGACAACAAACGGACAAGTGAATGGGCAAAAGACCCTCGTATAAAATCTGCTGTGATAAAAATTACTTTTAACAAAGTAATACAATTCTTCCAGAAAGTAAGTGTTGTTTATCAGGTAGTATGTTACAGACAGCTTTACCTGTGAAGGAACACTTCCACTTCAGGACTGATACTTGTTCGCTCTTCACTGAGCACCACCCCCAGAACAACAACAGCCAACACGCCAGACACCTTGAGTAAACTTTCTCCTGTAAGTGATATAGCAAGGCAAATTATCTCACTTAAAATGACCAAATGCACTATATAGGATTTAGCTCTATCATGCTATGATGTTTGAAGGTACCAGAATTATTCCTAATTCTGTTTAAATTGGGCAATATAGTTTTTCATTTTGAGCTCTGGATCCAGAAGAAATGCTATGACCAATGATACAAGATTCAGCTGTTCTGGGCAAAATAGCAATATATCGTCCGGTGTTATGGTGGCCTGGTGCCCATTATATGGCATATGATGGGCACCAGGCACATCCCATACCAAAGGAAGCCATTGCTAGTGCTCAGCTTATTTTCATAGTCTGGACTGATCGAGAATTCTCATTTTGCACTGTTTTTCTTGAAGACTGACATCGGTCAAAAACATTCATGACAGGGAACTGTTTACCAATGGCAAGTTATGACTTACATGTCGAAGGGTTATTTTCCACATGTAACCCAGATATAATGCATATTGAGGAGTAATCTACATTTGTCAGGCTGCATATTTATGCATATTGTGCTATTCTATAAAAGAATGTTAAGGAGCATGTTCTTATATCATGTTCAAGTATATATTTGAATTGTAGCCTAATGCTACAAAATCAAATGCCTTTATCATAAGTGATTGCAACATTCTGGAACACCCTTTTTCATCTCTATTCCTCCATTTAATGCACAGAATTGTTCTGGCCCACCTAATCCTTGTCTCAGGGCATGCCTACACTTTCTTTCCATAGCTAATTGTTTATAAATAACTTTCATCATTGTTGCCCATCACTTCCTATTGGTCAATTAATATAGCAAACAAAATGGCAGCAAAGTGATAGGAAAATGTGCTCAAGTTCAGATTCGTTTCAATTGGATCCTGTCAAATGTAAGTATGTGAGAAACAATATGTGCTTTCAGTGGCAGTTGCAGACATTTGTGGCCCTCATCGGTTGGTTTTTGCCCTCCAATTAAGCTTTTAAAAATCTGACAGTTTCAGCCACATTGTGTGCCACTGCCACCCAATGCCAGTCTCTGCATCTAACACAGCTGAAGGTCCTCTTTTAACTCTTTCAGTGTCAATCACGTCTTAAGTCAATCTACTTAAGTCAAACTAGTCTGAATTATCATTACGATCCCAGATTCCTATTCCTCGTAAAAAGACCTTTCATTCAAGTAGCAGTATGCCAATAGTTCCAGTGACAACACCCCAGATCAACAGCTTTTCTCAGCACACATTAAATGCGCTCAATGTGCGGCAGGAAAAGCTGTTGACTCAGTCCAAAATTTGGCACTGAAAAGCTTAATGTAAATGTATTAACACATACTATGTACACATTACAATAGTTGCTTTAACTATACATGTATCTCACTCCTTAAACACAGCATTAAAGTTATGACAACAAGCATTAGCACTTAAGGCAGAAGACTATGCCCTATCTAAATTATTCTTTCAGCAAGAGACCATTTTCCAAGGACAGTAGTTGATACAAAGTATTATGGAAAAAAAGACAGAGGACAGGCAGTCATGGAAATGTATCAATAGATGTGGAATATTTTACAAAGTTCTACAGGTCATTCAACACACCAATTCTCGTCTCTAGAGTGCATGCATGTTCATGAAGCAAACTAAATTCAAATAAAACTGTAACAAGATCAACAAATTTTTTTATTCAGCAAACAAAAAAAAGTACTCATGACAAAAACAATAAAATGTCTGAAACACGATCAGACCTGTGTTTACACCATTTAAAATGGAATTGTGTGCCCAAATACATGTAATTTTATAAATTTCAGTATTAGTGAGTGTACTTACCTCTTGACAACCAAATGCCAAGACCTCCTTGTCTGGCCACATTGCATCATACAATTGAGTTAGTTACTCACCCCATTGTTCCAAAAACCTGATGGTCCCAGTGGTGCCTCCACCGGTTTCCTCTGGATCCAGGGGTGACTTCCGGTGCACATGCTCCCGTGTTCTTCCTTCCTCCTCGATGATCACCTGCGTGAAGGAAGTGGGGTGGTCAGCTGAGCTTCCCTGGTGATCGAGGGGTAAGAATACCAACTAATACCGAAATTACAAAAAAAATCACGTATTACTTACGTAAAGTTACCTCTCAACCACCATTGTCGATATACAAATGCAGTGGAGGAGGGTCCAACTTTACATGCATACTGACCAAGGACAACTCTGACTGACCACCTGGGGGGGAACCATCGGTCAGAGTGAGGATGCAATGTCTGAAAGGAAAACCTCAAGGTCACACAAGGTACCTGGACTTGAGGCTGCCAACAGCAGAATCCTGGCCAGAGCCTGGAAACCCTCCTTACTGACCAGCATAGGACTGCAATGGGCTCGCATCTCATGAGCTCTGGCCAAGACCTGCTTCAGGACGGTCTGCTTTATCCAGGAAGAGATCATGTTTTGGCAGACCTGCTCCTCTCAGGAGTTAACCAGGGGCAAAAAGAGGGCACTGTTCATGGATGAAAGATACCAGTGCAGTGCTCTCACCAGACACATGCAGCACTCTTTGCTCAGCAGGAACAGCCATATCCAGAACACTAATGGTGAACCCCCAAAGACTGTAGATGGATCTTGAGCCACTTGGTTTTTTGGAAGGAAGGCCAAGTGAGGCCCCAGGGTCATCTGGGAGTGCTCAGGAGACCATTGGATTTGGTCATGCGTCAAAGCATAGATCTTGCTTCTTGTAGCCCCCCAAAACGCATGTTGACAGAAACAAGTTTTCCACGTCCAGTACTTGAGGTCCACCTGTAGCAGGACCTGCATAGCAGCCAGTCTGTCTGTGTAAAAGGACACCACGAGCACTGACAGATAAGAATTGCTTCCTAGTGTGGAGGTTGAGCAGTAGTGTGTTCCTGTGGAAGACACTTGTCCCCGGTTGCACCAGAAGATTCTGCCATACTGGCAAATGTAGCGCTCAGTGGCTGAATGCTTAATTCCCGAAGTTC
Source organism: Hermodice carunculata (assembly GCA_964020975.1). Lineage (NCBI taxonomy): Eukaryota > Metazoa > Annelida > Polychaeta > Eunicida > Amphinomidae > Hermodice > Hermodice carunculata. The sequence goes on from OZ026612.1 coordinate 140,449,277, forward strand.
CAGGGACAAATCTGTCCTTGGTCGCCAGGCAGCGACCATGATCAGGTTGCAGTCGTGGGACTGAACATTCTGCAAGACCCTCTGGAGGATCTGCGGAGGCAGAAAAGCATAAGCCCAAAGGTTTCTCCAGTCCATGGCTAAAGCATCCACGGCTGGGGCCTGGAGGATGCAAAAGATGAAAGACGAAATGTAAACTGGAAGTTTTGTGTTTGCACTTGTTGCCAACAGATCCAAGTGTGGGTGCCCCACCTGGCCAACTTGGCCTGAATGACCCATGGGTGGAGCATCAACTCCGTCCCTACTGGCTGACCTTTTCCTGAGAGTTGTCTGGCCAGGACAATCTGTAGTCCCAGGATATGCCTCTCGTGCACACTGACATTGTGTTCAGAGCACCATCGTGTGATGTGTCTGGCCAACTCCATCAGTTTTCTGGAATGCAACACGCCTTGCTGGTTGAGGTAGACGATTGCAGTCCTGTTGTCACACATAATGAGAATGTTTTTGTGCTACACTAGGTCTTGGAAGTCCAGGAGCGCTAAGCATTTCGCCTCTAGTTCCAGCCAGTTTATGCGAGGAGATGCGGACTGCACAGGCCAAAGGCCAAATGCCATTTGGCACCATACATGCGCCTAAAATGGAGTCAACGTCTGTCCTGACATGACATTCTCTTGTACAGTCCACCAAATGAGGTGCCAGCAGTCCTCCAGGAGTACCAGCACCTGCGCTTGGTTACCCTGGTCCCTCAACCATCTGTCCGCAGAGTGTGCTGCAAGGGACAATGGTGTAGGTCACCCAAGGGAACCTGAAGGTCCATTGAGGACAGAGCCACAGGGCTTGCCGCTGCCTGGCTTAGTGAACCTAGGAACGCCTTGAGGATCAGCTTTAGTCTCTCCGACCTGTCTTCCGAAGGACGACAGATGAAGGCAACCAGGACAAACTGCATGGGCGCCAAGAATGACAAAGATCTGCTCTGGCATTTCGCTGGACTTGGTGAGATTCACAATAAGGCCTATGTGTTTGCAAAGCACCAGAATGGTGTGTACGTGTGATGCTGCAAATCTAAGGTACGGCCTTTTTTATGAAAATGTGTGACAGTTTGAACAATATGCAAATTTGGGCCTTTTGAAAATTTAAACATCGGATATCTACAAAGCTATTATAGGTAAAGGTGCCATTCCAACTTCAATTCATATGATTATCCTGTAGAAGTATTCAATGAACCACAAACACAGGTTTGTCCATCATCAATTTTTGTCCACAGCTTAGAATATAGCAAGAATCCCTGAACAGTGTGTGTCAGTGAAGTTGAAATGATGGAAATTAGGAGCAACAATAGCAGACTTGTACATATTTGTGATAGACCGGACATACAACAGGTCATGACATGTCATCAGCAGTAAACTACATGTATATTTACATCACAAGGATTTGTTCTTTACAGTGATGTCAAACATACACTTTTTTGATATCATATGGTGACCGATTTGTCATCAGTCCACGTCGTAGTGTCAACAGTGATCGATAAATGAATCAAAGTTGCAATAAAAAGTATACAGTACTAGAATCAGCAAGTTTCTCATTATGTGACAAAATCTTGTTTGTGCAGCTGGAACTTGACACTATGTTTTATCCAGAATTCATTCATTCATTCATCCATTCATTCTTTTTCCCTTCCTTTCTTTCTGGCATTTTGTTTTTACCAGCAGGTTTTTTTTGTGACAAGAGCCTTATTTTGCTACAGTTTTTTGGTTGAAATTTCATGTTTTCTCCCATGTAGCTATTCAAGTTTTCATTTGAATTAGAAGGCAATAACTTTCCTTTGGTTTTAACATATTTATTTCAAAAAAGCGATTGGTAAAGAGGGCAGGACCCTATATAAATCCTTTTCGCAAAACGAAGAGAAAGACAAGTGGAGACAAGGTACATCAATAAAACGCCACTATCAGATTGGAGACCAGTGCACGCAGACATATAGAACGGCAATGCCACATAATAAGAACCATTGACGGGACAAGACGTCACAGACAGGGAAATATAATGCCCTAGTGCCCTGACTAGCCAGTCCCCCAGATACCCATGAATGCGTACTGCACTCTGGTGAAGGTGCACACCTGCCACCTGCGCAAACTGGGTGAACAGTAGAACTAGGTGCTGTGGCAAGGCCAAACAGAAGTGCCATGAACTGGTAGACCACAGGCTTGAAAATGTGAACCACAGATTCTTCTGGGAAGTCTCCATGATGGGCAAGTGGAAGAATGCCTCTTTGAGAGCCAAGGATGTCGTCCATACCTGGGGCTGCAGGGGGGCCGCCACTGACTGTGGAGTCTCATCTTGAAAGACGTAGTCTCAAAATAAGTGTTCACAGATGACAGGTCTATGACCAAACGCCAGCCTCCCTCTCGCTTGGCGATGAGGAAGACTAGGTTGTAGAAACCAGGCAAGTCATGATCCTCCAGCTGCTTAATGGTGTCCTTGCTCCATAGCTTTGCCACTGCCTCAAGGAATGCCGAGGCTTTGGGTTCCTGTGTGGGGGTGTGAACCACCTGGGCTCACAGCAAAGTGGAGGCCTGTCCTCACTGAAAGGCAGTGACTAGCCGTGTTTCAGGGTATTTAAGATAAAAAATGAATCATATGTATATAGACTCCCATTGAGGGTGAACGGTGGAAAGATTACCATTGACTGGGTGCTCTGAGGTGTCTGTAGTGGTGGCGGAGGGCAAGCCTGACACTAGGTGATCTGGTAAGCAAGACTCAGGAGTCCTGAGGCATGCCCAAAGGTCCTGCACCCAGTGAAGGATGCCCGCCATCTCTCCTCCAAACAAGGTGTTGAAGAAAAGAGCTCGCTGGAAGATCCAGTCAAGCAATTTCTGACCCTGGAGTTGAGCGTCTCTGCATAGCAAGCGCAAGATCGTCTCAAGTATGCAGTTCGTCCTAATTTGGTGGTCAATTGCCAGTGACAAAGAAGTTGCAAGCAATGCACCTGATCAAGCCAGTCCCACACTCCCTCTGAAAATCGGTGCCTAGCACTGGAGGCCCTCAAGGCCGCCAAAGAGATGTTTGAGTAGGACGCGATAAAGACAGAGCCCCTGGCATCCTCCTCAAGTCTCTGAAAGGCAGATGAGGAGATGTTCTTCGGCTGCCGAGCATCATACTCCTCCCAATCTAAATCCGAAGGAAGAGACTGCGAGGAATAAATCTGCTCAGGCCTGTAGTTCCACTTTCCCAGAAGGTCTGGCCAGGGGAGGACTCACCCTTGCCTGAAATAACTGGACCTCGGAAGCTCCATGAAAATCCGGATGCTGTGAATCCTGACCATCAGCTGATTGTGGAACTCAGATGTGAAAGGTCAGAAGGGGATGGGGGTCTTATGACATGATTCCCCCAGGGACAAGCCCTGGCAGGACATGCCCATGGCCCCTCACCTCTCCTCCGGTTGGGCAACCACAGCTTGGTGGCCCACCAGGCTCTGAAGGAAGGCTTTGAGGTGCTCAAAGCCCTGGAGTGGAGCTGCAGTAGTATCAATGGGGGAGAAAGCAGGTTTTGCCAGTGCCATAGATGCTATATAGGGCTCTGCTGATCAGAGTGATGTTGGTGTGAGAGCCGGTGGCCTGGGCCTGCTGACAGGCGAATCTGAGAGCAGGAGCTCATCCTCTTCCTCAGTGCGAAGGCTCACCACGAGGGACTGGTGTGGAGACATCCAAAGCCTTGCAGACAGCTGTTTGTTCGAGGCAGATGGGGGGGGGGGGGGGCTGCTTGTGACAGAAGCATGTCTGTCACCACGACTTGGGATGGAGTAGCAGTAACTTCTGCGGAAGTCATTGCCGCCAGCTTCACAGCCTGCATCTGCTCCTCCCACAATGGGGCAGTGAGGGGGACTTCTGGGAGGCATGTCACAGGGGCCACAGCTGCTGCCAACTCGGTGGTTGGCTAGCTGGAGGGCACCTGCTGGAGAACTCCTGAGCCTGTGTGGCGAGGGAAAGCTGGCTCTAAATGGAGGCATTAAGCTGCTCATCCGAGATGACAGACTTCGACATGGCAGAGGTGTCAGCTGGGGCGGATGAAGACAGAGTCTCCGTCTGCAGCTGCTGCAGACTTGGCTGGTGTGGTCTCCGAGTGCTCGGGCCTTGGGGTCTGAGCTTTTGGAAGATCCAAGCGGCGCCTAGCCTGCCTGTTTGGATGGGCATGTGAAGTGGTGGGCTAGCGGGTAGCGAGCAGTGACCGTAGCAGACCCATTTGCATCTGCTGATTCCTGTCCAAAGACTCCAAAGCTGCAGAGAACCTAGCTCTAGTCAGTGGCCAGTGAAACATCTGGTTGTCACCTTAGGTGGTGCAGAGTGCTCCAGATCCCCAAGAGGTGATCTCTTGCTGCTCGACTTGCAACTTCATTGGCTCCTCTCCCCATTCCCCTGGGGGCTGACAGGTGAAGAGGCAGCACCTACCTGAGCCTGCAAATGAGCCATATGGTTCATTTATGCCTTTTCCAGTGGTGTCGCTGAAAGACGTGGCAGAGTCAGACTCAAGGACCTGGCATTTAGCAGCATGCTTACGCTTAGCCCTCCTGCTCTTTCTCCTCATAGCTAGAGCAGCCACTAGTCTTCACCCCATCTTGCACGTAACTGACATGCTCTCTCAAGAACACACTTCGTGTCACCGAGTCCATCAGGTTTTTGGGAACAACCAGGCGAATACCCTACTGAATTGTGTCGGGCGACATGGCCAGACACGGAGGTCTTGGCAATGATGGTCCAGAGGTACCATAACACAACTAACACATTAGAGCATAAATGGTACAGTTTGATTTTTTAACTTAGTTTGCTTCATGAATACAGCCACACGAAAGCTTACCTACATAGAAGGTAATATAAGTGGATGCCAAAGTGATAGTTATTTCCACAAGAGCATCATTAAATATTTTCCCAAGCCAAAAGGTGGTGATTTTTGCCATTACAAATCCAAATGCAGGTCCTCCCAGTGCAACTTGTACAAAGTACATGACAACGTAACCACCTGTAAAATATTGAATATGACACACAGGATTCATGACAGTAGGTACATGCATGTTTGACACTGCTGCTTGACATGAGCAAAGATGCAAAACTATACAGATGGAAATGCAGACTTGAATTGAAACTGCAAGAAACACATATTGTGTCACTGAACAGATGGATCCTGAATGGTTGGCCCCTGTGGAGGAGCAGTCAACCATCTAGAATATTTAAACCACTACCAAATATTTTGACTCTCCTTTCACCTGAAGTTAAAGATTAAGTACATGACCATGGAAACACACTGTGGTTGTATAGAAATACATGTATTTTTACCATTACTGTTATTTTAATTGTTATTTGAGAAATGAAATTTATTGCTTATGTATATACTTTCTGCCTTTGTTACAGGCTAAAATGTGAAAATTCCAAGAATAACAAAAACAGTTAACAAGTGGCGTGCAGATTTAAATAAGTCAACATGCACAGAAAAAAAAGTTTTGCTTCCATGAGCCTTTGTGCTATGTACATCATAAACAAACAAGGCTACCACCATGTATGGACCATATGGGCCTCTTGGTTCATTTACCCATGAAAATCATGCAACTTATGCTTTAATGAAGTAGTATAACACAACATTCCTCCTTCGCAATAATCTTATGGCTATTTTACAGCATTGACAACATGGCTATTTTACAGCATTGACAACATGGTGAGCACTTATATTTAGGCTTTCCTCAAGAAAAAAAAATTATGGTCGGAAACCTGCCAAAGCCATGTCAAATGATGAAGCCATATCATGGGGCAGGGGGTCTGAGGGCCCTCCCCCAGAAAATCTTGTAAATTGAGACGCTCTCGAATCAATTCTATGGCCCTTCAGGAGGCTAAGGGATCCAGAGGGCTTTGAAAGTTTTTGGCCTCATAATGGTCCATTTTGCATGTAACTTTCAAATATTTTAGGGTACAGAGTCGTACAATCAGACGATTTTAGGTTATGGAATTTTACCCATTTAGTTTAGTCAAAAAATGCACCAGGGGAGGGGTACTATCTTCAGCGTATCTACAGCCACTGTGGGTTTTAAAGAGGAACTTTTGATTTGCTTCTGCTATGGTTGCTAGGCCTTGGGACGATTTGTACCTGGATATACCCAACTTCAGTCCTCACAAAAGTTTCGCTCTAACACCAGCAGAAGTGTGATTTTCTGAAAGTCTACCAATAGCTGAGAACGACCCATATACTCTTTGAATACTAGAACATACAGGCATTTTTTCCAATACAAAATTAAATATTTCCCTGTGTGCCCTTACCAGCGGTCGCCCTTAAAATTTCTCATACCAATAGTACATTTTGCTTGCATTGATATGTTGCAGAATACACTAATGTGGCTCTGTGACCTTGGGAATGTGATAAAAGTCACCCACCTTTGCACTTGACCAAGCCCTCACAGAGAACTCTTGCTCTGTGCAAGATGACAGGCCCAGCTCAAAAACTTCTCAGGTTAATGCGGAAGCCAAATTCACCAATGTAGGTCTGTGACTTTGGGAATGGGGTCAAGGTCAGCCATCTTTAATACTGACCAAGCTCTTATAGAGAACTATAATCCTAATATCATAATCAAGATGAAAGTGCTAGCTCAAACATGTCTGGGGTTATTGTGTTCGCATCGATGTGTTGAGGAAGAAGGAAAGGCACAAACAGTATGTCTCAGTGGGATCGTGCAAGGTTAGAATCACTAAGCCAAGTCAGACAGTGAGCTTGATTGTAACAAGCACTTAGGCAGATTAGTCCATGAGCTCATGCTAACAATCACTCAACCAGATTAGTCAATGGGCTCATAGTTACAATGACTAAGTCAGGTCAGTCAATGGTTTCACTGTTACAATCACTCTACCAGGTCAGTCAGTGGGCTCATAGACTAGTTACAATGACTCAGCCAGATCAGTCAAACGGCTCATAGTTGAATCACTCAGCCAGGTCAGTCAATGGGTTCATAGATACAATCACTCAGCTAGGTCAGTCAATGGGCTCATAGTAACAATGACTCACCCATGCCAGCCAAAGGGTTCATAGTTACAAGGACTTGGTCAGGTCAGTTAATAGGCTCATAGTTACAATGACTAAGTCAGGTCAGTCAATGGGTTCATAGTTACAATGGTTCAGTCAGGTTAGTCAATGGGCTCATGCTTACAACCAGGCAGCCAAGTCAGTGAGTGGGCTTGTTATAATTACTCATCCAGGTAAGTCAGTCAATTGGCACATGGTTACAATCACTGGCCAGGTGGATCAGTCAATGGGCACATGGTTACGATCACTCTACAGGGTCAGTCAGTGGGTTCATAGTTACAAAAACTCATCCAGATCAATGAATGGGCTCATAGCTACAATGACACAGCCAGGTCAGTCAATGGGGCCATCTTTGTACTACCATATCTCAGCTACCTCAGTCAATGGAGTATATAGTTATAATGACTCAGCCTTGTCAGTCAATGTGCTCATAGTTACAATGACTCAGCCAGGTCAGTCAATGGGCTTGTAGACCAGTTAAAATGAGTCTACCAGGTCAGCCTATGAGCTCATAGTTACAATGACTCAGCCAGGTCAGTCAATGGGCTCAGTTACAATAACTCATCCTGGTCAGTCAGTGGGCTCATAGTTCCAATAACTCAGGACTTCAGGTCAGTCAATGAGCTCATTGTTACAATGACTCAACCAGGTCAGTCAATGAGCTCATAGTTACAATGACTCAGCCAAGCCAGTCAGTGGGCCCACAGTTACAGTGACTCAGCCAGGTCAGTCAATGGGCTCGTAGACCAGTTACAATGACTCTACCATGTCAGTCTATGAGCTCATAGTTACAATGACTCAGCCAGGTCAGTAAATGGGCTCATAGTCACAATAACTCAGCCTGGTCTGTCAGTGAGTTCTTAGTTCCAATAACTCAGGACTTCAGGTCAGTCAATGAGCTCATTGTTCCAATGACTCAGCTAGGTCAGTCAATGAGCTCATAGTTACAATGACTCAGCCAAGCCAGTCAGTGGGCTCACAGTTAGTGACTCAGCCAGGTCAGTCAATGGGCTCATAGACCAGTTACAATGACTCTACCAGGTCAGTCTATGAGCTCATAGTTACAATGACTCAGCCAGGTCAGTCTTGGGTTCATAGTAACAATTACTCAGCTAGGCCTGTCAGTGTGGGCCCACAGTTACAGTGACTCTGCCAGCTCAGTCAATGGGCTCATAGTAACAATGACTCAGCTACGCCTGTCAGCAGGCTCACAGCTAGTGACTCAGTCAGGTCAGTCATTGGGCACATAGTAACAATGACTCAGCTAGGCCTGTCAGCAGGCTCACAGCTACATTGACTCAGTCAGGTCAGTCAATCGGCTCATAGTAACAATGACTCAGCTAGGCCTGTCAGCGGGCTCACAGCTACATTGACTCAGTCAGGTCAGTATAGAGCTCATAGTTACAATGACTCATCCAGGTCTGTCAATGGGCTCATGGTAACAATGACTCAGCTAGGCCTGTCAGTGAGCATTTTTAATGTACAAATGGACAAACAGCCCAGCGGTGCCTTTTTGATACTAAACAAATTAGTGATCATAAGTGGACGGACCTTCCTTTTTCTAACATATTCAGGCCATTTGAAACATCACATTTCGTTTGGACAGGAGGGGTTTTTCGGTACTAGAAGATCAAATGGGTCTCCTTCAAATCACAAACTTAGTTTATTCATTATTGTATATAAACTAGAAGCCTTTACCTGCTGGAATATAAAATGTCACCCTTTTTAACCTCAATTTTTACTCCATGTATTAGGCCCCTTATAAATCTTACATTTCACTTTTTGGGGTATACAAAAAAAAAAAGAAGAGGAATAAGAAGCAGCAGGTAGAGGCTCCAAGGATTAGTTTTCACAGCGCCTGCAATGCTATTGTTTGCACATTACACTCCATTAAAAGTTTTATTTGAGGCACCACTTTTACCTGCTCAAGATAAGGACCAAGCTGGTATGAATTTGATTGGTTCTGTCATGAATATTCTCCTTCTTTTTTCTCATTTTATTAAACTATCCACGAAGAGATTTTGGTTATAGGATATTTTGGTCTCCCCTCAAGTCTTAAATATCATTAGACAGGAAAGGCCTTTCTATTCTAATATATTTTGGGACCTTGCAAATGAATTAATTGGCAGGAACATGTACGAATGAGGGCCAAGGACACCAGTACACACTGTATGAGAAACCATTCAAGAATCGGCTTGATTTATCTATGGTGAAACATAAAATACTTTCAAAGTAAAACAAATGCATGAAAAAAATAAAAGATGATTCTGTGCTGACAAAGAAAAGTAGATGTTAAAATCAGAAATGCTGCCTGAAAAATTTGAGAGACTTGAATGTTCTTCATAATTGTCCAGCAGGCCCTCTGCAAGACCACAATATGCTCAACAGCTTAAAATTGTTATCAGTCACCTATGATGGTCATCAATCACGTAATACTGTTTCAAACAGAGTGGAAAATTGGCTTACCAGTCACTGTATTGTTTGGATTTGTCATTTCCAGGAAGACATGGAAGAGCACTATAGCAGCACCATCATTCAGCAATGACTCGCCTTCAATCAAGATGGTCAGCTGCTTGGACACTCCTAGCAACACATAACATGCACTTTTGTAGCACATTTGGCATTGACTTTTAATTTAAGAATGTTTAATTGGAACAGAGAGGATGTGCAGAAATAAACACCTCTGAAAAAGTATGCACTAAATGCTTTTTTTTGTTTTGTTTCAAGACATTGAAAAATGTCCCTAGAATATATATGTATATTGAAGTGACTACATTTATTAATATAATTACAAGGTAACATTTATTGCAAGAGAAAATTACCGATTTGTCAAATGGATTTTCAAGGTACATGCATCTTTAACTTTGTGTTTTATACCACAAGATCAAATGTTGTGTAGCAATACATAGTCCACCACAGATAGCAAATTAAGTCACACGGAATGACAAACAAACAACTCAATCAGAGCTTTCGAAAGATGATCATCAAGTGGATACATAATACCTATGAAAATGACTGCTCAGTTCATTAAATCTTATTCTCATATTTTATTCCTTATTTTAGTCTGTTTCAATGAAAAGGTGATCTGATAAGTGTACTGGACTGTTTTGTAGGATGGAAGGCAGAGGCTCCAAGTACAAGTTTGGCCGGGGGTTTGGGGGCCCAGGAAGCTCCCGGGATTATTTTAATTCAAGTAACACAAATTTATAAGTTAAGTAATACATACATTCTCAAAGGACTGAATTGCATATATATTAAATTTTTATTCTAGTCCATGACAGAGCACCAATTGACAATGCATCATGATATTCGAAAATTGCAGGATATTTTTTCAAATTCAGTAGATCAGTAGACACTTTAAATTCCCTACACAAGCATTTCTATGATGGAGTCAAAGGTCAAGTTCACAATGACCTAATCCTGGTGCACCACTGCCCCCTATTCTAAGAAGTCTATACAGTTCCACCCAGTTGGTTCCTCTACAGTACAGAAAAGGTATCAGAAAAGATGGCCCACACATGCATTTTTTATGACGGGTCAAAGGTCAAAATCATTGAACCTATACATGCACCGTAATTCTAACTGAAAAATGTCCATATCCCCAAAAGTATCCACACACCAAGTCTGCTCTCTCTGATCATTATATGATCAAGATATTTATAGGGTTTCATAAAGTTCTGCTAAAACTATGCTACACGTGATACTCTAAAAACTTCAGCCTTGGTGAATAATGATGTTCTCAGATCCCTAGTTCTAACCATGTATTGACCTCATTCAAGGGCTATATTTGTCATGTTTGTATGATATGAGTCTCCAGGATGCTTGATTTTTCATTATGTATTATTTCTCATTAATTTCAAATATTGGACAAAAAACTTTTAGGCAAATGTCAGTGACTGTGCCTTTAGTCACAAATTTGTTCACATTGGACATTTGATTTTCTACTTGTCTGTGTGCAGGACAAGGTCAGGTTTGGAGCAGCAGTAAGCATGACTCACCCAGATCCTTCAGGAGAGCCACCACAGCCACAGGGTCTGTGGCACTGAGAATACACCCGAACACCATCGCCTGGGCCAGGGTAAAGTTGTAATCAAACACATACATGGAAAATACCCCTGTCAAAAATGAGGCAAGACCTGCAAGAGAAGGACATGCATCCATGGAAAAACTGCTGAGTTATATGGAATGCAAAAATAATATTAAATTGTGCAACTTTTCTTTTCAATTGCCCGTTAAAAAGGTTAGGAAAGTGAAGTAAAAACCAAGCTTCTAATCAACAATTGGTTGTTGAAAACTTGGATTATCAGGTAAAAAAGACCCACCCTATAAAAACTGAAACACAATATATCTTTGAAACTGTATTGACATTGCAGAAATAGAATAGTTATGGTACTTTAAAACAAAGATTCTTATGATTGTATATAGCAATCTTTACTGTAATAAACTGAAGCCATAGTTGTAACAAAATTTAAAATTTTCATACGTTTATTAATCATGCATTTCCTACAGGTTCAGAACATCCTTGTCATTGATACAATGTGTATTTAACAGATCTGTAACATGATAGGTCATTGAGTAACTTTTCTTACCTAAGCCAGGCAGTGCTAGAGTTACGATCTGAAGGAAAGACTTGATAAAAGTGTGTGATTCCATCGCAAAGGCTGACTCAAAGATGAGGATTGGCAGGAAGACGTGGAGGATTACATGAGGGTCCACACTGGCGAAGGTGGTATATTCTTTTACCTGTGGCACATGGCTGCTGATGGAGCCCAGGACAACACCAATGATCATCATCATCACAGTATAGGGCACAGGCACTTTTTTGAGAATAGTCCGTGCCAACGCTGCAAAAAGTTCAAAGCCATGATTTAATACCTTGTTTCTTAGTTTGCCCCATAGCAACCAATTTTCTCCACTTGTAATCTATATATTTTTTCAGTGTTGCATAAAAAGCTAAAATTTAAGAATTGAACATGTTTACATGTAAGTAAAGAAATGCACCGATTCAGAACTGTAAGATGATTTTCAGTCCCCACCAAACAGTAGTGACTGTTCTCCTGTATTTTTAAGGCAAACCCAAGATAGAGATGCAGACTTTGATGTACTGCCTGTTGTGTATATATATCTGTCAATCAAAAAGGACTGGCCACTCCCAGCAGGATGCCAGCTGGAGGCAGGTTTCACAGTAAGATACCATACCCAATTTAGCTCAACTTTATTCCTCCTGGTTGATCCAAAAAGCTGACCTTAGCAACATTGGTTATGGTCATATCATACTTCCAACACTAAACTGAGAATTAAAACTGAATAAATACTTGATAAAAATATTGTAATAATTTCGTGCTAAAGCTAAAACTATTTTATATTTTATGACTTTCTTCATAAATGTTGATTAATAATATCGGGGCCACCCACTCATGCCAACATTAGTAATTTATCTATTTTTTTCTCTTACTCAGTAAGTGCAAACATTTTGAAAATTACTACTCTGTGGAACAAAATTGATTTTAAAAATGTCTTATTTTTGGGTGTTCATTTTACCTTTGATGTAACATATTATTTAAAAGGAAAGTGTTGCTATTGTTATCTTTTTTTTTGGTCCCCATGACATAAGCAACAAATCATGAATTCCAAATTACACTTCAAAATGCTGTTTTACTCCTATTTTGTCTCTTGGAATAGAATAAACAATTATCAAAAGTCTTTCCTAGTGTTTTTTCCGTGTTTTTGCTCTCTTTCGCTGGTAGGATGGAAGCACTCTTGTTGGACATGCTGACAGAAAGAAAATTTAAATTGACTTCAAAAAGATCAATCTGTAGATATTACAGTGCACAAATAATAAAACATGAATGTTTGGTCTGGTGCCAGCCCCTACACCAGACAGCTACAATGTTGACAGACCTAGGTCTGTATGTGTGTGTTCGTCTCACTCTTGAGAACGTTGTTTATGTTGGCTTGGGTGTAGTCTGAGGATGAAAATATGGGTTACCTTTTCGGCACTTCACTGACTTGTAGGGCTTGCTCTTATTCAAAACAGAAATTGACAATCTGGATTGGCTTTTCTTGACCAAAACAGAAATAGACAATCTAGCATTGGCTTCTGTTGACCAAAACAGAAATTTAGACAATTAATATAGCATTGGCTTTTCTTGACCAAAAGAGAAAGAGACAATCTAGCATTGGCTTTTCTTGACCAAAACAGCAACAGACAATCTACATGTTGCATTGGCTTTTCTTGACCTAAACAGAAATAGACAATCTGGCGTTGGGTAGCAGCTGCAGATGACATTGCAGCAAGACCTCTTAAATTTTTCAGTTTTTGCATGTCTTTCTGAGCAAAAATTTAAAAATCTAACAGGGAGTACCCCAAATGTCACTGCTAATGACAGCTAAGGCTAGATTTTCTCAGTAATATATTATAATTATAATATATTATAATTGCCAAAAATTGCAAAAGAAACTTTGTATTAAGCACATTTTGATATCATGTGGTAGCTATGTTTGTTTTTTGTTATTTTTTTACATGAGGGCTGTTTTACTGACAAAGAAAATAAAACACAATTTGTAGGAGAAACTTGAAAAATTTAAATCTGTAAACCCTAGTCCTGTTTGAACACTATCAGGTCCAATAATCAAACAACAAAGTCCTTTTCCATACCCCTCACTGAAAAACTGTAGAGTTCTACATGTAAATCATTACATGGATGAACAATTTATTGTGTATTAAGGAACAAATCATATTAATAATATTTGAAATTTTTACAAAAAAGTTTTAAACTTTTTTTAGCCATTGTATGAAAGTGGGGAATCAGTGGAAGACTTGTTACAGTGCCATTAATCCCTGGACAAGCCATTCTGCTAACTGACTTATTTTTATTTTTGATTTATGAAGCTACATAGCTATAATACTGAAATTACTAAAAACTTTACGTATTAGAGCAGGGCATAATGTCATATGCACACTAACCAAGAACCACTGGGACCGACCCCATGGGGTGGGGGGCTGGGACCATCAGTCCAAGTGAGGAGGCGATCAGATTACCAATTGATGATGATTTTGCCGACATAAAAAGAGTAAAATCATTAAATATTAATAATTTTTCACTGTTTTCTTAGTATTATTTAACATTTTCAGACATAAGGAAATTCAGGGATACAAATGAAGAATCCGGGATTCAGCCTGCATAACCTCTAAAGTGGGAATTGCATGGCCCTAGCCTAGGCCAGCACTAGGTATGCCAACCTACATGTATACAGAAAGCATCCAGGTCTGAATCCCAAGGGCGCCATGGGCTGGAACACGGTGGGTGCCCTGAGGGGACAAGGGAAGTCTAGAGGACAAGTATCAGGAACCTATGCAAATATGCCTTCCATGTTGGCAAAGGTGTAAATGCCCTCTTCCAGCACTATCAAGGCACACAACCAGTACTTGGTGAAAATTGTAGACGACCAGCAGGGGCAAGCCCGAAGGATATCTGCAACAGCGAAGATCCTTTGGATATGTCAGGAGGCGTTGAAGGCTCGCACCTTGTGAGCTCTAGATGAGACTGGGTAGCCCTGGTCCTTCCACCATCTATCCAGCAGAGCGTGCTGCAAGGGGCAATGGTGTGGATGACCCAGGGGAACCTGAGGGTCTATTGAGGACAGGGAGCCTAACAGGGTTTGCCACTGTTGGGCCGGGCAAACCTCGGGAGTCAGAAAAGGCTGTAGCATCAGCGGGAGTCTCTCCCATCTGTCTTCTGAAGGACGACTGATGAAGGTGACCAGGTCGAACTGGATGCCAAGAAGGTCAAAGATCTGCACTGGTGTCAAGCTGGACTTGGTGAGATTCACAATCTTGGGTAAGTGTTTGCAAAGTTCCAGAATGGTCTAGCTGTGTGTGATGCTGCAAATCTAGGCACTGTTGTGCCCAGATCAGTCAGTCGTCCAGGTACACATGAATGCGGACTGCGCTATGGTGAAGGTGCGCAGCTACTGCCTGCATGAACTAGGTGAACACCAGAGGTGCCGTGGCAAGCACCCTGAACTTCCATGAAGTCTCCGCAATGGGCATGGGAAAGAATGCATCCTTGAGGAGAGCTTGCCTTTGCTTGAGGTAGCTGGAAGTAGGCATCTCCACCAGAACCCCAGGTGCCACGAATTTCGGTTATCAGCTGCTTGAAGATCTCAGGGAGAAAGGGTGAGAAATGGATTGGTGACTGATAACCTGCATCTCCCAAGGAAAAGTCCTGGCAGCACATCGTAACAGACCCT
This sequence comes from Hermodice carunculata, assembly GCA_964020975.1. Taxonomy (NCBI): domain Eukaryota; kingdom Metazoa; phylum Annelida; class Polychaeta; order Eunicida; family Amphinomidae; genus Hermodice; species Hermodice carunculata. The sequence goes on from OZ026612.1 coordinate 140,464,580, forward strand.
CTTTTCTCCTCCAGCTGGGCAACCACTGCTTGGTCGCCCACTAGGCTCGCAATGAGAGCTTTGGGATGTTTAAAGCCCCAAGTGGGGGCTGGAGTAGTATCCATGGGAGCAGAACCTGATTCTGTTTGCTCCATAGATGCTATAGAGCTCTGCTGAGCAGAGCGAAGTTGTCGTGAATGCTGGCTTCTAGCCGGTAGCTAGCTTGCTGACAGACGTATCCGAAGGCAACCGCTACTCCTCCTCAGAGTCAACAATGTCTGAAGACTCACCTCCCACAGATTGAGTCAGAGGCCTCAAAGCCTCTTCGAACAGCAGTTTGCCTGAGGCAGATGGGGCAGCCACTTGTGACTGGCGCATTTCCGTCACCATGCCATACTTGTCATGGGGTAGTGACAAGTTCCAGGTAAGTCGCTGCAGCCACCTCTACAGCCTTCATATGTTCTTCCCACGGAGGGTGAGCAAGAGGGACTTCTGGGAAACTCAGTGTGGCAGCCAAAGCTGCTGCCAACTTGGTGGTCAGCTGGCTGGAGGTCACCTGCAGGAATTAAGAGAACTCTCGAGCCTGTAGAAGGCTTGGTGCAAGACCCACAGCTACTGCCAACTCGGTGGTCAGCTGGCAGGAGGGCACCTGCTGGAGTTGCAAGAACTTCTGAGCCTGCAGGCCGAGTGTGAGCTGGCTCAAAATGGAGGCAGGAAGCTGCTCATCTGACATGACTGACTCTAACATTGCGGGGGTGGAGGAAGACGAATTCACTAGCCACTCAGTCCATGTTTGGCCCAGAAGGAGAGCAGCTGGCCCTACCTGCATAAGAGTCGGACACTCACGAGGGAGCACTTGGGTTGAGGTAGGGGCCACATCAACGGGAGCTGAGGGTTTGCTGGAGGTAGACACCACCAGACTTGGGTGCCATGTCTGGTGCTCTGGGATATCTGGATGTTCAATCTGAGCACTTGGACCCGGGAGCTCAGTGGATTAGCTGGGATTTTGGTGTTCTAGGACCGCCGGCAGTTCAACCTGAGCTCTCGGATCCAGGAGCTTGGCAAATTGACTGGGCCTCAGCAATGCCTGAATGTGAACTTGTAGGTTCCCATCCTGCCTTCACTGGTTTGGCTACCTTGGCTTTCGAGCACTCAGACGGAGGGATCTGGGCTGAAAGATCCAGGCAGCGCTTTGCCTGCCTATTTGGATGGTGATCCGAAGTGGTAGATTCAGTGGGAGGGAACAGTTGGCAGAGCAGATATAATTGCATCTGTTGTTGCCTGGCCAAAGACTCCAAGACTGCCGAGAGTCTGGGATCAGTGGCTGAGGAAACCCCTATCGTCATCTGAAGTAACTTTGCTTCTCCGTATTCCCCCCAGGGGTTTGGGTGAAGAAGCAGCAGCCACCTGAACCTGTGGGTGAGCCACGTAGGTTTGCTTACACTTCTCTAGTGGGGTTGCTGGGGAAGAAGACTCATTATCTCTCGATAGTGAAAAATAAATGAATCTTATTGGTTAATCAGCCCTTGCATGTGTACCTGTAGCACTGGTTTTATTAGGCTCTATTTTCTGTAGCACTAGGCACCCCCCCCTGCCCGAGTATTCCTTGTGACATCATTTTAGAGCCTGATTTTGCGTGTGTTGCAGACAACATGGATATTGTGTGTGTGTGTGGGGGGGGGGGGTGCCTACTGCTACAGATAATAAATGTAGAGCCTAATAAAACCAGTGCTACAGGTACACATGCAGGGGCTGAGTAACCAATAAGATTAATTTATTTTTCACTATCAAGAGATAATGAGTCTTCTTCCCGAGCAACCCCACTTGTGCAGGGCAACATTGTCAAGATGATAAATGTGAAATGAAGTGCTTTGCATCATTAAGAGACAATATGAGATACTTATAAAGCGACTGAAGGCAATACCAGACGGTTCTGTTCGTTCAAAACAAGTGTGCAGGAAAGAACCATCCGGATATAAAATCGTCACACTGGGGTTGAGCGGCTTAACCCCAGTATAATTGACTCTTCCTCTGGGCCTGCTTGTAAAGCAGCCACTTGTCTTAACCCCACTTAACACAAAACTTGCATGTATTCTCTTGAAAACACATGGGGCCAAGTTCCAGGCTGCCATTTAGTGGTTCCGTGAATCTATCTTCTGACCTTTTCTCAACAAGGGAGACATGGTCAATGGTCATGCATAACGGTGTCCTGTACATCATGCAAATGATAACTTGGGGGATGGGTGAAAGTCTACAGATCAGTTTGTTCTGCCTGCAAAGCAGGCAATCACTACTGGATAGGTCACCAACACACAATTCAATTCCGGTTCCAGTTTACAACAATGGAGGGAGCTTTTACGAGCTCTGTATAAAAGTGCTCAAAATTGTTGTTTTTAACGCAGTGTTGGAACCAGAAAAAGACAGGAATATTGGATTTTGCCTGACTCAGTAATTTAAGGACATAGTCAACGCAAATCTGTTTGATTACTGTGGCATTGGATGGTTAGAAGGTGCACTTGGGGACTCGATGTTTGTAAACAAAGCAACGTGACTGGTTGCAGACAAAGACTTTACCCATAATTCAGTGCGGAACAATCATTGTTCACCTAATATCACTCAATAGCATCGTGGTTTTGCTTGAAATTTTTCAAGTTAAGAGGAAAACTGTAACAACAAACTGGTAAGGTGTTTTTACTTACCTTATAACCGGGGACATGCCAGGATGGTTGGATAAATATAAGAAATCACCAAAAAGTAAGAAAATAGACTCTAAGAAAAAGATGCATCCAAAAGAGGGGCCTGTACCAGGAAGAGTAGTGTCAGTGTGGCTGTGAGTACATCCACAAAGTCAAATGTGGGTGAGCCTGGTGATGAAAGTTGGATACGCCACGCGTGTGAAAGGACATATGATTGATGACAATGATAAAATAGTTGAATGTGATGGTGAATGTAAGAGGCACTTCTGTGCCAAATGTATAGACATAACTGCTGAAACATCAGACACTGCAGAGACCTGACTGCTTCTGGTATTGCCCACAATGTGTGGATGAGTAAAGAAACCAAAGAAATAGGAAAGTCCTCTCTCCAAACTGATCAAAGAGATGGACAAAAAATTCCAAACTTTAGAAGAGAAATTGGTGAACAAGATAAATGCATGTACGAATGAAGTGCCAAAGAAAATAAATGAAAGCTGGGCAGAGAAAGTGAAACTTAGTCAGCAACAGACAAATGTAAATGTACAGCAAATGAAAAATGAAAGTGTGAAGAAAATAGCGAAAGAGACAATACTGGAACAAAAGATTGAGGATAGTTCAAGAGAATCAAGAGAAGAAAATCTTATAATCCACAGGGCGGTACAAAGCAGAAGTGTAGATAAAGATGTGCGAAAGAAGGAGGACGAATCATTCTTTCAGGCATTGTGTACCAATGTTCTAGAACTTCAAAATATTGAGACTAAAAATGTGATTAGATTAGGAAAGAAAAATGAGGATATAGCAAAACCAAAACCTTTGAAAGTATCACTGAAGAATAAAGAGGATAAAGGTAACATCATGTCTAGTCTCACCAAACTCAGGAATGTAGAAGCTAAGTTTAAAAACATTAGTGTAGTAAATGACCTTTCACAGGAAGAGAGAGAGAAAATAAAGGCTAAAGTGCTGGAAGCTAAACAGAAGCAAGAAAAGGAGTCTGATGGGGGACGCTGGGTAATTAGGGTCCGGGGCCCTCCTTGGGCCCTAAAAATAGTCAAAATGAAAAGCATATCACAGCAATAATTTCTAACAAGGACAATGAAAAGACTGAACATTTACTAAATGTGTACTATACTAATGCAGACTCATCAGGAAATAAAATAGATGAATTACGACAAATCATTTCTGAACAGAAACATCATATTGTTGCAATAACTGAAGTTAAACCCCAAAATGCAAAATATGAAATTGAACCCTGTGAACTACAACTTTCCGGATATATGCTGTTTGAAAATCTAAAGAAGGAAGGTCGAGGAATATGTTTGTATATCAAGGATGAATTGAAACCGTCTGAATGCACAGATATAGATAAATATCAGTTCAATGAAGTGTTATTAGCCGAAATCAAAATTGAACAAAAAACAAATGTCATTGGATGTGTATGTAGAAGCCTGAATAGCTCGAATGAAAATACACGAAACTTAAATACATTAATAGAAGCTCTAGGTCAGCAAACACAGTTGGACATTATGCTAGTTGGAGATTTTAATTTTCCAGAAATAGACTGGAAGGTTGGCAGTTATAGGAAAAAAACCAGAGCATGTGGCAAGTGTGTTCATGGAAAACGTCAGAGATGCATTTCTGTATCAACATGTGATGGAGCCAACTCGATATAGGGAAGGTCAAAGAACAAATATACTTGATTTAATATTCACAAACAAGGAGGAACATGTAAATGACATAAAAGCACTCCCACCTATTGGAAAAAGAGACCATTGTGCTGCAACATATAAGATGATAGGTTCTCCCACACAAGTGAAGAGAGATAAAATAAAGATGAATTATTACCAAGGTGATTATGCTGCAATGAAAGATGAGTTGAACATGAACTGGTCAGAATGTTTTCAAACAAAAAGTGTGGAAGAAAGTTGGGAGATGCTAAAAAGTAAACTACATGATTTATGTGACAGATATATCCCAAAGATTCAAAGTGGAAAAAAACAAAATAAACCAATATGGATGAATGAATCTGCAAAAAAGTGAAAAAGAAATATGCTGCATGGAGAAGATTTATTGAATCTGGTTCAAAAAGCAGTGAAGACCATAAAGCATTTTTCACGCGGGCCAGAAACCAAGCTAGATGGGCCACTAGAAAGGCTAAGCGTGAATTTGAGAAGAAATTGGCAAAAGAAGCCAGAAATAACCCAAAAGCATTTTGGAGGTATGTGAAATCTAAGATGGAGACTAAGGTGGTCATACCAGACTTAGAAAAAGATGAAACAGGCTGTAAGACTGCTTCAGACGAAGAAAGGCACAAGTTTTAAATTCCTACTTTAAAACTGTTTTTATTGTTGAAAATACACAGGAAATGCCGAACATTTAAGAAAAAAAACTAGTGCAACAATATTAGATAAGCTGGTCATAGACGTTGGCATGGTACAGAAGAAACTTAAAGAACTCAATCCGAATAAATCTCCAGGTCCAGACCAAATACATGCAAAGTTACTTTACGAGTTATGGGATAAACTAGCAGAACCATTGACTATAATATTTAACAAATCAATAAATGGGGTTATATTACCCAAAGACTGGAAAATTGCAAACGTCACTGCTATCTATAAGAAAGGCAATAAACAAAAGGCAGAAAATTATCGACCAGTTAGTTTGACTTCGGTATGTTGTCAAATTTTAGAATCAATAATTCGAGATGAAATAATGTATCACATGAATGAAAATAAGTTCTTTACACAACATCAACATGGATTTTTACCAGGGAGATCCACAATGACACAGTTGTTAAAAAGTTTAAAGGAATGGACGCAAATGGTGGAAGAAAACAACTGTATTGATGTTCTATACTGTGATTTCCGCAAGGCTTTTGATTCTGTGCCTCACACAAGACTGCTCAACAAGATTCAGAGTTATGGAATAAAAGGAGACATAGGCAGATGGATTACTGACTTTTTGATCGGAAGGAAACAACGAGTCTGTGTAAATGGAAAATTTTCATCGTGGTCGAAAGTCACTAGTGGTGTTCCTCAGGGTAGTGTGCTAGGCCCTCTGCTCTTTGTGATCTTTATCAACGATCTACCTCAGGTGGTAAACTGTGGTATAAAAATTTATGCCGACGAAAAAACATAATTAGAAATAGCAGTAGAGTGAGGACCCATTTCTTTTCCCAACGCGTTGTTAACAACTGGAATACACTCCCAGGTGAAGTAGTGGAGGCACCCTCAGTAAATTCTTTCAAGAACAGATTGGACAAGTTCTGGATAAATCATCCCCAATTGTATGATCATAAGGCACCCAAGGATATTTCTACCTAAAGACTGTATTCAGGAGCGGTGTATAGGCATTACTTGCCTTCTCACCGAATCAGTCATTATTATTACATTATTATTTAGACATTAATCTAGAAACCAAAGAACATGAAACATTGAACTCTCCAGCAGCCCTTGCTTGGGACCAGCCAGCACGATCGTAAAGTCCCATAATTTACAGTGCTAGAAATAAGGAAAAATTTTCACTTGTCCACAAACCAAAGTGGAGTCATATTCTAATTGAACAACAGTGGTCCCCCTCTTATAAGGCCACCCCAAATGCAGCCCAAAAGTGGCCTTATAAGAGGGGTGGCCTCTCTAGAGGGGGACAATATAATGGAAATGCCACACTTTCTGCTTGAGAATGGTGGCCTTATAAGAGGGGTGGCCTCTGGTGAGAGGGGCCTTATAAGAGGGGGACCACTGTATATGTAAATTTTGGACAAGTGCATTGGCAAATTTACTTGTCCGTCACAATTTTCACTTAGTACGGACAAGCGGATAAGCCCTATTTCTACCCCTGATTTACCATTTTCTACCATCTTCCAAGTGGTTACGTGTGGTTTCCATGTTCGTCTGTCCTTACACTGGCCAGTGGCACACTTTTCTGACAAATTTTGACACCGCACCCTGGTCACTGAGATCAGGGCTCATGGCACACCAAATGGGAGCCAATGATGCATGACATTCAAAACAAAAACAAAACTGATCAGGTAACATATCTAGGAACCTATATTGAAGGCAACTCATTCCAAGAAGGAATTATAGGCACTTGTATATGGCATTCCCTAAAATATTTCCATGAGTATATTTAGACCAAGACATGTTTTTAGGCCACTTGTCATGAACTTTATCTAATTTGGTTCAAAATCATGCCTTACTTCCATACAAGATTTTGCAACAGATTTTGTGTTGTGTATAGGCCCACCATGTTTACATCAGACTTCCTGCAACGAAAAAATTGTTCTCTTCACTGATTGTTCAACATAGACAAAATATAGCATGACATCAGGTCACCAACCAAAGCGATTTTTATGAATGAAAAAAACAGTGTACCCTATACTTTATTCATACTCAAAGAGACACAATGAAAACACCGCAGGATCAAAATATGATTCAATGATATGCACTTCACTCTTTTACGTGTCGCTACATCAATACATGTGTCTGCATAACATCTCTCTCTCTCTCTCTCTCTCTCTCTCTCTCTCTCTCTCTCTCTCTCTCTCTCTCTCTCTCACACACACACACACACACACACACACACACAAACAAACAAACAAACACAAACATACACCAAAATTTGAATCTGAATTGTTTTAAAAGCCAAGCAGTGCTTGCCTCTCTGCCACTCTCCTCCCTCTGTCTGCGATTTGAATTGCCAGATGCCATCTTGCAAAAGAACGTTTTCAAGCCAATACAACCAACTCTACTTCTACTTTTCTCTCTGTAGATCGAATATAAGTGGTCCTTATCTCGGAAGAGACTAAGAGCGCTTAGAAAACAAATTCCACAGAAGAGATAGTGTGTACAGCACTGGTAGTCTCAGTGAACAAAACTTCATGGAACTCCCACCTCTTTAGACCACACTAGAAATGGCACCTGGGGAGGAAGGGAGAACAGGGGAGCATGGGCATCAAAAGTGGATTACCCCCCAGATCCAGAGGAACCAAATGGAGGCCTCACCAGGACCTTCAGGCTTTTGGGAACAATTGAGTAAGTACCCGACTCAATTGTGCCAGGCAATGTGGCCAGACACGGAGGTCTTGGCAATGGTGGTTGAGAGGGAATGTTACATAACTAATGTACATATTTTATATAAAATGAATATATTTTTTATGTTTTAAGGCCATACACACAAGGGCAATTTACAGAAGTACATGTTTAAACTGAATATATATTTTGATACCATATGGAAATGGTTCAATGTTCAAGACAGGACACTCAATTGCATTTTTTTTCATAATATATGCTACTAATGGGTAATGATATAGTGCTCAAGACTGAATACTCAATTGACACTTTATCTAATGAGACTATATACAAATGGTACAGTGTTCAAGACTGACTACACTATTAAAATTATATTTGACAGGAGATTTCAAAATTCTTATTGTCAGTTAAAATATTGACCTAAGTTTTGTAAAAATTTCCTGTTTTTCAGCCAGTCTTCATAAATAGTACTATTAGTAGTCAATAATGACAATATATGTGGGTAACAAACAGAACAAACAAGCTGAACATGATGTGAAGATAACTTTACTCTTTTGTGCTCGACCACGCTGGCCGGTTTACACGTGGAAGGATCAGAAAGTAAAACACAGGATGTGCTCGGATTTAACAAAAAATCATACCATCAGCAAACTAAAGTTGCACGTTTCACTACTGATGTGACATTTTAGGTAAAAGATTTGCAGTTCAGCACAATCCATGCTGAAATCCCTAGTGCTAGCCATGACGTCCATTGTAAACAAATGAAGCGTAGGCCTGATTCGGCCAATTGCTGATTGGACAATCAGGCCAACAATGGAATGCATAATTAAATACGGTCCGGAAAAGTTTGATACAAAGGGGTATAAACATGTCTACTGTACAATGCCCTCCTACCAATTTGCCATGCGTGGGTGGGGGGTTGTTGGTGTGTTAGTCCCCCAGGGATTTACATATATTCCATAATGGGATTGAAGCTTGGGACCCAGGCATTAGAAGTGGATGGTCTAACCAACTGAGCTATCGCCACTGGTGATAATTACAAGAAATCAAAAAGATAAAATTGTTGCCTTTGAGCGGTAAACTGTTTCCTTTTATACACATAATTGAACACCGATTGTTAAATTAAAGGAGAAAAGGCCGAGAAACTTGCAGAAATAAAGAGATTAAAAAATAAACGGGGGGGAGGGGGGTGGGGGTAAGAGGGTTTATCGGAAAAGTATGCTACTTAAGTTCAGGTTTTTCATAGATCTCGCATTGAACTATTGATGGTACCGTGTTCAAGGTTGCACCACTAGAGACATAATTTGGTTCTTCGTGTGACGTTTAATTGCCTACGTCAGCATGATGTTGAGATATAATGGCTAATGCCACAGCATGGACCTATAAATCTCGTTAATAGGTCCATGGCCACAGTAATGGATTTTGCAACGTTTACACAGACAAATTTAAACTTACCACCGAGGGCACAACTGCCAAAAATGAAGAGAATAATGGTCGGACTTGTGTGGCCATGGCTATCGTCATGTCCAGTTGAATTGGTAAGATTTGCTGGCGATCCAACACTCATTTTTGACACAGGTTTTGGAAGTTTGGGGGGCTCTTAAACTTTCCTCGGTGTTCTCTGCAGTTTACATTTTCATTTCCCCTGTAGCCGTAGATCTGTTAATATGGCGGATCCTTATATTCTGCAAGTGGCATTCGGTTTTCAACGATGATTTTAAACGTTTGACGTCACATGACCACGTGAACGTTTGCCCCTGCTGTAGGCCATAATCTTGTAAGCATAGCTAGCCGTTAGATGGAGCTACTGAGGTGACGCTTGGCGCTTCAATTTGATACCTGTTACATTATGCATACTTAGGATGTAGGGTTAACGGTCGGCTCTATGCAGACGACTAAGTTATGTTATGGAAAGTGAATGCAGGCCACAGAAAATAAGCTAGCTTGGCTGCTACATGAATACTGCACCCAGTAGAAACTGAAAATAAATTTAAATGTGGTATTCAACTAAGTCTAAGATGGCAACAGTCCAGTCAAGAATAAATAACTCGCATTTCAACGGAAAGAAAGGGCATATCAAACTTGTGCGTATATAATCATAAATATTGTTTTACCCAGGAACTGAAATTTGTAATTATATGCTGGTACGTTTGACAACCTCGAAATTTAGGGAATATGTAAATAAAGCCTTATTGAGCCGGACATATTTTGACACAAATAAAGACATTGATCTGGCACTCAAACTCTTCAAAGGTCTGGTTGTACTAATGGCTATATAATGAAATACGGACGTTATCTGGTCCACGGTCACGGAAGTCCCGTTTGAAAGGAGCAGTTATACGAAATTTATAAATTAATTGAAAGCGCCATTTCACTTGCTGATGAAAACTGACTGACTTTATGGCAATATGTGAAAAAAGCACCGATGGAATAAGTTCATGTTACATTATGTCGATTCCTTCTTCGGGTCCACAAAAAAATGCATTGCCGCCTTTGTGAGCTAAACAAGTATCCGTTTCTCTTGAGTGCATTTGGTATCATAATGTTCGGCAGTAAAATGTCGGCCCACCTATAGGCCTATAACTGCATTGATGATAGCCTATTGTTCAAAACAATGCGGGAGAGCTACATCACATCGCAAGGACATAGTAACTGTTGATTCATGCACATGGAAGCTTTCCTTGTCGACCTGCAAAGCTATTGCGGCCGTGTTGAGGACAGATATTACTCTGCATCAGAAAACTCAATAAAATAAGTAGCATGCATGAAAATAACTGGCTCAAATATATTAATGGAGAAGATCGCAAGGCAAACAAATTACAACTTATACATTTCAGGGACAAAATATCAATAGAACAGAACAGGCGTACTTGAAGAATGACATATACCAACTCATAAACGGAAAACAAACTTCGTAAAACTCAGAATCAGTGCCCATGACATGAAAATTAGAAAGCGGAAGATACAAAAGGATCAATGCCAAATGACATTTGGTAGTCCGTGTTAAAGTGAACAAGTGGCCGGTGGAAAACAAACAGCCCTAGCTTTTTTAAAACACAGGGTGATATGATTATGAACTTCTGGAGCCAATATGATGCATATTACTGAGTTGCATAACATGGTCATGAAATCCAAGTTCATGGTCCAGTGCAGAGAATGAATGAAAGGACAAAAAAGTTGGCCTAGAATTAAGATGTCAAGGCTTGACCAGGACGTGTGCCAAGTATGAAGTGCGCATGGGGACATTTTCTATTACGCAACACGACCGGCACCGTTCACAATTTTTATCCGATGGCTGTATATGGATGTCTGTTGCCATATTGATGATGCGTCTCTCTATTGTCCTTGACCATGCCGTCAGGGAAAACGCTGGGCTTGTCATACGATATATCTCAAATAGTTGTCTTATAAGACAGCACGAGTCCATAATGGGCCGACTACTAGGGTGGGGTGGAAGGCTAGAGTATTTTTAAAATAAATAGTGTGGGGCTGATATATATATATATATATATATATATATATATATATATATATATATATATATATATATATATATATATATATATATATATATACATACATACATACATACATACATACATACATACATACATACATACATGAGGATGGGGGTGGGTGGGCTGGAGTGTTGTTCAAATAATATGGGACTAAGGTCATGTGAAATAAACCATTTGAAATAAATTCTTTTGTTGTAAGATGGAATTTAATTAAATAAACAAATGAATCCTATGGCAACTTTGAGCAAAAACTTTGCCATAAGTACATCCTGAGACCTGTGTTGGTTACCAAACACATCGACTCCCCACCCATTTTTGGTCTCACTCCGCTGAGCTATTAGTTTATTTATAGTTCTTATTTGTCATTTATTTAATCATTACCTGTACTGGTATTGTTAATACATAACCCTTAAATGAACAAGAACTTAACAATGCCACACTTTGAACGTCCCTCCAGATTCTTTGTCTGACTGAAGCAATAATAGGCCTACTTCTAAAACCCGTAATGGGAGGTTGGTCATTATAATAGACCACTTATGTTTCGAGGGGGGAAATAGATGGTCTCCAATATCGCATGCTTCATTGCACATAAATGAGTTACTGAAACAAAAATTCTTTTGGATGTTATGCGTGAGATGATGATGATGATGATGATGATGATGATATGATGATGATGATGATGATGATGATGATGATGATGATGATGATGATGATGATGACGACGACGATGATGATGATTTTGAAGGAGCTCATCTGAAATTTGCAGGTCACACAGGATGTTGAGGCCTGGGAGAAGATAAGGAAAGGTGGGGCCTGTTGAACATAGTTTGCTATGGCTGCAACGAAAAATACGAAGATCTAATACATGCACATTTTCTTTTGCTTTGCCCCTGTTGGAATTATATAAATAGTAAGGGCTTTTAAATATTTAGGAGAATGTTTGAACGAATAGAACGGTATTGCAACATGGCAAAAATTCAAAGCTGCGTCTGCTACTGGAAAATTGTTTTGTTCTTTTTTTGTTTTCAATCGAAAATTAAATTAGGATGTCGTTTACAGTTCGGCTGTCAACGAGTCATATTTCTCATATTCATAAGAGATTTTGTTCACAGCTTTCTTTGTTTGTTTGTTAGTTTGGTGGCTTCGAAAATATAGTTGTGCCCTGCCATGTGAAAACGTGCCCACTGCACGTTCGCATTTCACTTGGTCTTCACCGTGCCCTCCCCCCCCCCCCCCCCCAAGCCAGATACATGCGGGTCATGAAGTTTATATGTTCAAACTGCTGCCCTAAAGCCTCTAGAAAATGGTTGGAACCCCCATAAACTCTGTGATTAAAAATGTGTAATTGTTTAAACTTATGATAGTTTGATAAGGTTTTTTTTTTTTTTTTTTTGCCGCTTGGACAAAATTTTTCAGTTGACCCTATTATGCAGTGTGTATGAAATACAAGGTAAAAATGACTATCTTGGCGATATAGATAAATGTATTAATTTATATAAAATTACTGCAATCATTATATTTCGTCAATTGTGAGACGTAAGGAATGCGATAATGTCAATTTAAAAACTGTTTAAAACGTGTGAATTAATGTTCTAATTTCTTTGTACTGTAGGCTAATGTGAAATTGGCTTTATGGTGTATGTATTCTGAAGGTAATCTCACTGTTTCAGTGGATCTCGCATTTTACGTTCCTTTATGTTTGTGGGATTTGACGGAGAGAGAGATATCAATAAAATGGTTCACAACCACAGCAAGTCGAATGAACTTGGTTTGAGGGAGCAGGTGTGTGAGTGACAAAGAAATTCAAGACTTTTTGTATTTCCATGGTGTGGACTCGATTTGTCTACACAGTGTGTAAGGAGGACTGGGGGAAAGACATTATATTTAACAAAAAAGATTGAGGAGTAGTAATATCAGACAACCTCTCCCCAAGAGAACATATTCCACAGATAATTAAAAACAAAAAAAACAAAAAAACAAAAAAACCAAAAAAAAAAAAAAAAACCAAAAAAAAAAAACAAAAAAAAACACACAACAAAAAAAAACAAACAAACAAAAACAAAACAGAAAAAAAAAACAAAAAAAAAACAAAACAAAAACAAAAACAAAACAAAACAAAAAAAAAAAAAAAAAAAAAAAAGCAAAAAAAAAAAAAAAAACAATCAGCGATTAATGTAGAGATGCCTTTCCGGATTAGACAACAAATTTGAAATAGTTTACAAGACATTGATTGGACCAATGCTTAAATACGGGGCCAATATTTGGCGTCCCTGGAATAAAACTGCTATTCCAGCTTTAGAGTCATTTAAAAGACGATGTTTACAGCTGTCATCAAGAATCATTAGCCTTTGACTCTTTAGAGAATCGTAGAATATTCAGTGACCTGTGTGAAACATAAAAAATATAGAATAGACTTTACAAGGTCAATCCAGATAAACTTTTCACACATCCTGATCGAATTTTAAAAGGTCACTCCTTTAAACTGGCGAAAAAAAATTATTTACAAGTACCGATACCTTCAAATTTTTCTTCTCCATCGGAGTGGTTAATACATGGAATGACCTGCCTGAGTATCGGCCAAGTCTCTGAGCATCTTTAATAGGAAGTTGAGATCTTCATCAAGATGGCTAGGGGTATAATTTCAACCAAGTCATTTATATATGTCTTCGTTTCTGCCCGTGGACATCTTCTCCCCGGGGAAGGGGGGAGGGGAGGGGTACTTGATGTGTTATGAGTGGCACCCATCCATGTGTCACCTCTTGGAAGCGTAAATGTGTGGTACCTTGCTTTATGTAACTTTCCGTGCGGCCTCGGCTCTGTATTGCAAAGTGTTGCCTGGAGTACATGGCATTGTCAAGTTCTTTTGTGCACAAGTTTGTCAAGATACTCTGCAGTGTAACCGTAGAAGACTTATTAAGGGCAAAAAAGGGGGTGATCACTGCATTTCATAGTGCAAAGGTCCCAATTGGCACAAGTCATCTCTGGAACAGAATGAAAAATTATCCAAAGAGACACTCTGCCTTTGTGCTTAAAGTAATCTAATTACCATATTTTATGCAAATTAAAACACACCTGAATGAAAGGACCGCCTAACTTTGGAACCAATTACCAAAAAATATATGTGTCAATAGTTGCAACAAACTAATTTAAGAGTAAGTAATGCATTTCTGAGGACATTTGATGCTAAGCGGCCATTTTGAGCTTCAAAATTCAAGATGGCCGTTGGTTTCTATCTTTTCTTCAGGCATTTTGCGCAACTTTAAAACCGTTTGAGCAAGAGCTATGTGTAATACACAAAATTTTTAACTATATTGGGCGTGGAAAACTCATTTCTGGTACTGTGCTTGTGATTGAAGGTGATTTGAGGGTGGAAGAAAATCTCAATGCATGGATGTAATGGTAGTTGATGGTTTGTAACGCACCCTGATGTGTGTTCTTGTATGTTCCCTGATGTCCGAACTGAGACCTGCTGTTTCCCATTATCACAAATCATTAATGATTTCCATTTCTGAATGAATACCATTAAATTGCCTCAATTAGCATGGGTTATGCTAATTAGCATAAAAAAGAAACACATTCCAACATTTCAATCATTTAATTAGCATGAAACCTGTGATCCACTTGCAGTGGCTAATTTGAGGGTGTGAAATGCATTTGATATTAACTCCTACAAACAGAATGGCTGTTGGCACCCTCATGAATTATGTATCCCCGTAGGAAGGGTCACATTGCCTTGCAAAATAAAATGGTTTCCCTGCCACATCTTCGAATTGTTATGATTGAAGTCCATGAATCTTTGTCATCATTTACCAGGGGAAACTTCCCTTAAATTTGCTAAGAGGTGCTGTTGAGGTCAAAGGTCAAGGTCAAACTTTCTACGGAAGAATGGTGCCCCTCTTAGAGTTGTGGCCTCTGGTGAAGCGCCACCTCGGGGAATGCATAATGTTTTTCGCACAAAAAACTCGCTTCTAGTTTGGATATATTCGCCTCCTGTGTTTTTCCAGAAGTCTGCATACAACAGATTTCTTGTCCCCGGAATAAGTCTACAGCTTTAGTCTAAGTGTAGCCTGCCCTGTTACGGCCTCGATTTCCCACTGCTGTCCAACTATAGGACTATGTCTTCTATCCACGCCAGTAATGTGTAACCATTGCCACCAGTTTCTGTCATTTTTTAGGCAGGGCCATGCATAGTTGACCTCAAATTTAGTAAAAACTATATGCCGAAATCGATACCATCATACAATGCCAGTGCCAATTTTGATTTCATTATTTTCCAGTGTATTCACGGAAAAATAAACTTTGTTACTGATTTGTGTTTAATATGATATTACATCACCTGATCCATGTCTCATTAATGCGATGAAAGATAGTTGTGTAACAGGTGATCAATATTCATTAATTTATTTCATCTAGCTTTTCTCTGCCTGTTAAACTGCAAATCACCCCCTATTGCAGAGGTAGCACCAGAAATGAGTTGTAAGGAAATGATGCATTGCAGGAGTTCCATGCAATCATCTAGGTTCTATATGAGTAAAGTGCAGATTTTCTTTTGCCTTGCACTATGAACATTTTAAAAATCTCCAATGCAATGCCCGAACTGGGTTTCCCACCCCCCAAATTAGTACAGATTGTCGTATAATACATATTTTTAGATTGCACATGTCTAAAGAAATGCACTCTGAGCAGCAAAATTAACATTAGACTCTGGCTACTTTTTCAGTTGTCATTCAAGAAAGTACATTATTATTGTGGTGCATGATGCATGAAGAAAAGAAAATGTACAGTAACCATCTTGGTTGTTAAGGGCCAGAATGGCTGCCAATTGTCCAAATACCCCCCAAATGGATTCCTGACCCCGAAATTAGCCAGTTGCGACTATTAACACATTCCATTCTCTACCAAAACGAATTACTTATGTGCCACTTTATTTCAGGTGCCAATTAGCATAGTCTATGCTAATTAGAGGACTGTGAGCACTATTAGTGACACTCTATCACCAGTGCAATGCCGGAGCTGAGTCTCAATCCCCAAAGGTAGTAGGAATTGTTGTATGATACACGTTTATAGCTAATACATATCAAAAGTGGTCCTCTGTACCTGAGGAAAAGAAAATACCCAGCGGCCATCTTGGTTTTGAGGGCCAAATGGCCGCCAATTGTTGAAGTAACCTCAAAATGGATTCCTGACCCTCAAAATAGCCAGTTGCGACTACACATTTTCCTTTTGTTCTCCTGTTAACAAGTTATGTACTTCCTTCTTTCAGGTGATAATTAGCATAATATATGCCAATAAGATGAGTATGAGCATAGAGACAAAGTGTCTCTGATATTTTTTATTTGGCCCCAAGGAAACCTGTGCCAAGTGGGACCTTTGCACTGCAAAATGCAGTGTACACTCGGGCTTTCTTAAGCAAGTCTACTACCGTGCTTCATCGTGCCTGTCGTTCATGCTGAGATAATTTATGTGCTTTTTCAATCAATTGGTCATAGCCACTCACTTACTGTTTGGAAGATAAAAAATGTTGGAAAAGGGAGGGGGAGGGAGTAATATAACGTTGTGTCATGGGACAAGGGATCGCAAAGAAACTGCTATATTATTATCCAATACAATCACACTGTTCAGAATTCTATTTGTGATCCCGATGACATTTTTTGTAATTCTCAAGATTTAGACTGACAATGAGATGTGTACTTTCATTAGCCGTATGCTCCTACAAAGGATCATGTGACTGAACAGGGAGATTTTTTTAAAAACATAAGTTGACGTAAAGTTGACTACTTAGCCACTATCAAAGAATACTTGGTGGAGCAGGCAAACAAGACACTCTTCAGATTTACACGTTTGTCACCTAGTAGGCAGGCTTAGTCCTCAAGTAGCATTCAAGGTTTTTGACCCCCACAAATACCACCTATCTTATGGCTCGGAAGTATGGTTTTATAAGTGTTTACCTCAGACAAAAACATTCCAGTTGAAATTTCTTAAATCCACCCTCAGTGTGCGTACCCAAACAAAGAGTGATGCAGTGTATGCTGAACCAGGTAAAATTCCATTGTACATAAGATACATAGTTAAGGCGATGAAGTATTCGGTAAGAATTTTGAACTTGCCTGAATTGAACCCCGTTAAAACTCTTACTATACTCCAAAGAATTTAGATTCCTTAGGGCAGCCAAATCGGTTTACCAAAATTAGAAAATTGCTAAATGAGATGGGATATTTAAACGTTTAATATGAACATAAAATTGCAAATGATGAAACCTCCATATTTTATACAAGTGACTATCATTATTTGATACAAATTTGGCTTGAACCCCTACATTTTAATAATTTATATATCAAATTAGTGGTAAACTATAGAATACCCTGTAAATGTAAAAAGAGTGTCTCAAATTTTGTGCTTTTGTTGTTATTCCTCGAAAATAGCTGTTTGAAGAGAGATAACACATCACACGTAAGCCTCCTTTGATCAACTCTGGTGACAAAATAGAACAAAAATTGAAAAAATCTGAGACACGCTTTTTTGATTCAATACATACACTTCAGTTTGCTGCAGATCTGATGCCAATTTTTCGGACTTGAATAAATTAAAGCGATATTTGTGCTAAAATATAGTGATAAATTGCGCAATTATTAAGCAAACATTGCAACCAACTGACAAATTGAAATGAATAATATCCCCAGTTTGTTAGCTTTCTGAAAATGTATTGTTTACTATACTTTATATTTGAATCCAAAGTTGCACTCAGTAATGTGTGAAAGTCACTGCTAACTAACCGTTTTTCCCCAAACCATTGTTTACACTTTGGATGTTTAGATCTAGCAACAGAATTATATCTGGTCCAAGGAATCTTATTGAGAGATCACCAGTCAATATGTCTTAAGTTAAAGTCACCCAAATGGATACAATTTTCAGTATTGATTTTGTCAATGGAGCTTTGCATCTTACTCAGGATATCCTCTTCGTCCAAATTTTGGCGATAGCAATCACTTCCCAACTATGTAAAAAGGGTCTACGAGTGCGGGTAATCCAAATAATCTCTGCATCAACATCCCCATCTATGTGGAGTAGGGGATTTATGGAAGTTTTTTTTTTACAAGAATTAAAACTCCTCCCCTGTTATTCATCTGATAGGTCCCTGAGGAATAGCAGTTAACATAGCGGTCTTTGCGGAAACAAGAGTAACCCTCAGGTGTAAACTCATGACTGTCTACCTCACTGGACAACTAGGTCTCCATTATTACAATAATATCAGATCACTTTTTTGAACAAGTAAATCTAAATGTGCGAATTTTGAATATAAACCGTGTGTATCAAAGAAAAAAATCAATGGCAAGAAGTCATCATTTTTCAACAAAGTGCTCTACAGTGTGAAGTGTTATTTACAGGTGGAGTACTATTGTTTGTGAGCTCTACAGTGCTTCACTTTGCACTTTTTTTATTACGTATTTAACACGCGAATTGGCCTCCCGAGCATCTTTCAGGTTTTTTCGAAGGGCGAAGTGTTGTTCATGTTCCAGCTTAGTCTGATCAGGGACAATGAATATACCTCTAGAATTATAAATATCTTAATTGGATTGCCTGACTTTGGTTGCTTTATGTAGTATTTTAGCCCTGCTTTGTACTGACTTAACGGCAAATATGATAGGTCTATCCCGGGTATACTGAGCTGAAGAGTAGCACCAGAGGCTGCTGCAGCAGCTTGATGCACATTTGTAGGAGGAGGTTGGGTTTGTGTAGGTTTTGATCTGGGTCTGATTATAGACTCAGAACTTATATCTTCACAGCCAAAGTCTTTCAAAAATATTTTGGACTGTTAGACCTATCTTTCTTAGGAGAAAACACCTTAATATATTAAACATTAGTATTCTTAGCCGTTTTGGCTATCTCCTCAGACTGTGATCTTACATTATCAATTTTGGCATTCAACACAGAAATGTCGGAGGCCAAGCTTTTTGTGTTGGTTTGAATAGTCAAAACTTCAGAATGGAGACCCTCGACTGAGCTTTGTTGTTTTTTCTGTGGTAAATGATCTTCTATTGCTTTCATTCTGTCCTCAATACACTGACAAAAGTCTTTGCATTTAGCTTCCATGATAGCTTTGGTGCGGACAGCAGCTTTCCGTTTGCAACCGAGACAAAACCATTGTAAGTCTTTATGATCTTGTAAAAACTTGTAATTTTCTTCAGAGAGGTTGAGACAAATTCTACACACCCAGTCTTCACAACTTTCACATTATAACATGTGGTCATCGTCACCACTTAAACTTTTACCCCAAGGTCCCTTGCAACTTGTTACATCATTCAGTCTCAGAATTATCTGAGGATGTATTACTAGTCTGGGATGTAGTGTCTATTGAGTTTGACCTTCTTTGGGCTCCAGTAAGATAAGTTGACATGCTCAGATCTTCAAGATGATACGTCTTAATAGGCCTTTGTTGAAGTTTCAAGCTGAACACAAAAGTAGCTTATTGTGAATTAACTGGCTTCACATGAGATAACTGTGTAAACATTTCACACAAGATGTACAAAAGTACATGTAAGTAATATCTAGAAAACATTTAGTATGAATCTGTACAGATGCAATCTTTAAAAGAAACGTTTGTATATAGATAGAACTCTGCAAGAATATCGATCTTGTAAACAGTGAGGGAGAGTACACTTGCAGCACTAGCATTCAGATCTTCAATAATTACAAACTAGATATAATAAACAATTGCAAACTAGATATAATCGAATGCATGTAATACCGAGACATACAAGACTAGTAAAATGCACAGACTCGCCCTTTATGTGCAGTGATAGGACTTCTACATACAAATCTTCAGCAAGCTTGCTATACAAATCGTGAAAATCAAGAAACTAAGATAATGACCAGTTGTGGATCATTCAGATCTGATCCCTGATCTAGAATTGTGCCCTACTGATGATCGTGGCGCAAGGAAAATAAATTGTGCCCTCAGGGATCTTCCACCACTTTTGCCCTGGGCGACTCCAACTAAATTACATCGTCAAAAGGCAGTGTTAGAACAGAATAGTTGACCAACATGCCCTATTGCTATAGCTACGGTACGTACACGAATTTGTTTGATCCACAGTAACTCTTTTGTAAACTACACAATCGGCTTTGGCATGAACAGCCCCCAATTTCTCAAAACTGTTTATCTGATCTTTGTAACCTTTTGAGTGTGGTGCTCAGATCATATAAGCCAAATTCTATCTGGCCATTCAATATATGTTTATGCTCTTCATGTCAAAGCTTGGGTAGAATTTGATGATCTACCCCCCCCCCCCAACAAAAACCCCTCTAAATCTGTGAGGTTCCATCGCTAGTGCTCAAATTTGCTTGAGTTGCATTCTAGAGGTTAGATCGTAAAATGGAGCAAAAAGCGAAGACATCCAATCGTATATGTCAGACAAAAACCAAAATTTAGCTTGAAGGCGTCCCAATCTAACGTCACTGAGAGGAACCAGACGTCTCTCTCCTATTGAAAATTATTTCTCTTTCTAAATTCAACTATGTGAAGATTAGCAACAGACCCTCTTGTCGGCCTGTGGTCACCACAGACACAGAGCATTACTTTTTATGCATCCATTGGAGTACTAACAAAGGGGGATATTTATTGACAGTACAGGTACAGGTTGTCCTTTTATAACTGTACACAAGATATCAAACTGGATCGTAGTAAAATTCATTTTTTTACCACTACACCAGTTATTACAAGGACATTAAAGAGCTACAGGTCCTTATAGAAGAAGAAGAAAAAAACATTATGAAAAATTGTATTGTTCAAACAGAGGCCCTCATTTGATGGACGATATCCAATTCAACATCTTCAATAAACCCCCAAATTCCAACTTTATCTGATGACGAGAAACATGCTTGTTAAGGTTTAATTACCAGAACTAAATGTCTGCGTACATTAAGACAGTTTAAGAAAAAAAACGAGTCCCAGCAGGGATGGGTTTTCGGTTGAGTTTTACTTTTTTTTCGGACAAACATACAGTATTAAATTATGGAGACTTTTATCTGCACCTTTGAAAGAGACTTGTTTCAGTAAATCAAAGACGATGAGTAATATCCTTAATATCAAAAAAAAAAAAAAAACAAAAAACAAAAAAAAAAAAAAAAAAACTACTTTATTTGAACCATTAGCGTCCACTTTCATCACTGAATGTGGATAATAAACTAATTGCAAAAGTGATGACTTTGAGATTACACAAAAATTTACTTAAATTGACTGACTCTGATCAGGCTGGCTGCGTTAAGGGCAGATATAATGGGGGAAATATGAAGCAGATTTCAGCTATCATTGAATGAACAGGTTTGCACGACATGCCTGGTCTGATTTTATTCATCGAATTTGAAAAGACGTTTGATACATTGAAATGGCATTTTCTGGATAAAGCCCTACACACTTTTAACTTTGGTGACGATTTTCAAAATGGGTTAAAATCATGTATACTGACATAACATGCTGTGTGATTAAAAGTGGTTTTACTTCATCATTCGTATATTTACACACAGAGATGTTCGTCAGGGTTGTCCCATATTTCATTTTCTGTTTGTTTTAGCACTTGAACTCTTAGCTATTCATTTGAGGGCAAATCCAAATATAAAAGGCATTACTGAAGGTTCTGAAGTGATAAAATGTCTTGCTGACAACACTACGTCTTTTGTATTAAATGAGACATCTGGAAATAAAATTTTAGAATTCTTTCAAATTGTTGAAAAATGTTGTGGTCCAAAAATTAATTTAGATAAAACAGAATACATTTGGATTCCAAGTGATACCGGAAGACACCCTAGGAATCTTCCTGCGAAATGAAATACTGGTGACTTCTGAACTTTGGTTGTGAATTAGTTGTGAATTGGTTGTGATGACAAGTTTCAACTTATGCTTGCAGTTTCCCATCAATGAAAAATGAGAGATCTTGTAAACTCGCACATGGGTTACTAGCCACCTGTTGGTAACAGCACTTTTCATTCCCTTTAGTGTTTGAAGCAAAATATTTTCACTCTGTTTCAAAACAACAGTAGAAAGGAAATTACAAGCATTTCAGTTTAAAATCCCACATTGCATAAATTGTAACAAACACCGTCTGCGCATGATTGGTATTGCACCTGATAAGGTTTATGCACGGTCAGAAACAATACCTCACAAAATTTGGTACTGCCCTTCACTTAATCAATTGTCCACTTAATAGAGCATTTATATGTATGAAGACATTCTAATCCAGCAGAAAGAGGTCATTTTAAGAAAAAATTCTGATCAAATTGCATTACCTTATTGTATTTTGTATGGAAAATATTAAATATACTCACAACGATTTGGTTGCGCAAATATTAATTTTATAGATTTTCTGCAAATACTGAAGAGAAAGATTTCTGTACGTCAGCATATTTGTGTGATCAACTGTAGACTGCAGCAGTTTCATGCTAAATGGGAAGCTCTTCCACAAACTGTCACAATTTTACTGAATATTCGTCTTCTTTAGATTGAACAATATTGATTTTACACTTTAGTATGTTCATATTGCATATTTATTGTACAATTTAAATGTTGAAACTGAATGCATTGCTTATCATGAATATGGCATCTACAGTCTTTCAATGCTTATATATAAGTCAACATTGTATTCTACACATTAAATTTCTGTTTTTGCTGCGACTGTATTTACCATTGCCTGTCTGAGGAACTTAATAAAAAATATGGAAAAAAATCCAAATTCTAACAGTAGCCTGCAGTACGTGCAGATGAATGCAAATATCCTTTGAGACTGACAGGGCCATTTTTGTGAAGTTCAGGAAGTATGAACATCTTTGATTTGATTGACAGTATCCAAGGTTCCACAATTCATGTGGATGTAAAATACAGCAATATGGTTTTAATACAATTCACCATTTTCATGTACTTGTGTCTATTTTGAAAATTTACAGGAAATGTGGGTTTGGAATAAAGATCTCACGGATCAAGTTGGGGTATACCCCAATTAGAATGAACATGGTATGCAATATTTAAAGTATTTTCAGATATTTTGGTCACGACTTTATCTTTTTAATCAAGGTATCAAAACATCTGAATATCATTTGAGGTGTAACCCTTTTTATGATGGTTGAACTTTATTCTATCTTTTTATATTGCACATGAAGAGATTGTCATGTACACTATAGTTTTATTCATCGTGGGCAAATATGCTTATTGAAAGGCAAGTGAAAATTACCAAACTTTGCTGAAGAAAGATTTTTTAACTTGATTATTTTCATTAATTCAATATTTCTATTGCTTTTTGTCAGGTATATTGAACATTTGAAATTAAATAAGTTGAACTTATGTCATATTTATGCACTTATTATGAGACATTTTTTAAATGTTTATGATTTATTTCTATGAATTGATTAGATAATTGAATAATACATATTAATTTTTTTATATTTCATTGAATATATTCCAAAATACTATAAAGTTTTAATTAGGTACAAAGGTGAGTTCTGATTGTTTAACGGGTTACTCTTGGCCATGTGTTAGATATCATTATAATATAGGCTTGTTATAATTACTTTAAAAGACGAGCACTGATTGGCCGTTTGGGTCTTTGTAGGCCATGTGTTAAAGATCAATAACACACGGTGCTCATGATTTATAACACATGCTAGATATTCCCCTTTTTACCGTTAGGTGGCGTGTTAAGCAATGGCCTTTTTGTAACTGTTTACTTGACAAAATGCAAGGAGGCGTGAAGGCTTAACTAGTACCTGTTATTATTTGTTACTTCAGACCTTTTTCTGATGGTATTAAAATTGATTTTTTTTTTCAATTAAAAAAAAAAGAAACATAAAAAAATTGGCCATTTGACCGTTACCTTCAACTCGTATTTAAAAAAAAAATGTTTAAAATGTGCGCCCCGTATCCAGCTTTCCATACATGGCCTGTTGGTTCAGATCGGGTAGCAACTTTTCGAGTTATTGAAGAAAAACAATAAACTTAGAAAAGTGCCAAAGTGCGTAGGCCTAATTATTGGGTCTAAGTGACCCAAAGAGTAGGTCACCAAGTACAGTTTTATGTATAATGTACTCAGTGCAATTTTGATCTTGAGCCTAAATTTCCATTGCCATTGATGCCCAAGACACACCCTGCCATTACAAAATCACGTCTTTCGACTTAACGAAAACATGTCAAGTTCACTGATATTATATAACGTGCTAGCGTTGGATATGGTCTAAATATCCTATAAATTTGGCAAGTCCAATCAAATTACTTTTTTTTTAAATAATGGAATTTTATATTTTAAAGCATATTTTGGCTAATAATTTCTGTGAAATTACAGGTGACGCCACTAGTATCATAAGCAAGTTAGACTTTGACCTCTTCCACAATCCGACTAACTTCCATGAGGATTTATCAAACAGTAAGGATGCTAGAGTGGTCACAAGATTTCCCCGTTTTGACCCATATATATCACATATTTCTTTTGAAAATATACCCCTTTATACCTCTGTCTGATAGTCTATCTCGGGATGTTTTGCCACCCAACGCCCCAAAAACTGCTGTCACTGCACTGGGGTCCAGTCGCAGTCACTGATTCATTTCTTTCTGTGCCTTCTTCATCCAGTCAATATCCATATGACGAAATGATATAACAATAGGGGTGATCTGGGTTGGTTTAATGTCTTGACACACAGCCTTTTGTTCCCATGATGCATGTTTGTGACACCTACCAACCCAAGCCATTTGAGGTCAGGTAGGTCACTAAAGCCCATCACATAACAGTGAGCCTGAACGTTTCACGCTGCATATGGGGACGATTTTTGTAATTGTCAACTTCTAATCTATCTGAAGTACATATTATTATCTTTCAAATACACCCAGGGGTGACAAAATAAAAGTTTAATGATTATTTGGCAACATATAGAGAGGTTAAATTTATATCTGCTAATCCCCCATGTTAATTTATGGAGAAAAAGTGAGGGTCATGGTAAGTGACCACAAGATGTGGGCGGTCAACCATGGACAAGATAGGCAGCACCACATTTAGGCGAATTTACAACTAACCAAAATATTACCCCATACATCAATTCAGAGATTGCTGCCGGTTTCATGGAACTGTCCCTGTACAAATCATAGATACTATACCCTGCAATCGACTTCAACTAGTACATTTCTATTGTTACATGTTTTGTTTTTATACTCGTATAAAAGTTTCTCCCGTTTTTCTTTGCACAATTTGCCACATATTTTGCAGTAATTTGTTGTTTATCAGACCTGACAGCACTCTTCACCTTGTTTATATTGGTCATTTTTTCTTCAACCACACTTTTCTGCTTAATTCTCTTGCTCGCGGATGCGCGTCTTTGATTCTGTAATAATCCTTCCTTGATCAAGAACGACCGCAAATTTGACTCTGATGCAGCCCTTGCGCTTTTTTCTGTGGTTACGTACTAGTATACGTTTAACTAAGAAATACAACAGTGACTCGTTTACTTTCTTGGCTTGTTTTTAATGTTAAGCAAGGCGACGTGTTACATAAAATTTGTAAAAGGTCAAGAAACACAAGCACCATGTGATGATTGTATGAAATTGCCTTTGGTTGTCAGCAGCGCCATGAATTGGTTGCTGTTGATCGTCCAAACTTACTGCGGTCATCAATATTACCTCATTGTTACCGGAAGGCTCCATGATCAACATGAGGCTGTTTTGTTACGGTTCTTGTAATTTCGATATTAAGGATTTCCATGTCCTTTTTTAAAGGTTATGTGTCTCCTATTGCCATTTTGTCTGCTGTTGGCTGGGAACATGAAAGAGTGTCACAGCAAGACGTTATCCATTACAATCTCATGTAACGTGTGTACAAACTGCAACTAAAGTACATCCTTGCACTCTCGCTGCTTTTCTTCTTCGGTACAGGGAGTATGGCGCCCTTTCGTACAAAATCCTGATCAAATGTCATGTACAGAAAACTCAGAGGGTTCAGATTTGAGTGTAAAACATGTCGCAAGACCTGCACAATGAGAGGCAAAGCGGTCATATAAAAGTTCTCCTCTTGAAATATGATAAAATGAAACGTGTTACTTTGAGAACATAATAATAAGAATCATCGATACCACACCATCAGGTGTTGTTTGAGTTCTTAGAGATAAAATACGAGGCATGCATATTGCTTTCCTGCCACAACTGCATACCTGGTTGTCGTAGTAACCTTAGTCTCGCTTAGCGAGATACGGGCCGCTCTCTGTGCGGGGAAGCGGTATATTACTAATTTTGGAAATAAAGAATACTTAGTGCAGGCAAATAGAAATTTGTTCTTGTTACTAATTTAGGAAGCACTAAATGAATATGACTTTGGTATTTGTAAACTTCAATTTTACTAAAATACACTAACTTAGTCAGAACTGGGTATAAAGCCCTGCCTGTGAAAGTGATTTGCCGGTGTGTCCTCTTTGATTGACAAGCGGGCGACTCGTGCTTTGTGGCGGGAAATTAATATGCATGTCTCGTATTGCCATATTGGTACCGTAATATTACTTTTCTGATTCGGTTTGAATAACAATATTGCTAACTGAATTCATGCAAATTCATCGAAGGAAGTCCTGCAAAAGTACAAAATGATAATCTGAACACAAACGGGACATGGATAGAGTCCAGGCTTAGACAATAGCCACGTCTTTGAAATTGTGCGACAAGTTCCAGACAGGTCGAATAAATGAAAACAAATATCACGCGCATATATGCGTTACGATGAACATTTGAAAAGCAGTGTGACAGGATCAGTTTTAAGGATGTCTAGGAGCTGCAGAGACACATTATACTATGACACTCGCTGTGTCTTTGTAAACCCATCATTCACAGCGTACACTATTGAAAAGTTTGATGTTGGCCAGTTGCGTTACATTCGTCTGTACCGGTATAATTATTGTACGAAGGCCTTGTAGCCATAAATTGATCATAGCTAATGGCGACATGAGACAATTATGATATTGGTATTGGGAAAGACAAGTTGGTGTGTTTTGGTGTTCAATATTTTTGTTCAGGAACATAATAATTCGTAAATGCAGTTCTAATGTACAATGCCTCTAGAATAAACCAACGATACGACAACAAATCTGAATAAAAAAAGACCAAATGAACTTGAGACGCTGCGTGTAGAAAACTGATGAAACCGTTTGACAACATGAAGATTTGTGGGTCAAATAAAAACCATTTGAAAAGGTAGGTATGCTTGAAACCGGAATCATGCCAAAACATTGCTGATCCTCGTGTGTGGCCACCCCAGCAGCTTCCTACTCCGTAAAATACCTGCATGTCTGCAAACACACAACAAGGACCACTACGGACGCTTCTATGTTCAATGTGTTCACTCGTCTCGCCTTTTGGCTCGCGCCTTGCGCAGTTCCCCTCCAGTATTCTTGCATTTCGCGTCTCGCAATCCGCATTCTTGCTTCGCACATGACGCCCTGCTGAAATTTAGACAGGCGTCGGTCATCCCGGGATCTAATGGTATCGCCAGAATATTTCCAACATGGAGGACAAAACAAAACAGTGGCAGAAAGACGTATATACAAAATACTTAAAGGTATTAACAGCGAGCGTCAGCGGCCGCTTACCATTAACACACTTGTACGCGAATA
Source organism: Hermodice carunculata (assembly GCA_964020975.1). Taxonomy (NCBI): domain Eukaryota; kingdom Metazoa; phylum Annelida; class Polychaeta; order Eunicida; family Amphinomidae; genus Hermodice; species Hermodice carunculata. The sequence goes on from OZ026612.1 coordinate 140,492,423, forward strand.
CATGACATAGCCGAATGTTTAATACTCCAATCAGAAGACTACTTAGTTTCCAGTATACTGTCAATGGATTTGTTTTTTTTCATCACCCCCTACTGTGCATGCGCACATGGACCGGGCCATTGCCTTTCTTATGTATCCCCGTAGTTTTATTTACACCAGAGTCTCAAACTTACCGGGCTTTATGGAAATTCTGTCAATAATTCATGTCTATGCAGAAAATGTCGATAAAGTGATAAATGATAACGATTCAAGAACTCGTATTTTTTGAAACCGTGCTGGAACCTGGGCCTAGCAAACATGCCTCTGTGGGGCGCGAAATGGGCGGATAGAAAAGCTTTACAGCTGTGAGGATAGTTTAAATAAACATGGCAAAGTATGTAACGTTTGCTGGACATGTTGTGTCTTACCTTAATTAATGTCTGCAGTCACCATTGACCAGGTGGCTTCTAGGGGCCTTCCAAATGGCAACTCATACCCTAAGGGGTGCCAAAACACCATGTTGCAAGCTCAGTTTTGGTGTTATCCCACGAGATTCCGGCAATCACTCTCTGTACCCATTACGTCTGTCCCACAGGTTTCAACACTATTTCAATGGGGATATAGAGATCTGGGCACAGTACTTAAGCTTGTGAAACAGTGTCTAACAAAAAAGAAAGGCTATAAATGATTGATGAGTTCGTTCAGTTGCACAAGGTACTACGGCCTCCCCCTTCTAGGCTGGTTTAGTAAATGACCGCTAGAGGGACCTATAGCGACTACGTGCTGCCGCCTGATCCACCAACGTCATCACTGATACTTTCTGGTTGCACCCCTAAATTGGCCACAGAGGGCAGCACAAAGGTATAATTTCTAACGACCAGCACTGTAGGATTTGGCTTGACCAGAGTGGTGGAATTTGTGGCAGGCTCAAATCTGTTACATATAATTTTAATTCAGATTTTGCCATCACAAAATAGAGTGATTTGAATAATTAATTTTGGGCATAACGTTTTTCCGGGGTGGTCGGAAATTTAAAGCTGATATTGGGTGCGGACAGGTGAAAATCCAACATGACTGCGTTCAGGTGGGGCAAAGTCAAAAGTTTGGTGTTCATCATATATGTTAATGCCTCTTATTTTGTGAGGCAGACTTGAACTTAATTGGTGAGCATAGTCTTCATTAAAGTTAAAGCTCTTACTCTCAGATACGCCAGGGTGTGTTATAATGGCCGCCTATGGGAAATTCAATTTAGTGGTGCCACCTTCTAACGCTGACACTGCCTATTACACATTAGCGATCGCAAGCAGGCAAAGCCCACTCTTACGGTATATGGACAAAAAGTTGTAAAGAACAGGACTCATAGTCACATAGCCTTGCCAGCTTTGCGAAACCATACCAGCACAGTACAGTAGACCTGTTCTGGCCTTTTTACGTCACCCCATCACTTAAATAGTACCCCCTCCCCCCCCCCCCCCCATTACATTGAAAATAATAATAATAATTATTTTTTTTTTATTTCAATAAAATCGCAATCTAAGAATATTGTACTGTCTTGTTTTTTTAAAAGACATTGGAATATGTATAGACTTTTCTTGCCTGGCATTTTGGTCCAATCGAAACATGTACCAAAGGGATAGTGCTGCCACCAAGCAAAATTTGATTCATCTAAGGTCAAGTTCGCTTGTTAACCATCTCGGATTAATTTTGAACAATTTAACCCATGCGCAACCGAACTTTAATTGGTCTGCCCTAGTTTGTTTAAATTACGTCACTGTGGCTAACAAATTCTGCCAGTGCCCCAATGCGTTGTCAAAATTAGAGTGGATTCAAAATGGCGACAGTGAACAAGTGCGAGTAAAGATGCACGTGTAAAATCCCCCTTTACATTTTTCACTACTGGAAAAAAATAGAACTGTAAGTATAAATTATATCTGTTTTTTGAGATAACGTTGAAACGTCCCCGGGTTATTTGCGACCTGTAGCCTTACACGTGAAGTTGAGTAAAGAAATCCAAGAGTTTGGGGCAGGGTTGCATTCGAAAATCGTCCAATGTATACTGTATGATTATATTCTCGGAAAACCATGCACCTGCGCAACATAATGACGAGATATGCTTTGACTATACACAGCACATAAATACAGAATACTGTCACGTTCATCAGCAAAGCATGTTTCCTCCATATCATCATGTTCCAATGTTTCCCACAATATCGGGTGTACTAAACGTGGTAAGCGTGTCACATTCGCCATGCTGTTTCTGACCAAAAAAACACCAGCATCCATTCTGATTGCAATTGCAACCACGCATGCGTAACGAAAATTGACTGCAGAGACCCAGTTATCATTGGTTGGTTTTAGTCAAGCAAGCGAACTCAGCCCAACATGACACGAGCCGACATACGTCACGGCGCAATACCAAACACCTAGCCAACCCGCGTAGGAGGCCCGTTGAGGTGTGAATGAACTTGGCAATGGGATGCCTTCATGCACTTCTTCTGGGTTATACCCATTTTACATTAGCGAGCTCTTGTGGCAATGTACGTACATGAGCTGTGTTCCTAACATGAAGAGTGCAAAGTGATGATGACAAATCACAGTCGACTTCTCGCGCTTGAGATTCTCGGCCAAGGAGGGCGCCATCTTGTATAACGAAATAACGATCTCACCTTATCAGACCTTGTGTGTTTTTTTTTTTTTTTTTTTTTTTTTAGAAGCTCAGACTTTTTTTTTTTTTTTTTTTTGAATTTATCGGCTATGCACGAGAATTTGTTTTCAGTCAAGAATTCGAAGCTCACACATGTACATGCAGTTGGTTTCGTATGTTCTACACAGTTCAAATTCCAGGCTTGAATGACATTGTATCAGTGTGTCAATTGCAAGTGCCCTGGACTGAACTTCGGGGTTCCAAACGCAACACAGCTGCCACACTTTGACTGGCTGTCAGGTGGCGCACAATAGAATAAAGATGTACAGAACCATGAGGATTAAAGCTGCGCCCACTTTGTAGGGTGCTAGCCATTTACATAATGTGAAATGGGTATAACCCAGAAGAAGCGGGCGAAGCCATCCTATTGCCAAGCTCATTTGTACCTTGCAGGGCCGCTTTCGCGGCTTGGCTCGTTCTTACCATGTAGACGCGACCAAGCCCATGGGGTGACGTATGTCGGCCCATGTCATGTTGGATGAATCGAATTTTGCTTCCTGGCAGCACTGGCCCTAGGGACATGTTTCAATTGAACCAAAATGCCAGACAAGAAAAGTCTATAGATAGTCTAACATGTCTTCATAAAGTAAGAGAGTACAATATTCATTAATTGCGTTTTTATTAAATTGAAGCAACTGACTAATTTTTGGTGTAATGTGTGTGGGAAAAACTATTAAAGTGCGGAACTGCAGTAAAAAAGTCCTGTTTCTGGAATGGTCCTTCTCTGCTGGTATGGTTTGTCGAAGCTGTCAATACTAGGTGAGTGTGAGTGTTGTTCTTCACAACTTCTTGTCCCTATACCAGAAGAGCAGGCTTTGTCCGATATTACCATGAAATGGGAAAAAGAAGAAGTGGCAAAAGCCATCCCATTGCCAACTTCAATTACACCTCACCAGGCCGCTCTCACTTCAAAGGTGCACTGAACACGCGCCGTGACGTAATGAATGGCTTGGTGGCAGCGCTGGCCCTTTGCGACATGTTTTGTTTGGGCCAAAATGCCAGGCAAGAAAAGTCTACACATATCCCAACAAGTCTTCAAAATACAAGACAGTACAATATTCTTAGATTGCGTTTTTATTGAAATGGAAGCAATTGATTAATTTGTGTGTGTGTGTGTGCGTGGGGGGGGGGGGGGGGTTTAAGTGCTGAACTGCCGTAAGATAGTCGTGTTTCCGAAACAGTTCTTCTCTGCTAGGCAAAGTATAGTTTTTCGAAGGTGGCAACACGATGTGACTGTGAGTCATGTTCTTCACAACTTATTGTCCCTGTGTCATAAAAGTGGGGGTTCGTCCGCTCTTATAATGTAATAATGTAAGAAAGAACGAAGAAAGAAAAGGAAAGAAAGTTGTTTGCCTCAGTAATTAGTGATGGGCTACACTTCAGCCAGTAACCTACGTGATCAGACGAAGGCTCAGGTCCAGCAACTGTAACCAAATTGGCGTGAAATGTGCATGCTTCGTGTATTTCTGAAAGATCATAGGGGGCAATGTGTTCAAGCAGTAGTTTGTTGTTTTCCATGGTTACAAATGTTTTCCAGTTTAGATGTCAAAATAATTGCCTTCAGTCATACTTTGTGATGTAACGTGACGTTGTGTGAATCACACACTTATACAGGATGTCGTGTGTGTTCACTGTTTTAGAGACATTTATGCTAGGCAAAATTTCATTTATAAGTCAGGCTGTAGATGCAGTTTTTATTTCTATTGCTGATGATTTTAATACTGATTTTTTAAAGGAATTCACCTCAAACTAGAGAATTAAAAGTGTGTTGTGGAGAAGACAAAGTCTTTCGATTGGTTACAAGTGGTGTAAACAAGGTTATACATACCTTTGAGGGTATGGTTATAGGAATTCGATCTCTGATAGACCATATACTTGTCACAGAGAATGTGCAACAGTTTGTGAAGGATCATTATATTATAGCCAGTGTTGATAACTGATCTGATCATTTACCTTTAATTGCTAAAATTTTCATTTAAGTTTGACTATTTTGAAACAAAAAAAACTAGCATGTGAGTCTAACACAACATTGTATTGAGTGGGTATTCAGGATATAGAGTATAATGGAGTACTTGACAAAGATTTGGATAAAATCGATCACCTTAGTTTCAGTAACTGTAAAGATGCAGGTTGGTGTGAGTCAGAACCCTTGGCTAATATTGAGGAATTGCATGATTCAATAATTGATGCGTGTATAAGGGCGTCTGGTTTGACGGTGCCATCTGCTGGTAGTAAGAATAAACAATATGAGGGAAGTGTTGCAGGGCGCCAACAAGGTAATGCACCTATGCCTGGTTTTAATGAGCATGTCAAGGAGAAAAAAACACTGTGCTTTACATTAGCATTGGCTGTGGAAAATTAGTAATACACCACATCATGGTTTGCATGAAGAGATGATACGGGTTACACGTGCTCAATACCACTATGCAGTTAGGTACAAAGAAATGAGGCTGTTATAAGAAGTGAACGGATGGCTTAATCTTTGGTTAATGGTGGGCAGAGAAAGTCAGGAAACCTTAGGGTAAAGGCAGAGAACACTTAAAATAGTGGACGGTTTTAATTGTAACTCCCGAATTTATGTTGTGTTTGCAAGGAAATATGATGCACCTTTTAACTCTCAGTTACATATGATAAATCTGCCATTGATGGTATATGTGAGGTGATCAAAAGCAGCATTAGTAGGCAGAGGTTGAGGGAGACTGAAAACAGTTCATTTTTATTTGATGGAATTAAGGATGCTGTGAGAGATCTGAAAGCTGACAAATATGATCGTTATCTTGGTCTTTTTTTTCTGATCATATTATGCATGGAACACCCACGGTATGTTGTTACCTGGTGTTTGTCCTAGTAGCGTGCTTATGGGAAGGCTCTTGCCAATTTCAAAGAATAAAAGCTAAGCTCGTGTTGCTCAGATACTTTCAGAGCCATGTCTGCAGAGTGCACTTTCTCTAAATTTTTGGATGTTCTTATTTTACGTAGAGAGTCTGATACTTTTAAAACATCTGTGGCCGTATTCACAAAGAATTTGATCTGATCCTAACTTTAATCCCAAAACTAAAATCAATGTGGTTTGGGACCTGAGTTACTTTTAATCTTTAACTCAATGTTTGATCAAAACTTCGAGAATTAGCCACTATATGCTCTTGGCTACAATATGAACTTAAGGATTTACAGGTTCATTCGGTATTTAATCTTTTGATCCAGGATTAATACCTGGATTAAATCAAGACTGACTTGATAAAATGGAAACTTTATTTCCGAAGTTCGTATTACAGCGGAGAATATAGATTAATTCAAATTAATTAATCCTGCAAGTTTAGCTCATACATTAGACCAATGATTCCGTAGTTCAAGGCCCACAGGCACATTGACTTTCAGTTTAGGATTTAATTCAGGATTAAAGTCTTCGTGAATATGGCCCCTGATTTACTTTTTGGGTTTAAGCAAAATTTGTCAGCTGCATTACCTGCCTTATATATTTACTGAAACATCTCAGAATAATGTGCAAAATGGTGGTAATGTCCATGCACTGGCATTGTATGCATCTAAAGCTTTTGACAGATTAAAATATGATAAACTTGCCCGCCTGCTGGTTGAAGGTAACTTGGATCTTTTGTACACTAGGCTATTGATGTCACTGTATGTAAATCAAAAGCTAAGCGTTGAGTTTAACGGATGCAATTCTCACTAGTTTAATGTTACCAACGGAATTAAGCCAGTCGTATTTTGAGTGAAACTCTCTTTTGTGTCTAGGTTGATGGTTAGTTAATTGAGTTAGAGACGCGAGAAGTGGTGTGCCGAGTTGGTAACCATTGTGTCGGTGCACTTGGATATGCAGATGACTTATTACTGCTGGCCCCGACATTGCATTCATTAAAGCAGGTGGTTAAGGTTGGTGAGAGGTATGCAGGTGAATACTGTATTAAATTTAATGGTGCTAAATACCAGTTTGTGATGTTTGGGTAAGAGCAATTTGAGGCTAAGGTGTGTGTTAGTAATGAGACGGTTAAGTTAGTTACAGAAATGAATGACCTTGGTCACATAATTTATTGAAATAAAAATGACAGCTGTGTTTCTCCGATAGTCAAAGATTTTAATGTTAAAGTCAATGGTTTTCTAGCTAGTTTTGGTAATATTAAGGCAGATACAAAGAACTTAGTCTATAAGCAGTACTGTATAGGTTTCTACGGCAGTCCTCTATCTGCCATGTATAATAAAGATTTAAATAGGTTAAGTGTTGCATGGCGTAACGCCATTAGAAGGGTATGGCACCTGCCTGACAGAACACATTGTTATCTTCTGCCTCATATAACCGAGTTACCTGCACGACATATCTTTCAAAAGATTCATGAAGCACTTTTTAATGGAATCAGCAGCAATAATGGCAAGGGTAAAAGTATATTTGAAAATCCGCTGTATTCTTTGTCTTTGTCGCAGTTGAAGAAAATTTTTAGATTTGTCTGCTCAATACTGGATATTGACTTGTGGAAGTGTGTTAAAATGGATAATGAGGTGGTTGAAAAGCTGATTATTAAGAGGTGATATAAACTATGACAGAAAATGATACACGACTGGCCAAGCACATTAAGCAGCTCTGCATGATACGAGATGGAAGGGAGAAATGGCTGCTTGATAGAAATGAAGTAATAGATGTGATAAATTTCTGGGTCTTTTATATTTTTGTAAAAATAATATATATCATTCAAGTTTTAAACTTTTTAATGTATGCATCCATAAAGATTATGGTATACATTGTAAATAGGGACTCTGCATGAATAAAATATTTAAATTGAAAATTAAACATAAACGCATTCATTAACAACATCTTATACCAATACATTTGAGCATTTGTATATTTTTTTTTTTGGCCATTTTATTTTTAATTTCCATCTTGGAAGTGTGGTCTTTTGAGAGACCACTCCAAAGAGAAAGCACTTGTGGTTTGAGACCATACCAGGTTCCTGGTTCTGTGTTTTCCACGTTTTTTCGACCTTCATAAAAGACACCCTGCTTAGTATGAATATTTTTGGACCCGGCCAGGCGTGGTCTCTCAAAGGAAGGGCTAATGTACCATTCGATAAATGGGTAACGCAGGCTAATGTAAATTTCAGCGAGGCAAGATTGCGCGAAGCGAGGATAGGCGACTGCAGGAGAGCATGCGATAATGCGCGCGCCGCCAAAACGAGTGCGAAGGGAGAATGTGCAAGGGGAGAAAACCACAGACGCATCCATGGGTAGCATAATGAGAATATTATAAACTTGTGTGAGAAACTTTTCTGAAAGATTTAGGTCTACATACGATAAAGCCATATTGAGTAACAATGTAGCGATGAATCTTTTTAACGGGCACACATAATATTTTACCAGTCACAGATACTTCCCTTTCATAAACAAGGTCAAGTAACAGGCTGACTAGGGAAGAAGGAGTGGGTCGAGAGGGGGCGGGGAGATGTGGGTCTGGGTGATGTGGGTCTACTGGGGCTGTCAAACTGCAGTTGCATGCCGTGCACTGTGATATTCATTTTCCTCTTCATTACCAAAGGTTGTTTCAGGACGGATTTTGCAGCATCAGCATCTTTAAGCATTCGCGATTCAAAATCTTCGTACACCTTGATTTCTGGAGAATCTAAGGCAAGCATAAGAACTTTCTCTTCAACTTCTGGATTTTGTTCGTCAATTTTCTTAAGAGCTGATATAAGTTTTGACCCTTGTTTCCTTTTTTCTTTCTGTTGGTTTCTGAGATAGTCCACAAGGTATCGTCTGCGCGCATGTCCCATGTATGGCCCCATTACTTCCTCCACAACGGTGCCTTTAAAAGTGTCCCACCGAGATTTTTCTTTGTACGAATACAGCAATACGTGGTCAGAGGGATACCTGTCAAAGTACAATCACACGTCGGTTTTAGATGTATGAATTATGTCGTAAATTATAAAACTTAGGCGAGTGTTCGGCACCTTAAAACGCTAATTCTAATTCGGGGACACAGCATACTTTACGTGTTATAAAGCAGAAAGGACAACACTTTGTTTCGATAGAATGTCAATGTAGCAAAAAAAAAAAAAAAAAAAAAAAGAAAAAAAAAAGAAAGAAAATCTTCTTCAGTTATGCTTGCACAAAAGAATAAACAACTTGACCAAAAATTGAACTCGGTCCATCTGATAGCAGACATAAAATACAGATTTACCGTAAACCCAGTGAAGACCAATGAACAGACTGTATTGAAGCTACACATGCGTATTGATTTGACAATTAACATGTTTAAAGATACACCTTGTTGACGTGAATTATATTCGCCAAAACATTCTATCTGTTTGTCAGCGGTGACCATTTGTTTTCTTCCATAAGTACCCATGTGGAAACACAATCGTACCCAACATATGTGTAGAACGATTTTACGACCAAAATGAAATAAAAGGGAGATTCCTATTGGTTGTTGTTTTATTTGCAAACCAATCAGATTACGAAAGATATAAGAGTAACTCAAAGTTCTTTCTTGAGTGACGTACCCTAGCAACGCAATGTTGAAAGAATACAAAATGGAGTCGAAACGGCTGCTCCAAGCACGCTATACCAAGTAGGTTTTTGACAAAAACATAGGATTTAACGCTCTATGAGAGAAAAAAAATCCACATGGCCGTGTCATGGGGAATAGATTTACACATCACTCTTTCCAAACCATTCACTGCTCGCCAAAAGCTCGCAGTGAACGGTTTTAAAACACGTGTTGCCTAAATCCATTCCCCATGACACGGACATATGGAATTCTATATTACCAACATACTGTCTGTTTGTATACAATGATTATGTGGTTACCAGCTTACCAAGCCAAAATCTTCAAGTTACTCGTAATTTTCAGTCAAGACTCTACTGTTACACGTAAGTGGATAGGAAGAAAAGATCAACCATAAATGACAAGAAGTAAATCTCACTTTTGTGCCATGCCCAAATGAATAGCATGTTCTAGCCCCTCTTCCGTCACGCTGGTGAAGAAGCTCTGTCGCTTAATTCGTAATAATTTGGCCCCTGAGCTCACCAGAATGAGACAGTTCCCCGGGATTGTTGGGGCAGGCTTCAGAATATTGGCCAAATCCTACAAAACACAATGATACATGTCTCACCCAAGATAGAACTGCTCCACTCTAAACAGCTGTAAAAAAAAAAAAAAAAAAAAAAAAAAAAAAAAAAACTGGCTGGGCAGGTCTCCAATGTAAGGCTGGGCTGTGGTTACCCCCAGGTGATGGATCTTGCAGTCTTACTTTGATAGCTTCGAAAGATTTGGAGGGTTTTATTTATTTATTTATTCTTTTTTTGGGGGGGGGGTTATTTATTTATTTATTCTTTTTTTTGGGGGGGGGCAGATTTGTATCAGGAAATGAGTTTAATTAGTTTTTGCTATATTGTGATGTCTTCTTCATTTTACATTTATTTCCCATGCAATTTGTCACTACAGGGCTCGGGCCCGGTGTAGAACATAAAGGCCTAATTTGTTTAACTGCTAATAGAAATATTTAGCTGTGACGGAGACTTACAAAGACCTCCCCAGCCTCCAGTGTGCCAATGTCCAGGTAGACGTACTCCTTTCCATTTGCCTCCTGTAGCTTACTTTCCATCAGTGTATTGAGGGTGATCACTCCCTGCATCGCCCGTTTCCGCTGCTCCTCATGCAGAGCCTGCTCCGATCCCTTTTCCAGCATGTCTCTCTGCTTCTGTTATATATAATTTAAAGGATAAAGATTTTATGCAACGGATTAATATAACACAGTAGCATATCTTTATCCATTAGCTGTATCAGTCATGAACAGGAAAGTATGAACTGGATGATACATAGAATTCCACATGGCTGTGTCACGGGGAATGGATTTAGACAGCACAAGTTTTAAAACCGTTCGCTGCTCGCCTTTTGAACGGTTTGAAACGAATCCCTACAAACATTTGATAGTGATCCGGCGGTGGTCCACCATTTGAGCCGCCCCTTCTAAAGGTGGACCGCCGTTGGCCCGCCGGCAAATGCTTATAGGGAGTCCGTCTAAATCCTTTCCCCCTGACACGACCATGTGGATTTTTTTCTCCCATAGAATGTTAAATCCTAAGTTTTTGTCAAAAACCTACTTGATTTAGCGTGCTTGCAGTAGCCGTTTCGACTCCATTTTGTTCACTTTAAATATTGCGTTGGTAAGATAAGTCACTCAAAATAGAATTTTCAGTTAATTATTTCTAAATTTGATCTTACGTAATCTAATTGGCTTACAAATAGAACGACAAATAGCATCCTCACTTTTACTGAATTTCGGTCGTAAAATCGTTCCACACATAAGTTGGGAACGATTGTGTTTTACATGGCGGGCCACATGGGTAGCTATGGGAGAAAATCCGATCCATATTACCCTAGTAGAAATCCGTATCATCCTAATAGAGCTTGGGTACTACTTTCAAGTTGTGCGCTTGTGAATTTCGATTGTTGTCAGAAACAAAAGCTGTTATACTTGTTTATTATCTATTTTAATAATTTTTACACTACAGCAAAATTACTCGATGAAAACAAAACCAACCGTGTGAAGAATACTGCAAGCCAGGACAGCCTCGTTCATGACCGGATCACTGGTGCGCTTCATGCACTCGGAGTTATCCGGCCGTGAACTTGCAGTACAGTGTCAAGATTGCAGTTCTTCCTGTCCCACCCAGGCAAGAACACCATTTCATAAATGCTATTTTAATGGGGAGATTGTATTTCCCTTGGGAAGAACCTAGCTGTTACCAGTGTAACATTATCCATGTTTTCTAATTAGACAGTTTCAGTAATCTCCCTTATTTTGGTGTGGGTATGTCCCTTGGAAGACACTGTGTGCTAGAGTGTATGACTAAAATGCAGAATGAGAGCAGTTTTAGTGGCCTTGTACATTTAAGATACTGTAGGCCTACACCTTGTTTGTGGATTGTTGTATCCCAGTCGGCCCCATTTGACCATTTACAAAAATGCACCCCCTCTCCGTCCCAGCAATGAATTATAAACACACAGTTCGACAAACATTATGGCACGGACATGTGGAAATAGGCCTACACCGTACAGACAAACTTGTGCTAAGCTGAGGGCAATGCTATTGTGGATAAACATTTGAAAAACCGATATCAAAAACCAAAAGTCAGCCATCTTCATCAGTCACGTCCAAGCATGGAAAAAATTGTAAATTTGAAAGCTCACTGCCCCAAAAACTGAAACTTTGAAACTTTATGCGATTGTTTGGTGAGCCAAGAAACGACAAACGAACGAAATGTGTCTTTGTTAGCGTGATCCTAAGAGTAAAATATACATTTTCCCGTGACAATGTAAAAGGTGCAAATCCAGTGCTTCATTCGACGCAGAAAGTAGGCCTCGTAACAATGATGAGCCTGTAAAAGTGTGTGAGTATTAGTTTGAGGTCTGTGCTGAGTGTGAAAGTCAAGCAGAAGTGACGACAATGAAGCCACGAGTATATATATATATATATATATATATATATATATATATATATATATATATATATATATATATATATATATATATATATATATATATATATATATATATATATAGGCCTATACTATTGACACTGCGCAGGAATCCATTATCATTTCAGTTTTGACACAGAAAAGCAATAGGCAGTATAGGCCCATAAACCAACAATAAATGATGGTGAGTATGCAACAAGTTTAAAACTCTTTCAGCGCTAATTTCGGCAAAGGTCCATGTGCTATGAGTGAACATAAGGATGCAAGATTCATACTCTTTGTAAACCGACGTCATTCAAGTAGCCCCTACTAGCATTCCTATAGGCGCAGAGACCATATCTGGCCCAGGTCAACAGCTTTCCTCGGCGCGCTTTGGGAGCTGTGCGCCTCGAGTGCGCCGACGAAAGTTGATGAGTCAAATGTTGAAAAGAGTTAATCGAAAGTGCGCCTGAAGTGCCAAAACGATCTCATGGATCGTCCCATTAATTAGAATGCGTAACAATACTGATTTAGCAAATGGGTTCCTTACGTATATTTAATGGCGTGTTCGCAGTTACCACCAGATGCATATTGGACATAATGGTGAGAGATGGGATGTTATGCAGGCAGTGTAACGTTCAGTGTGATCAAGGCCTATATTAGCCTATAACGACGACACGGAAAGCTTCGTGCAAGTATGATACCAGGCGTGCACACTTTCCAGTTCCAGTTTTATTTGCAGCCTTACCTGAAATTCCTTAACTGTAGGCTTAAGATTTATAGCACCACTCTGGAAGTAAAACGGATCAATCCGTGAACATTATTAGTAATTTTACTATTAGGCCTAGGTCTAGGCCTATATGACAGCTTAAGATGTGCTGGAAGTAAAAATGTCATGACTCTCTGTGGCACAAACGCTGATGAACAGGCATAATATAAAGGTTAAGATAATATCTTATAAAAGGTGAAGATATTATCTTAACCCTTTCGTGTGGTGAAGTAAACCCAAGCCAAGGACTACGAGGATATCCCCGCCCGGCTCGCAGAGATAAAAGGCAAACGTGTTGCCTCTCAACCACCCGTATGTAGGCCTAGTACACCCAAATGCTCAGGTACATGGAAACCAATTTTCTGGTAAAAGGCGCTTTTTGCACCGCCACCACACGGTAAATTTTATCTGGTTTGGACAACGTTTTATGTGGCCATAACATTTTTATCTGGTTCGGAAATTATCATCATTATCAACCTTCAGTAGCTCCCCAGCGCAATGTTTGGGAACCCATTCACATGGATCATTGATTCACATTACGTTCTCTTATTTGCTGTATTTGGCGTCGCTATTGTGGCCAAATTTAACATCATTTGGGTGCATTTTTGTTCATCCGAGGTCACAATTTTCTTCGATTATCGCCAATTTTTTTTTCGTCCATGGAATTTAAAACTTCCAGTTAGCCTGGTAACTACTGCGCATGGTAGAAGTTTCAGAATGCCAATCACTGTGTGACGTAGCAATCTGGGGTGGCTTTTTGAATGTAGATCATGACGTCGCTGCCCCAAACTGGCATGTTGCCAATGAAAGCTCAGATTTGGGGTCGCACGAGATTCCAACAATCACTGTACTACTCGTTGGGTTTCTGCCACAGGTTATGACACTATTTCAATGGGATTTAGAGATCTTGAGCACAGTACTTAAATTTGTGGAACCTGTCTGACGAAAAGAAAGGCTATGAGACAGACCAGTTCGTTCAGCTACTCAGGTACTACTATGCAGCCTCACCCCTCTAGACTGGTTTAGTAAATGGCCGCTAGAGGGACCTAGAGACCAAGTGCTAGTGCCTAATCCACCGACGTTATTGTTGATACTTGGTAATGCTGACCTTCGCACCTTTGACTATGTCTACAACATATTTAGTATGAATGCTCTGTTCGCTACCAGGTTGAACCTACTTTCATATTCGTGAGCGTCAGCGGGCTCTTACCATAAACATTTGTGAATATAAGATAGAACAGTAAATTATCCAATCAGAAGAGTACTCAGTATCTACCCAACGAAGTTGATTTTCTTTGTCATCCCCTACTGCGCATGTGCACATGGGCGCATCCATTGTGTTTTTTAGGCATTCCAGGTCATTTTCGCAGTAATAAATGAAATCGATTCACCAACTTGCATCGTTAACACCTCGATGGAACTTGGACCTGGCAAACACGCTTCTTGGGCTGGAAATGGGTTTCTGCGGAATAGAAAAACTTCACAGGTGTGAGGGTAACCTGAGTCAACATCCCAAAATATGTAGTGTTTGTTGCGCATGTTGCATCTCACCATACTAATATCTGCACACTGTGCAGTCACCAGGTGGCTTCTCGGGGCTTTCCAGATCGCAGCTTCCAGTCAAACTTATCCCCTATGTTGCCAAAGCCTGCTCCGATTTGGTGTTGTTGCACAACAATCCAACAATCACTCTCCGTATGCACTTCGTCTTGCCACTAGTTCATGGTGATATAAAGATCTTGGGAACATTTTCTTAAATTTGTGGAACAGTAGCTAACAAAAAGAAAGCTATAGGCTACGGCAGATAATTTCGTTCAGCTGTTCTAAGGTACTCTGGCCATGCCCGTCTAGACTGGTTTAGTAAATGGCTGCTAGAGGGACCTAAAGACCAGGTGCTACTGCCTGATCCACCGACATTATTGTCTCCAATGAGTCTTGCAATTCTTGGTAACCAAAGCTACCGGTACCAGTGATCAATAGTTTTCGTCTGAAGAAAGACTCCCAGCCGGGACTACCTTTCTCACTTTTCGATATGGCCGAAGCTCGGGACAAGACATTTGTTCTCTGCTTTGCAATGCTGATGCTCGCATCTTAGGCTTTGCCTGCAACATATTACCAATTAATATGGAGGTAGGTTCTATCTAGTGGTGGCGAGCGGAGTATCTATTTTCCATTCAAAAGCCTCGAGTTGTAAAGACTGCAATAGTGGATTGATGAATTACCTTACTTTTTAAAAATGTTCATCTGTAAGATATAGAGCTCGCTCCGCTCGCTATGATAACAGGCTGCGTGCCGTGTGCAAAAATCCTCCCAGGAAGGTGCCACTCGAAAGGCATAGTGGGTAGGATATGCGGGCAACCTGAATATGTAGTGCACAAGAGGCCATTGTTTAGGCCCCATAAAAATGACTTGATTATCATCAACGCCTACCCCTACATTTTGGTTCTATATTTTATTTTCCTTAAAATTACATAAGTTTCAAACTTTGAGAAGCAAGATAGCGATGTTCAATTGGTTCTAGCTCAAGTAAACGGTGATAAATATAGGCCAATTTATCAAAGTTTGTACACATCCCATAGAAACATTGAACAACAATGGTTTACTCGTGCTGGCTGTCCATCAGATGTATCTGGTAACGTGAGGATGGCAAATTTTGCGTCGTTGATGCCACGTGCTGTTACGCAAAATGCATGCATGTGCATAAAGCATATCCATTTGCAGTCAGACGATATTTCAGGCCCATGTCAGCAATGGCGCCGTTACACAATTTAGGCCAGGGCTCGTAGCTCACTTCTTGGATCATTATTTGACATTCTTTTCTTACAAAAAGTGCGGCCACTGTCCCTCGGGCAATTATTCAGCACCAAAGCTCCTCATCCAGGCTCTATTCACTCTCTATATTTAGTGCTTAAGACCATCGCGTACCAACATACGATGGACAATCGTATTGTAGCTAATCTTGTCGTATCTAGCCTCTAGAGCACTTCATTTCACGCATGTATATTTTTTTTGTCCAGCCCCACACACACAAGGG
The DNA here is from genome assembly GCA_964020975.1 of Hermodice carunculata. Lineage (NCBI taxonomy): Eukaryota > Metazoa > Annelida > Polychaeta > Eunicida > Amphinomidae > Hermodice > Hermodice carunculata. The sequence goes on from OZ026612.1 coordinate 140,508,374, forward strand.
CGTCAGCGCACCTGTATATAGCCTACAGTCAAACGATACATACATATAGTAAGCCGTTTTCGTGCACATGGCACTTCAATATCTTAAAAATATCAATATACAGGAGATTAAATAAAGATAATTGCAGGTATACATGACTGCTGAAACTGAATACATGCATGAATGTGATCGATTATATCACCCTAACAAACATGATATTTTGACAACACACACAAAGAATATAATTACACAAATACACAAAAATTTATAAAAATAAAAAATAAAACAGTTTCAAGTCACAGCAGGAATAGTGAGACATTTACTTACATGTATTATCAGAATGACTCGAAAACATGTGAGTGCAAAGGGGTTTAAATCAGGTTTAGGGCGTCATGTGATGTCAAGAGAATATTTCTGTCAATTATTGTCGAAAAGAACGTCTGTATGGTTAAATTTTTAACATTAACTGCACTATTTTACATATGTACATAAATGCAAAAGAATTTCATATGTGTAATTTTTTTACATATGCGTGCACAAGATCTTCAGACATTCGACATTTGTTTTTACACATTATTGTAAGCTGGTAAAACTGGCAGGTAGATCAACAAGCTATGTTCTTTTCTCTCAGGGGACAAGAGGAATTTTCCTTCTATTCATTGTTAAACTGACAATCCATCTAAATCTTGTGGTTTTAATTGTCTGCTCCCTGTGGGGCCGTTTCCAGATCGCCAGCAGTAATTCTGACGTCAGCCTTGCTTCACCAGTCAGTTATAGCGGAGTGGTTTTCACAGTGACATAGAGTTATTTGGTACTGTTGGTATGTGTGTTTCCCATTTTCGACAATGTGATTAGTGCCGAAGGTTGCTGGGTGGAAACCGTTCCGTGGTCAAGAAACATACAATTGTGCACGTTTATGTTACATAGGTGTAAATAATCTATACATAGGTGTAACATGTTTAAAATATATGTGCAAATTTGTATTTGCACACATATGCAAAATAGATTAGCACATATATGAAATTCTTTAACACGTGTGAAAAGATTTACACTTATGTGAAATACTTTTTCACGTATGTAAAATTATTATACAATTTTATGTATATATATATATATATATATATATATATATATATATATATATATATATATATAATTTTTTTACATATGTGTTAAAGAACTTAACGCGTAAATCTTTCACATATTCTTGGTATCTTTCACTTTTTTCCTTTGTTTTGTTGTTTTGTGCTTACTATTGTGCATTGTATTTTGTGGTGTTGCACTATTTCTCATCAAGTATGGTCTATTGGCTCTTTTGATTTGTAATGTATATTTATACTTGTTTTCGCTCTGGTTAGGTATGTTTGCTAGATGGGCTTTGTTATTTGCTGTGGTTTGTGTTTAATGTATTGACAAATAACTTGGTATATGTACAAGTATAGTCAATGAAGTTCATTGTACACATATGTATAATAAATGAGCACAATATGCATGTGTGAGAGATGTACACATAATTGTATTTAACTGCACATACGTGTAAATAGTAACACATGTGCAAATCTTTTGCACATATGTATAATAATGGATCAGATGTTAAAGCGGCTTGCCAAACGCTACCAGCTTCTGTGTAAAATTAATTTTCAAATAGAAACTACATGCATGTAATTAATTTTGCCAATGTGTAACATGGACATGCATATGTGTATGCCAGTATTTTGTTTTACTTTTCCCTAAACACAATAAAAGCCATTATTTTTCAATGTTCTCCCAAAACACCTAAAGTAGCTCTCCTATTTGTGAGGAAATATAAAATAAGCTTCAAAAAGTAGCATCTTAATCAAAAGGTGATGGAAGCTTAAATTTGCTTTCACTGCCAGTTTCAGAACATCGGACCTTTGAAAGTGTGGACCTTATGGAATACTGTGCCACCTTCTGGTGTCATAATTCGGAACATCAAAGTTTCTGATCATTGGACCTTTGGAACACTGGCTCCTCGAAATACGGACCTGTAACCCTATCAGTGTTGTGTTTTGATCGATAAAGTTTTTTTTTTAATCCAAAAAGGGAATATAAAAGACCCATGCAATCTGGTACACAATTTAAGCCTATGAGTGATTTCAAATGTTTTGTCAAGCAGATTTGGAGCATATTCAGACTTAAAAAAATAAAAATCGTCCAAAAGTCTACCTATTTGATAAACATGACACGAGTAACATGTCATGCATATCAGGTTTGACAGAAATAAAACGTCTGTTTTTGAAAATTCAAAGCATAAGAATTTAGTATTCCTCTATTGTTCATGCTAATATGTAATGTTACTAAACACCAACGTATTTCAAGACTGCATTAGAAATCAGGAAAAGGGCATTGCATTAAGTTTAAAGAAAATGCAACAATTTTTAATTCTCAACATTTGTGAATAGAAGAAAGGCACAGAATTTTATCATAAGAAAAAGCAAGGAAGAAAATCCACATCAACTGTTAAATTAAGCTAAGCTCTTGGAGATCTCTGAGTATTATGCGTGTGTCATTAAAAAGAAATTTACTGTGCAGTTTTCGGAAAAAAAGGAATTTCTGTCTATTTGATGAAAGAAAAAGAAAAAAAAACCCATCAAAGTCACCGCCCAATGAACAAACTTGGTAGTGATATTTGATATGCATGTGCACCTACCCAGTTTGATATGGGTGCAGTCAATAGTTTTTGGAAAGTCGGAAAGAATGCGAACGTAAGGAAAACGGGCAACTAGTATTCCAACAAGCAGAGCTGATAGTCAAGTCCTATAGTTAAACACAATTTAGATCAACTGACAGTTTTTTCATAACCCCAATATAATGTTGAGTCATAACAATGCTGAAAATAAGTTCTGGACAACAACTTATTTTCCGACTCTCGAGGTTAATGTTGATCATCTTATTGATATAAGTATTTTATGAGGACGTCCTCACCAAGCACATATGGGTGGGGGAACTCTTAACGAAAATCTAAAATTTGCATGGACAATTCAGATTCCAATATCAGTGTTCCTGTAGTGTAACACGACTGGCTAGGTAGGATTGTGTCCACACTAACACATTCCAGCAAAATGCCTCCCCAGGAGATAAGACAGATAGTGAGCTTACTGGACTGGACTGATTTCCTCCTGAACAAAATTTTCCAGTATAATGCTGCTGACAGTCAGCACAACTTAACTGAGACTCGGAATGTAATGCGCAAGGCGTTAGTGCTATATGGGCAAATACGCTTCAGTGAACAACAGAAGGGCATACAAACTTTGCCAAATTTAATAATAATATATGCATTACACAATTATTCAAACACTTCAAAATGTAGCTATGGGAGGCAATAAGCTTTAATGAAAAACCCTTTCTTTTTAACCTTTTTTTAAATTAATCATTTATTCGGTTTCCATGCCCAATTAGGCTAAACTAATTTTACAGAGTCAGTACATTTCTTTGTAAAAGACCCTTACTCTTGCAGGACCTCAGACAGAACCACCAGTGCATGACTTGTGTATTTATTGGTTATCTGCCCATAAAACCATTGTCCAAGGATACTCGCACATGGTCGCCTTGGAACAATTGCCAAAATTCAGAGAAAAAAGAACCGTTAATAGACTTGTGAAACAAGTCTGGTAAACAAAATTCATTGTGAGAAAATCAACAAAGTGCTTGTATGAAAGGATACAGAAAACGGCTATGACAAAACGGCCATTCGTGTAGAGTATGAACAAACTGAAATGGCACTGCTACTTACTTTTAATAGAGGTGTGCCAAAAGGCGTTGACTAGCATCTGTAAATCATATGTCTTATATGTGGCTTGTAAGGTCAAAGATTGAAATTTGGTGCCTTGAATAAATTATGAAAAGGAAATGGCTGAATTAAAGCAAGCTTCAGCAGAGGCCAATCAAGAGGCTGTAAATTACAAACAAGAGCTTGAAATAAAGGAGCTTGAAATAAGCCAGGAGAGAGAACAACATAAGCTTGCCTTGGAGGAAGCTGCTCTGGCTACCCATTGCAATACTTTGGCAAGGATACAAGAGCAACTCGTGGAGGATGAACCAGCCAGAGGTGACCTGTATAGCCATAGCAACGAGTTGGAGGATGTAAACAGGTACCATGTGGCAGGGAGAGGCCTTAATGTACAAGCTCCAGATTGGGAGTCAAGTGCACAGGTACAGGACACTGTCAATGCTGAAGATGGATCAATGAGATTGATCAGTGAGAACCAAAAGCAACAACAAATGATTACTGCAATGCAGTAACCAAGGGACTGAAAATCTCAAATTTAATGGCGATTTCCTAAAATATTTTACATTCACTAGGTCATTTGATCATATTATGGCAATTGAGGGGTCCCCCCTCATAAGGCCCCTCTCACCAGAGGACAACCCTCTTGAAAGGCCAGTATTCATGTGCAGAAAGCATAGCATTTCCATTATATTCTCCCCCTCAAGAGAGGCCATCCCTCATATAAAGCTACTTTTTGCCTGTATTTGAGGTGACCTTGTAAGATGTAGACCACTGTACACAAAATGGATAATGCAGTTAAGCTCTTACCTATCTTTTATTAACGTGTCAGGGAAAAGCTAGAGCTTGGGTATCGTAAGGGTTGAGAATTATTAGAGCAAAGATACGGAAACTAGCATGATGTTGTGAAAGGTTGGACAGATGTAATAATGGGAATAGCGTTAATAAGGCTAAATGTAATAATGGGAATAGCGTTAATAAGGCTAAATATAATAATGGGAATAGCGTTAATAAGGCCAAATGTAATAATGGGAATAGCGTTAATAAGGCTAAATGTAATAATGGGAATAGCGTTAATAAGGCTAAATGTAATAATGGGAATAGCGTTAATACGGCTAAATGTAATAATGGGAATAGCGTTAATAAGGCTAAATGATAATGGTGCTTTGTGAGAGTTTGCAGATGAGTAACTTCAATGCTCTCAAATTCTACGGTCTGTGAACAAAAACGAGTAAACCTGACAACTCTTTGTGCCTTGTAAAGATTACCGGTAGATTACCTACATATTTACAGAACAGATGGTGGTGGGGGGGGGGGGGGGCTGAAATTTGAAAGATTAAAAAAAAAAAAAAAAACCTAACAGACTAAGCAAAGTTTGTAAACAGAGCTGCAGAAGAAGTCAATGACCCAATTTTTGAGATATAAAGACTGGTAATGAGACAGAAACCCACACAGTTAAAGACAAAGACAAAAAGTGCTAAATCTGGTTACTCAGATTGCCGACCCAGAAAAACCCAGTGTGGGGTCCTGCCTAACTTGCAGCTAAACCCACCTACTATTTAAGTGCAAAACGTTCAAAGGCAAAGAAGTTAAAGAAAGGGTTGGATATGCCAGAAAAAAGAAGCTGTGCTTCAAATGTTTGCATGCAAACCACAGATATAGTGAATGTAAAGTAAAACTGAAGTGTTCAGCGGAAGAATGAAAGAAGAGACATAATGGTTTGCTGCACATAGATGACAAACCAGCTGTAATGAATGCTTACACTGAAGCTAATAATGCAGAAACCAAAGTGCAGAATGCTGTGCTGTAGGGACAGAGGTAGACCTGTAGTAGCATTGCCTATAGTACCAGTGGAAGTAATGACACTTGATGGGAGAAAATGCATAAGCTTCTATGCTTTGTTGGACAATGGTTCTAATAGTGGCTTTTGTACTACAAATCTGGCCAAATCTTTTGGGTTAATAAAAGACATGGGAACATTGTCCATCAACACTTTGACTCAAGTGAGATGCAACTTTGATATGAGGTAATTATCAATTCAAATCAGCGATCTGGGCTGTAAGATAAGTCCAACCTCAATGTCATGTGTTTATATAAATCCCAAATATGCAAATAGGTAGTGCATGCATTGCCAAACAGCCAGATTTTGACAAGTAGGATCATCTCAAAGATGTTACCAGAGGTTAATGTTGACAGTGTACAGCTGCTCATTGGGCAAGATGTTCTGAAGTTTTGACACCTTTGGAGGTCAGATCTGGATATACGGGAACGATGTTCAGTGTTATAGGTAAGCTAAATTGGACTATCAGTGGGGCAGTGGGGCCTGTTGGGAATCAACTCCATGTTGCTCAACGTAATAACGTGCAGACTGATAATAGTCTAGACATAGAATTACAAAGACTGTAGCATAAAGAACACATGGAAAGCAGTTATAAGAAGGGGTAGTCTGTTAATGACAACAAGACTGTGTCAGTTTGGAAGAACACAATACACAAGGCCAAAGGTCACCATGAATTGGCTATTATCTTTCAGGCCAAGAGTCTGAACTTGCCAGACAATTATCAAATGGCTAGGATAAGGTTGACAAGTTTGAAATGCAAGTTGGAAAAGAATACTGAACGTGACGAGAAATACATCAAAGAAGTGAATAAATTAATTTAGAAATTTTTTGCTGAAAGGATTTTAATGGAAGAAATTGACAGATCTGACAACAAAGTGTGGCTAATTCTGCAAATTTCATGTAATGCACCCAAGGAAGCAGGCAATTGAGAGTGGTCTTTGATTGTACAGCAGGATATTGTAACACTTTGCTTAATAAGCAAGTATTACAGGGTCCTGATTTCACCAATAACCTCAGAAGTGTGTTGTTACACATAGGGCAACACCAGGTAGCTGTTATGGCTGATATTGAAGCCATATTTTTTATGACAAAGGTGAGACACGATGATCGAGACATTTCGAGGCTTCTTTGCGGGGATGGTTGTAGCTTAGACCTTCAACCCATGGTATTTTGCATGACGTCACACCTGCTTGGAGGAATATGGTCACCAAGTGTTGCTAGCTGTGCACTGTGCAGAACGGCACTTGATAATGAGGGTCATTTTGATGGTACAACAATACAAGAACTTCCAGAGAACTTCTGTGTTGATGATTTTCTGAAGTCATTAGAGTCTGCTCAACAGGCAAACTCTTTTGTAAAGGATTTTCACTAGCCTGTTGCATACAGGTGGCTTCAGGCTTACCCAGTGGATAAGAAAAATAGGGAGGTGCTGGAATATGTACACTCTGATGAAAGACCACTGCAAATAAAACAGATAGATTTGAGCAGCAAAGAAGTGTTGCCTGTACGGGCAGCTCTAGGGACTTTTTGTGACAATGAATCACATAGTTTTCTATTTCTGCCAGAAGTTAAAGACAAGCCTATGACTGGATGTGGGATTTTGCTTATTGTCACTTCTGTTTTTCGATCCTTTGGGACTTGTAAGTCCGTTCAGTTTGAAGGCAGCAGTACTTTTGCAGGAATTGACTCGAAGAGGATTGGGTGGGGATGAAAATATACCAACTGGCCTTCAAAAAAGTGGAGAATGGCTCAATTAATTGCGGAAAAGATAGCAGATAAATATTCCATGATGCATAGGTATAGAAAGTGCTGAGAAAGTCAAATATTAACTGCACATCTGTTGTGAAACAAGATTGTCTGCCATTGATATCTGCTCTTATTTGCATGCAGTTGACCAGAGAACTAAACAGGTGAAGCATCAACTGCTTATGACGAAAGCAAAGCTGGCTCCCTTAAAAGCAGTGAACATTGAAAGACTTGAATTTATTACGGCTAGTTTGGCTGTTAAAATGGACAAGAAGCTGAAAAGGAAGTTGAGCTTAAACCTGGAGAGGTCAGCATTCTGGACTGATTCCAGAATTGTGTTAGCATACATTGCAAATAAGACCAAAATATTTCAAATATTCGTCAGTAACCAAATAGCACACAACAGGGATCAATCAGATCCTCATTAATGGAAGCATGTGCCATCAGAGCTTTACCCCAGTGACAGCACAAGCAGATGGTTGTCTGCAAGTGATTTGTGTAGGCTTAAAGATTGGCTAAAGGGGCCAGACTTTCTAAGCAATTCATATGACCAGTGGCTTGCTGAGGCAACTGAGAACCCACAGAGAATAGCGAAGCAGCGGAGACAGCATGTACATATCAAGTTAATGTAGAACCTGGGGTACGGCTTGGACCTGAAAGGCTTATCTACTGGTATTCTAGTTGGCACAGATTAAAGTGAGCTGCAGCTTGGTTGCTACGTTTGAAACAAATCTTCCAGGTTAGGGTCCAAAGTAAGAGATCTGGTCAAAGCTCTGAGAAAGACAAGACATTTAGCAAAAACCTCACTGTACATGAACTAGAAACGACAGAGATGAGCATACTTAAGTATGTACAGGGATGAGCTTTGCAGCTAAGCTACATGTTTTAACAGTGATATTTTGCCACCTGGAGGCAACTTGAATATATTAAAGTTTGAGAATGATTTAAGCCCTTGTGAGAGCAGTCTACATGTAATTGAGTATTATGGTGCATTGTTTGCATCAGGTACATACAATCAATGGGATGTATTTACTCAAGCCCCAGGTAAAATTTAATGGTAATGAGAAGTGTCAGTGTGGCTTCTTTTAGATATTTTATGGTTAGGGTTTGATGTACATGGTAGATGTCAGTGTATTTTCCATTGTATATACATATATATATATATATATATATATATATATATATATATATATATATACACATATATATGTCTATATATATATATTTATACGTATCAAGAGACAGTCTTATGTAAAGTTTATAACTGCATATCATATTTATTTACTCCCCCAAACAAAATGCATAGCCCGATCATGAGTTATGTGGCAAAATATAGCTATTAATGAGATCAGTGTGTGTAATATGCACATTGAACTACCAAATATTATTAAGAGTTGCACAGATGTGTCTGTAACTTAGGGATATTTGACATTTTCTCAAGACTGAATGTAAGATTACAAAGCAGTGTTCTTATCATAAGTTTATCATTGAAGAAAATGTAAAAGAGAGCTTAATTGGAATGCTGAAGACAAGCTGCAAAACTATTATTTTTTCTATCATTTTTGTGAATGACACCTACTATAAGCTGTCATTCAAGGGAACAGTATGTTATATACTTTTAATAGAAGTATGGCAAAAGGTTTTGACTGGTATGAGTTTATATATGTACGTGTACTTGGTATGTCATCTGTATATGTTATATGTGGCTTGTATGGTCAAAGATCGAAATTGGGTGCCTTGTGCAAGGTTAGGACTGTGACTTTAATTTGATACTAGCTAGGCAGTTCAGACTCAAGATTGGGAATGAGCAGAAGTGCAAGGCCAGGTAAGCACAACTTTACCACCCAAGGTCTTGGTTATGTTCACCATATATCGAGTATTGAAGAGCCCACTAGTTGTGATTACTTTCATACATGTTGTGAAATCATCAATTGTATTGTGAATTTTGTTAGAAATCTTTAAAAAGAGGTTATAGAATATGTGCCTAGTTTTGTTTCCACCCATTTGCCTACAGGTAGAACTGTGATGTGTGTGGCGTACAGCATATATCATACAACGTACAAAATCAAATAGATTGAAAATTACAATTGTGTGATGGAAGTACTCATATGTACTACATGTCAAATGATGCCTTTATACACTAGCGCCGTGAACATTAAAAGACCGGCTCAATAATAAAACTGGACTGTCTCTTAGTTAATCCTTTCTGCGTGCCTGCCAAATGTTCAATTTTTCTCCAAGAAAAAGATTTTAAATGTTGTTTTAGACAACATGCAGAAATGTTGACGAGAGAATGGGTAATCTAGAAAGAGAAAAGGCAAATCTAGTAGAGAGAATAATAGACATAGAGACGGAAAAAAACACAAAAATCAGAATTGACGTGCTTGAAAACGCAAATGAAGGGTTCTTCAGAGAATGTGAAGGAAAATACTGAAGGTATTGTCGAGGTTACTTTGTCACCCACAACTGCTCAGGTTACCCCTTCCCTAACTCAAGTACATGCTGACACTACATTAGCCACGGCAAATATACACACTGCTGGCAAAAACAACAGGGATGATTTAATACCTCAGAGGGCAGTGATATGTTTTCAAGCATATCTGAATCTGAAGAATCTGTGTGTAATAATAATATTCCGCCAAAAAAAAAAGGGATAAAGATAATATGTGCACCCCAAAACACACAGAAAATGGGACATACAGAAAGAATGGAAGTACACAAGCCAATGGCAGAGCACAAGTTACCTGGGCAACAAAGGTAAACATACACGGAAAACTGACCGCAACGACATGTATGGCACCAACAACAGACATATTGAATCTACACCCTCCAACCTAGTGTCTACAACCAAAAATTAGGGTACCAAAGTAATAGACATAGGTCTTTCCCAAAATGGCGAGCCCGTTATTAAAATAAAAACTGTACTCCGGATGAATCCAGAAAGAACAGTGTCCAAGCAAAGACACGTCATGCATAAAACATACAATTATAAAGGCCACAAACAGTCCTTCAATTTGATCCACAAAAGATTAGTTAATTGTGACATACTGTGTAAGACTTGGCTCAAACCATGGGGCAGTGGCATTATTCTTACATCACTTAGTAGCTTTCTGCAGAATAACATAAGAAAATGAATGTACATGATTCTCCAAGGATGAGGATGACTTCGGTGAAACTACTAAAGTACCTGTTTGTGTAAATGTACCGGGCAAAAAGCCCAACACCTTCTGGACTTTCCTGAGATGGAAATAAAACATTCTGTTGACTATCTTTATGACCTTTACAATATACAGTGTGTCATTAACTACTATGGACATTAAGGTAGAGGTCATGGAAAATTTGATTGACTGCATGAAATGTAACTCATTACCAGAGATATGATTGCGTCACAGTGGAGCATCTGAAGTTAAGAATATCTGAACTTCTATACAAACATTTAGTGTTGCTCTATTCTATCCGTCTTGCCCACAGTGTTGTTCCATCGATATTTTTTATTGGACATATGGTACCTGTACTGCAGAAACCAACACTGAACCTAAATATTCCCAACAATTATCGACCCGTCACAGTCAGCTCTATCCATACTAGGTTAATTGAGAAAGTCGTACTCCCAGATCCCAATATCTGTGAAACTGTTTGATTTCAGGGCAAAGACAAGTGCTTCATTTGGATGTTGCCTGCTTAGTGATCTAGCTGCACACTACAATGCTAATGGTTCTCTGGTATATCTCTGCTCTCTGGACATCGAGACATGTTTTGGTTTTGTGTGACACAATGCACTCCTGCATAAATTACTAGATGTTTTATCCAGCAGGCAAAGGTGCTTTGTATATCGCTGGTACAAGTGACTAAAGGGTGTCATCAAATGGGGTAACAAACACAGTTTTCCCTTTAATATCACCAGGGGAACGCCCCAAGGTAGCTGCCACTCTCCTGTGTTTTTTATACATTCCTTAATGATCTGCTGAAAGAGTTAATCTCATGACAACATGTTTTACACATCGAGGAACATGTCTCTTTTGAGTACGCTGAAGACGTGACGTTGGTTAGCTCGATGGTATCAGGTCCTAAATCATTTACTGATATATGTTCTGCTTATGCATGTAATGCATATTTAATTTTGGATTCACCAAGACCAAATGCATGGTGATTGGTACTCCTGCGAGGCTTCCCTACATGGAAATTAAATGACGTTACTATTGAAAATATCTCTAGTATGGAAGTTCCTCAGCACAGTGTTTAACTGTGCTTGAACTAGGAAAGGCAATGTGCAGAAGCAGATCCAGAATTGCAGACGTGCTTACTACGGTTATAACAGCATTGGCATGTGTTACCTTGTCGTAGTTACTGCTGATAAGACATAGCTATAGTCGCCCATATGCATACCTGTGCTTTCATTTTGTATCCGAAGCTTGGAACCTGTGGCAGAGGTTTTGCGACGGCAAACCTTATCCCTATAATATAGGGATAAGGTTTGCCGTATAATATTATTATACAATTTTCCAGGTAAAGTCGTCCTTGCGTACAGTGGCCAAAAGTTTGCTAGCTAAGCACATAGCTCCTGGGACAGGTATACTTGTTTCATGCGTGGGGATCGAGAATGGATACTCGCCCATAAAGTGTGCTTTCTCTCCACCACCTACGTCGTACAGTGCTTTCCTCCCTGGTGCCAAGGGGCTGGTTGACACTCTGTAAAATCTCTTATTTTCAGATTTGTATTTTTATCCTTGGTCTGCAGAGCATGTGCTTACGGCACTTTAAAATAAGGCATTTTGAATATATTTATTACTTGACTGTGGTTGTATTGTATTATGTATATTTCTCCCTTGTAAAGGTTTTAATAAAATAAATAAAAAAAGTCCCAGTCTGTGCTTAGCCGCAGTTTCTACAGCTTGAACTCGACTTAGACGTGCAAGGCTGAGCCTATTTTAACCATCAGCTGACATAATTTTTGTGTAGTGCCTGGATATGAGTGACCCATATACACAGTGACCTAGTTCTATTACCATCCCACCAAGTTTGAAGTGGACTTATTGTGCAGTTTTGGCGAAAATAAAACACAAATACATGTGTCCTAGAATTCCAATATTAAACAATCTAATATGTGCCCTTGTCATTCAGTACTGCCAATAAAATTGTGACAATCTGGAAGTAATGGCAGGATTGCTAAATCTTTATGTTTGCTGGCGATCAGTTTAAGCTACATTCAGACAAAGTTTGAAGCTAATACAGGGAATGGCTTTGGGATAAATAGTCTAAAATACCGGAAAATGCACAAAACTTCATGAACAAATGTACATGTATTATAAAAATTGCACAACCACATGTTCAATAAATTATAGTTCTGGTGTACACAGAAGTGTTTCTACGCAACTTGAAGCTACTTGCCGAAGGGTTAGAGAGATTGTTTAACCCCCCCCCCTAAAAAACAAGAAAAACATTAAAAAAAATTACCGAAAAAACACGCCCTATTGAATATCAATCTAAGAGACACACCTGAAGTATATCCCCATCCAGTTTGAAGGTGGATCTGGTGTGCCATTTTGGAGAAAACTGCATGCCGGGGAACCAATGTCCCAAAAGTAACCAAGTTAACACTCCTTTCACTGATCTTTAAGTAATATGAAAAATAATTACAAATCGGAAAACGGAAGCAGTGGAGACTGAGGTAAGCTACAGTCCCACTTAGTTTGAAAAAAAATGATTTTTTTATTATAGCGGTAGAAAATATCAATAACAACAAGAAAAGACACAATTCAATTTGAAATAATGTAAAATATTATGGTGCCAACTGTGCACAAAGTAAGGTTGAAGACTACCCCAAAATATGCCCTCAAGTATTGGAGAAGGATACATTGAATATGCCTGATACAGGTTAGTCCAAAAGACATATTAAACAAGTGTGAAATGGGTTTAGCCTACGTTTTCGGAGAAAACTCTACACCAGTCTCCGCATAGGAACCATGATGACATTTACTCCAACCAATCATTGACGAAATTTGATAAATTTTTACAATTAATGCCATGAAGTATTAGAGAAGACGGTTCAGCTCTATGATCTTCTTTAAAATGTACAAAAAGAATGATAAAACTGTAAACTTAAACTTTGGTGCTTTCATTCAAAATTCATTTGAAGTGTTAATTGGCTTCGAGGACTTGCCAAGACGGACCTGTTCTACTGCTCTCTTAATTTTAATATTGTGATTTTGAGACACAGTTCAGGATCCCGTTGATCCTGTCTATATTTTGCATAAGTGATTGGTACCCTGACACTCATTTACTTCAGTTTTTAAGCAAATCTTGTATCTCTTTGTGAACATGTGCTCTCATCCAGTGTGTGAGACTTCTTGTATGCTATTTGGTCTGTTTTCCGATGACTTATTTCTAAACCTCTTTGAGCCCCCACCCTCCTTTATGTTCTTTGCCCTTTTTATTTCTGTACCTTTTATTTGCTTTCATGTATGGCACGTGTTTTCTACACTTATAGTGTAGCAGTTTTGCTGTTTTATTGCATCTTAAAACAGTCTGTTTTACGTCGCAAGTGTCCATGCTCTATTTCTGCATTTTCCTAGCATCAATGAAAACATGATCCATTCGTATATAAACTGTCCTATATGAACTCTTTTCCGGCCAATTCTTTCATCAGTTACCTAGATGATGTTTTTTTTAGTTTAGACATCATTCATCTGTTGCACTATAGTCTCGGTTTTTCATTGTTTTCTCCATTCTTCAAATTTATTTTCTGGTACCCGTGTCTATTCCCACCTTAAATGTGCATTCCTGTAAATATTGACTGTTCTGAGCCCGTCTCGACCTTGTGAAGTTTCTCCCATCTCTTTCCATTTCTGCTCATTTCTTTATCCCCTTCCACAATTTTACCCATTCCATTTCCAATATGTCCATTAAAGACCCTAGCAATAAGAATTTTGAACCCTTGTTGCTGGAAATTGTTAACAATAACTCTAATCCTGTCTCATATTTGGTTATTCCATTCTCTGGGTTGTTGTTCAAGTACCCCATACACAATGCCTGTTGCTAATTTAATACAACTTGACTATATTCCTGACCAATGTATATTCTTTTTCACGTCCTTGTCATCTTTTCGCTTTTTTTGCCAAATATCACCACGTTGTATCTCTTTGTTTTAACAAGAAGCCAAGCACCTGCCTTACTTTGTCCGTTTTCTCTTCCTTCATTTGGTATTTTATACCCTGCAGGCTCCCCACCACTGCCTTCGTCAGTTCATATATATGTATTTATGCCAAAGTAACAATGTCTATTTTTTCACAACTACAATTTGATTTATCCCCGCTATATTCCCCTAGTACCCTCTATGGGCTTCTATCAAATTTTCATATAATTGTTACTTTTGCCTTGTTGATTTTGATTGAAATTTGGGATGTAAATGAATTGCTTATATAATAGGAGTACACTCCTTGACGTTTCAGTACAATGGACGTAATACTTGCCTTTCTCTGCGTACTGACATACTCCAGGGCCATAGAGTCCAACATCTGTGCTTTGTTATACTTGCTGCCGGCGTCAGGTTTCTTCGATAATTTTACTGAAAATAAATAAGGTAGTTTGTTGATTATGTTTTGTCACATCTGTGCCAATGTCCAAAAGTCCAATTACTAGGAGCATCTCGACTTTGTCGATTATGTTTTGTGACATATACTACAGTTATACACTGCCAGGTGGTTTAACTAAGATAAGCTATCTGGCTAGAAAGGGTACATACTAGTTCAGGGGCAAGTCAAATGCTTCGTATCTGAACGTGTACTAAACAAATTTAGTAATTATGTTTGGTTTGACATGTATTCTTTATTCAATATGAACCTCTGCATTTATAAGCAAAACGTCACGTATTTAGCTAATTCATCATTTGCCATGTTCATATTTATTCATTATTATGTGGGTTGTCTTTGCTGAACATTTAGTTTAGACAAGGAGCTGCTACTCAGACATGTATGGGTTTAGGCTCAGAAACATTTTCTGAGTGGTTACCCGCTGAAGACCCTTTAATTTATTTGGGCTAATACAGCCCATGTCAAACTTCTACAGAGAAACGTGTGCAATATGGACAATAGAACTGCCATATGTATATAGGTTAGACAGTGACAGGTTAGCTTATAGAGAGTAAAGAGTTCGGGTTCGGAATAGGGTAATGACTACTAAGAAGTGGTTCTGGACAAAACGACACAAATACAAATCTGTGTCAATGTCCAAAAGTCTAGATGGTAGGAGCATCTCGACATTGTTGATCATGTTTTGTGACATCAGTATCAATGTCCAAAAGTGTGAATAGTAGTAGCATTGGCACAGTTTTTTCTTTCACCCCACACATCTGACACAGGAAGATGTACCCACGCAATACATGAGACTACACACTTATTACATATTTGCTCCTTGAATCAATCTGGATACTTACATTTTCACGTATATTTAAATCTTTTTACATGTGTGATATAATAATATATTTCACAATAGGAAAAAGAATTTCACAGATATGAAATTCTTTAACAGCTATGTGAAATACTTTTAAACAGAAGTAAAACAAAAATATAATCGTCCATATGTGTAAAACTATGTATAAATCTTTTTCCAATATATGAAATAATTATTTTTTATGTATGTGAAAAATATTAACACATATGTGCAATTATTTTGTACATATGTATACAAGTTTTACATATATGTGAAATGAAATCATAATTACACATATGTGTAAAACTATTTCACATGTGTGTTAATCTTATTCACATATAAAATTCTTTGTCACATATGTAAAATAAACAACTATTCCACATATTAGAAAAAGATTTTCACATAAGTTGAAAAGATTTAAACATATGGGAAATACTTTTACACATATGCGTAATCAAACTTTTATTTTACCTATGTCTAAAACTATTTACATATGTAAAATTTTATTGATTTTATTTTATAAAAGATTCGTTTCAATGCATACTCAGGGTGGCCAATTATAAGATAATTCTTTTATCCTTTAACACGACTGCTGTGATCAACAATTTTAGTTAGCCGCCTTAAATCAAACACATTATTATTATTATCAAAAGGCCCTTTGTTTGTCGCAACAAATTGTTTTGGCCAATTTGATGGAATTTAAGCAAAGCGCAGGGGAAAATAAAAACGCCATATGGCGATAGTGAGTGAATAAGCCGACTGTCTCATGACATGTAGGTGAAGAGCTCTGCTGCAAGGACCACCCTACGTCATGGATGCTTCTCGCAATTCCAGTCAAAATTCTATCCACTTGGCTGTGATTGGTGTAAGTCCCCACCATATTGTCATGCTTGGGAAGTCTGTGCTGACGCAAGGTGATCGCCAGGTATCAATACTTTTCAGCGTAGAGCACTTTCTTTGACCTTATTTCACATATGTAAAATAAATTACTATTTTACATTTGCGAAAAAAAATTGCACCTATGTGAAATAGCTTTACACATGTGTACAATTGTACTTACTTTTATTTTACATATGTATAAATTAAGTTCATATGTCTGTAAATCATTTTTACGTGTTTAAAATAATTTATTTTACATGCGTGAATAAGATTTATGCACACGTAAAAAATTTACACATATGCAAAATAGTTTTACACATCTGTACAAGAACATGTGAAACTATTTCACATATGTGTAAAAACAATTCACATATATGTAAATCTTATACAAAAATATTTTCACATATGTGAAAAAGATTTTCACACATGTGCTATTGTATCTTTATATCACATATATACAAAACTATTTCACATATGTGTAAAACAATTTCGAATAGGAGTAAATCTTTTTCACGTCTGTGAAATATATGATTATTTCACATATGTGAGAAAGATTTTCACATGTGTAGAATTATGGAATAAATGCTAAAACGGCTTGCCATACACCTGTGGGATGTTTTGGGTTTATGATTTAACAGACCAGTGTAATGACCCTCCAGCCATACTTGACCAGCAGCACGAATTATGAAGAGGTTTTCCTTGGTAACACGTGTATAGCATCCAACAAAACAGTGTGGCTATATTACCCTTCCAGCGTTTGCGGAACTGATCTTCAATTCGCCAAGAAGGGTGGAAATCTGCTTGCAAAAACGTGCAGGCTGCCTCTCAACTACAAATGGGTTCTGTTTAGGATCACCACATTATACATAAAGAATAATCTGAACCAAAGGTGTAACAAGCGAACGAAGCTTGCATACTTAGGCACTTAGACATGGGCAACATTAAACCAATGGGGTTGATTTCCTTTTCCTGTTGAGTATATATTTGCTGTCTTGTGTTATGTAGTTGATATCAGATTATCATGTGTTTGTTGTTCACCAGAATATTAATACTAGCAAGCACTAAAAATAAAGGAAAAAAGGAAATTCTTAGCAACAGATTTTTATCTGCGGATCGTTCTGTCGAAGCTGTTCTTCCACGAGAATCTTTAATAAAAATTGAAAATAAAAATACACAATGGTGAATAAAACCTGAAATGGGGCCAAAGAGTTACAATATAAGCAAATAGTTACCAATAGTTCGCTTTTCCCTGGATGTGCCCATAGAGTCCAGGAATTCTGCGGTAAGCATGTCACCCTCTTCCGGCAACCCACTTTCCGGACTCTGACCCGCACGATCGTCCAGCGCAAGGCATTTGATTATGCTACATCTTCCCTGAACACATACAAAAAGTCAACGTTTAAGGACCGACACAAGACTGAACGTCAACCTTTTATGCCAAAAAAGCTCTTATCATTGTTCCTGCTGGAGCTCCGGGTAAGTTCTCGATATTTTAGAATAAAGAAGGCCCTATGGTTACTAGATTCTCTTATGATCATTTTCTCCATAGGACATATGAACTCGATATCCAAAAGAAGAAAAAAAAATATATACAAAGTCTCTGATCTTTTGATGGGCGACAGTCACCTATAAGAGGCATGTACATGCACTAACCATGCAAATATACTTCATAAAAGCGGCATGTAGTCACACTGGAATCAATTATGAAGTCTGTTCGAGACAGATTTTCAACCTTCATCGAGCAAGATGTCATCTGAAAATGACACATATTACTCTCGACCATAAGACATGAGTAGAAATATTAAAGTGTCAAATATTTGTGTCATAATTTTGTCTACTTATCAGAAGACCGGTAATAATACAGGCTCTTATAGGTCATGTTTGCACATCCGTTAGTTTACAGGAAATTACAAGATGCAATGGAGAACTGCTATGCATATGTTCTCACAAATCATTTTGTAATTTTAACACGAAGGTTGAGTGAACAGCCCGTGCCCCAGCTGACCGCGACAGTCCATCCTGGTCTAAGGCACCCCAGAAGTGCCTGTAATTTCAAAGTCATGGTTTTAATGAAGATTTTTAAAAGTCTTTTTCGTATATATATATATATATATATATATATATATATATATATATATATATACCTATTTATATATCTATATATTTATATATACACATATGTATACATATATATATCTATACATATATATATATATGTATATAAATATATATTTATATATACACACATATATACATATAAATATATATATATATATACTGGAGCATGATTTGAAAACACTTGCCAAAGGTACATTCACACCAGGTTTGAGTAAACCTAGTTCACAGTTTTAGAGAAAATTACATGAACATCAACGCACACGGGCATCCCTACTGTTCCCATGCTATCATGTAGTCTTGTCGATCATTCGGATATTTCAAATATCAGCAAATGATAGTACTTCTACCTGGTGAACAACCTTAGTAGATATCGCGTCAAGCTACATTTCTATCATGTTTGAGATGCCAATTTGCTGTTTGCAACAGGTCATCGAATATTAGAGAAACTCACAAACGTTTAAAAATTGCAGCGATACTTTTTGACCAAATTGTGATCTCTGGTGTGTCCAGATGTATCTCTATAGAATGTCTAAGCAATTAAATGAGTGATTTCGGAAACAGAATTTAGTTAAGATCCCCCCTCCCCAAATGAGGAAAAAAATCCTAAAAAGCTAAAAACTCACTGAGGTGTGACTTGTTGTGCCAAGTTCGTATAGACTCGTCAAAGGTACATCCCTACCAAAAATTTTATGTGTATGTGGTCAAGATTGTTAAGCTGTGATCATTATAAGAAATTTACATGCTATAGGTTCCTATCAAAACTTTTGGCTTAAACTGTGAAGGACCATATTAATGCAAGCCGCATTCCCGTGTCACTAAGGGTGATTGCATAAGAATCATTCAGGACAGTCTTTTCCCGCCAGGTTGAGACAACCACAACATGTAAAACCCACTGGAAACACAAATCGTGCAAGAAAATAACGCCAGACAGCTTGTAAAATATGTTCCATATATGGTGTTCTGTTAGCTCCGTGAGCCTCATTTGCTCATCTGGAGGCCCAATCGACGCAAAAAGCGAGCGAGCAAGAAGTGTGATAGCCACCACATGCCTAGACAGCGGCTTCTTGGGAATGAAATGCTGTAAAATTAAATCTCTTAAAGATGAAGAGATTGGTAAACCTATTAAGAATAGAAGAGAAACAATCGGAATATGGATGCTGGTCTAAGAGAAGCGAAGATTTAAATCGTAAATTTATCTAAGAGTTACGGGATGACTATGTGAAAACGAGGCATGCTATGCTCACTATAGATGATTCTTAAGAAATACGTGAGGTCCTTGCGAGAGGCAATAAAGGTAGCCAAACGGAAACTTGAGTTCTTTAAAGGAGGTTGCCAACCTCATGAATTTTAGAACGAAGCAACTGGGTTTACCAACGTTGACATAACATTTGAAAATGATTTCTATGAGAGTAGAAAGTAAAAGAATGGTAAAGCATGTGGCGTGGATCTGATTGTCATTGAATTTCTCAAACGAGGAGGGCCCTGTTTGACGGAAGGCTTGGTAGATTTTTTTCTTCATTTTACGCGAGCTTCATGAAGCATATCCAGATTAAAAATCCAGGTTTAAAGTTTTCATTGCACATATCCATAAAGAAGGTTCAATGGAAAACCTGTCAAATTATCGAGGTATAACAGTACCCTTAAATATCATCATCATCATCATCATCATCATCATCATCATCATCATCATCATCATCATCATCATCATCATCATCATCATCATCATCATCATCATCATCATCATCATCAAAATCCGCTCGACATACCTCCATACAAATATACAGCCACTCGTCATCCTGCGAGCTGTCCACCACCACAACTTTGTTGGTTTTGTACTGAAATGGATACAAATAAAATCACATTAGTATGGTGGCACAAAAGTGCCAACTAAAATATTTTTCTCTCGCCGTAAAAATGCGAAGGCGAAAACAAGAAAATAAGAAAACAGAACAGCGAAAACAAGAAAACACGAAGACGAAAACGCTAAAATATAAAACACGAAGACGAAAATGCGAAAACACAACAGCGAAAGCACGACAGAAAATATGTCGTGTTTTCGCACTCGCATTTTCGTGTTTTCGTGTTAGCGTTTTCTCGTTTTCTTGTTTTACTGTTTTCTTCCTTGGTCGAAAACAAGAAAACACGAAGGCGAAAACACTAAAATATAAAACACGAAGGCGAATGTGCGAAAACACAACCGCGAAAATACGACAGAAATTATGTCGTGTTTTCGCACTCGCATTGTCGTGTTTTCGCATTAGCGTTTTCTTGTTTTCTTATTTTCGCAATATCGTTCTTTCGTTTGTTTCACTTCCGTTTAACACCTTCCCATATGTTAGCTAACGGAATTAATCTGCTGAATATTTTAACTTTTTTTTTGGTTTATTTTTGTATTTTACAAATGAATTCAAAGGAAATGTGTGGACGCACCATGAAATAACCCCGCTTGATTGGTGCCCCTGTTGTAACGGAGTAGTTTTCCAAATTCATTGCTCTTGTTGTTATTATTATATCTCGTTGTTGTTGTTGTTTTTATTATCGTTATTATTATTATTATTATTATTATTATTATTATTATTATTATTATTATTATTATTATTATTATTATTATTATTATTATTATATCTTGCTAGTACTAAACTGAACCGCTTAGCGGACGGTCATAATACCAATATCGAGCGAACAGGTAAAACTGGTATTCGAAAGAACATTTTAATACATGTTGCATTGATGATAATATTTACGGTAAATATTAGACTTTGATCCTTGAACTAAACTCTGTACACAAGCCAACAAGCATATAAGTAAACAAACAAATAAACTTAAAGCCAGTCATGTCTGAGGAAATTGATGCTGATTCATGGAAATCCTCGTGACAAAATTATCAGCGCCAAGGACCAAGAGGACAAGTCCTTCACAGGTAGTGTTCGTGGGGAAAAATAATCGTTCGGTGAAAAAATGGGTCTTTAATACAGTGTTTTGACATAAAAGTTATAATATTCCCCCCCCCCCCCCGAACATGTCATGTCATACGAAAAAACAAAAACAAAAAAAAACAAAAAACAAAAAAAAAAAAAAAAAAAACAAACAAAAAAAAAAAAAAAACAAAACAAAAAACAAAACAAAAAAAAACAAAAAAAACAAACAAACAAACAAAAAAACGAAACAAAAACAAACAAACTGTTCGCTCGATCTTGGTATCATGGCCGTCCGATAAGCAGTGCAAGATATAGTAATAATGATAATAGTAATAAAGATAATAATAACAACAACAACAACAACAACAACAACAACAACGAGATATAATAATAACAACAAGAACAATGAATTTGGAAAACTACCCCGTTACAACAGGGGCACCAATCAAGCGGGGTTATTTTATGGTGCGTCCACACATTTCCTTTGAATTCATTTGTAAAATACAAAAATAAACCAAAAAAAAGTTAAAATATTCAGTAGACTAATTCCGTTAGCTAACATACGGGAAGGTGTTAAACGGAAGTGAAACAAGCGAAAGAACGATATTGCGAAAATAAGAAAACAAGAAAACGCTAATGCGAAAACACGACGATGCGAGTGCGAAAACACGACATAATTTCTGTCGTATTTTCGCGGTTGTGTTTTCGCATTTTCGCCTTCGCGTTTTGAATTTTAGTGTTTTTGCCTTCGTGTTTTCTTGTTTTCGCTGTTTTGTTTTCTTATTTTCTTGTTTTCGCCTTCGCATTTTTATAGAGAAAGAAAAAAGTTTTATTTGGCACTTTTGTGCCACCATACATTAGCCTATTTATAATTATTCGTAGTTTGCACAACAGAAGTGGCCTTACACTACTAGGAACGTGTGCGCAAAGCGGCAGATTCTTCATCCGATCCCACATGGTTTCACTGGCATGACAAATTAAACCTTTCCACTCATTTTGCAGCTAAATACGTGAATGACAGCACTTTATCCATGGGTACGTTACTCGAGCAAGTTGTGTCTCCTGGATTTTCCCCTGTAGATGTCATGTTTAACAATACCAAATCATTTGATACTGAACCTGAAGAGAGTAAAGTGTAGTTTCTATACTACAATAAAGGTCACGTTGTTGTATGTGTACCATCTCTGTATATGCATCATCGTATCCATTTAGTTCAGTGTGTATAAGAACGCAACGGCATTTCATTTGATCACTTTCATTGCAGCAAAAGCACATGATTGTGTCATATATAGGTAGCGTTATTGTATTGCTGTATTTAATATATTATGCACGTTTAGTAAATCTCACAGGTGAAACCTTTTTTTTCCTCTACAACTCGAATTAACGTTGTTGAATCATAATTATGCCAGACGGTGTTACGCCACTGGACACCAACAATGCAAATCGCCTTTATTGTTCTACTGTTACAATTCTTAGAATCTCTCTTCGCTTTCTTATTATCTATCTTGTGTTGAGTTTGGAATCATTGCCTTTGAAAAAAAGCAAACTTGACATGAGTATAGTCACTCTGGAGAACGGTATACAGTATACAGTCGATGTGTTGCATCATGGCGAACTGATTATGACATCCGACCAATCCCCCAAAGTACGGAATATTAAATAACGTTTGCCAGCGACATCTATGTCAGTGGTGTCCTAATCTGTCTTTATTTTTGAACCATAACGCTGATTTTAAAGTTTATTTTCCAGAGAGATGCATTTGCCATTAAATTCCACATGATTAACAAATTACATATTTAAAGGTCACAAGAAATCCCACAACATATACAATCGATAAAGATACGTGTACCTTTAAAATGTTTCAAATACTGCTACTTACCTCCTGTATTTGAGATTCAAAACAGATATTTTTCAGTGCCTCTTCTGGCCAGTACTTGGGATGGAACAGTGGCAAAGTGCTATAAAGTACGGAATCACAATATGAATATTTGTACTAGAAGCGCCAGTGTCAGGAATTTAGGTGATGAAATACTTGTGCACACATGGTTATCCTGTTACAGGCTGTGGTGCTATGCGAAAATACTAGCATCCAGAGACTTACATCGGCAACCTAGATAGTGCAATGAATCGTTGGTTGTATTTGCGCGGTTTACATGGTAATGATCCTATAAGGAACAGATTTAAATTCAACAGAGTATAACATATTTGCACCATCATCTTGTTTGAATTTTCAAACCACGTGACCAAGACAGTACATATCTGAGCGTTTGTGTCTATCACCATGCAATGTAACAATCATTGTACACATGCGCAGACAGCGCCATCGCCAGAGTATCCAAACAGGGTTTACCTGACAAAGCCGACTTTTTCTTCCAACTCTTTTTCAAATATTCTTGGGCAAACTTGAGCGAACACTTCTTTATCGACTACAAATAGTTCACAAGACTCCCGGCAGGCGATAGTTGCAGTTCTTTTGATGTCTTTCAATAATGCGAGCTCCTGGAACATCATCATGGAATGTGGAACGACATTATGAAACCGTCAAACAGTTATAGACATAAGTATGCGAAATAATTAAATATTCAGGCCCGATGAAACCGTAAAACAGCCACACATTAGATAATCAAGTATCTATAACACATCGAAACGTAAATGAACCTTGAAAAAACGTAGTCAAATTGTACAAGTATACTATATCACAAATCTGCAACACATCTTCTTGTTGCACAAATTAAAAATTGGAGTTGTTTTCATTGAAAACATAAGCTGTGTAGCTGTGCTTTTCAAAAGAGTCCACTGAGACGCACATTATGTATCCCATATATGTAAGACACTTGTTCTGTGATCACATGGTGTAGCACATTCACTTGGCTTCTGATAATTGTAACCAATAAACATATGCACTTCCCACAGGGGCTTCTCTCCTGTCCTGTGTCAGCTCTTATCAATATTCTTACCGTTATGCACACAGACATTACTGCTACACCCCCCCCCCAAAAAAAAGTCGGGCTGGGTTGGGAATAGTTTTATAGCATAAGCATTTGACCCAATCATAAAGATTTTACCGGAAAATCTGCCACTAGTGTTGCAATTCATTGTCAGTAAAACTGAATATGTTTGCCCTGTCAGTGCTTTCCGTAGACGTTGTTACTTTCTTCGGCATGCTTTGGGCATATTAACCCAAAGCACACGGAGAAAAGATGCTGACCTGAACCACTTGACAGGCGTCAGGGTGCTTGAGTCAAAGGTCTTTCTGTGCGTAATTTGAACGTGAATTCACTGCAATAATCTACATGGGCACATCTTTTTGAGTAATTTGAAGATCGGATCATTGCACTCATCTGCATGGGCACATCTTTTTGTAAGTAATTTGAATGTGGAATCATTGCAGTAATCTACATGAGCACATTTTTTTTGGAGAAATTTGAATGTGGAATAACTGCAATAATTCAGATGTACACACATTTTGTTCTGGCTATCAGGAAAAGAGTAAGTGCAATTCTCCCATACAATGCTATAACTAACTATTTTAGTCACTTTCAATCAAAGCTGACAAACAAGCTGTCAGTGATATTGTCAATGATTTACTTTTAATTGCACGCTGATTTGTACTGTGCATATTAGGGATATATAAAGACTGACCCCGAAGGAATCTCCTTTGCTGAGCACCACTTCCGTTTTTATGAACTTCTCGCCCTTGGCGTTGATGTCCTCCACGTTGACAAACACAGACCCAGAGTAGATGAAGTAGAAATTCTGGCCCACGTGACCTTTGCGCAATATTATGCGCTGTGATTCGATTCTTCGTAATGTAAAAATAAGGAAAATCATATTTGAAATTAACGTCTAAAAGACAAAAACAAAAAAAAATCTTGCTACACTGGCTACACAAAAAGATCGTCCGCTGAACGGACGACGCCTTTAATATACTTGTATTTAATGTTTCACAGTCTATGCCAAGGCGACAGGGACGGTACGAACTATTTGCAAACCATTTGAAAAAACAAACCAAACAAAACCTGAGCATGCTTTACTAAGTTGGTGCTCCAATAAATGCTGATTATGGAAGCTAGCTAGTTTTCAGTCAGTCGGTTTATCAACTTGGAACTACACCGTACTTGTAAAATAATGATGCCCCACCCTTTTGGCCTTAACATCACTGTGCGTCACAAATGCGTGTTTGCCAGTAATAAACCTGTATGTAATTGCAAATCTGCAGCTTATGGTGTTCCCAGGTTCCAAGGGTCAAGGTAACTGAGTGCCTATATTACACGTCTTGTTACATTAATTTTGGAAGTGTTAAATATTTCCCGAGTTTAATACAGCAGAACACTTTACATTTTTATAATCGTATATTTCGTGTGGACAGTCCTCTTGAGACTATAACGTTCAATATATTAGCAAATTATATATTGTATGGACAAAGAGTCCCTGGATCACTTTTAGATAGGGTTATCCATGCAGGCGTGTCTCCAGTGCCAGCTTCCAAACATCGGTGTTCTATACAGAGAAATCTTCATTCAGATGGCGTTGTAGATTCACTGAGATATTTAATTGCTGTAAAGATACAGATGTATTAATTTTTCCCGAGTAGTACCAGTCGGAAAAATAAAAATCGGGACGTTTCTGTGCCAAATTGGCTGCACACAAGCCATATTCGGGAATATGAAAACCGTGCAATCTTGATTTTCAGTAGATTCGGGAAATTAAATGCTCGGGAAAATTTGTACTTTTACAGTAGGCTATAAAATGTTATTAAACCTTGGAACCATGAGCATGTGCTGACTAAGTTGCTACCTAGAGAGTTTTAACTGTTTAATTTCGTAATGTACGTGAACGGGCAGTTGGTGCGGGCACCCACTGAATCATGCCGTGGCCTCTGCACGCGTCATGCTTCGGTGTGCGCTGGCAGCGCCTTCTGGTCGTGGCCGCCCCTGGCACATTGTACACCCTATTCAAAAGTCCCTCTCATAATTGGACCGCTACTGACCTCTGGTGAAAGAAACCAAAATGAGGCTGTGGTGGACACCAATTCAAGTCCTCATTCACTTGCATGTTAAATTTGCTTCCTTTGCTAGCTCATATCTGTTATTAAAACACTTTTGAATATAACCATAGTGTTTTTCTGTTAGGAAGACTTTAGGACTACAACATATATGGGAAAATATGCATCTCACTGCAATTTTGATACCCTGTACGGTTGGACCCAAAGACAGAAAGACTGAGTTGACTCATTATACATTATAGGAATTTCCAGCAGCAACAGTTTAATACAATATAGGTTTCTAAGGATATATAATTAGCTGTCACAGGTATATATATTCTGAAGCTCAATTGACCAGTTAATGGAGCAAACTGATCAGTGCAGACCTAATTTTCTAATCAGGACTAAAAAGACCTTCCGATGAAACGTAAGTATTGGACCATGTATATATATATATATATATATATATATATATATATATATATATATATATATATATATATATATATATATATATATATGTATATATATATATATATATATATATATATATATATATATATATATATATATATATATATATGTCCCAGGTGCTACAAATTACACACCCAAATGAACGACCGGTTCTAAAATATGAATTCAACAGATTATGTTTTGTAATAAGATGACATAAAACATGTTGCCATGAGTTCAGTAGTGTTCCAAATATGGCAGGATTTTTAATATGGTGTGTTTTAGTATGTAAACTTTGAATATTTTGAGGTCATTACCCTCAGAGTCATCGTGTCATGGTCATGATCATGATCATTATCACATTATTGTATTTGATATATTTTAGTTTCTCGATGTACTAGTCTGAATTTCCCCGATCATGTGGGGTTGAAATAACATTATTATTATCATTATCAATGAGTCTCCATTGCCCACCCCACCCCCAGTCGACGGTGACCTTGTGGTTAACAATAAAAAATATTTTATTGAAATTTCTAGATCATACATCACGTAATGTTCAAGGAATCTTTGCCCAATAGGCGTTTTATACATTCTACAGATCTATGCGAGTTGAGCAAGCCTGGACGACCAGGCCGAACAATGTCGAAGACCCAACGTGTGTTAATTGCAAACCACAAGTTTGTTGCACTGATTCAGCTTTACTTAAACGTATTGAACAACGAGCCGAGTCAGGGACTTAATGATCATCCAAATCACCAGAGTTGTGTTCGGGCAATGGAGCATTAATAACAAGCAACTGAGGTCCATTCAAAGTAAAACAGACCCAATCGTGCCTGGATATACAGGTCTGTAAAACCATAACATTAGTTTATAATGGCAACAAAATGGTCCCAACGTTAACACAGCTTTAGTTTACTTGAACTGTTCTGATGTCCATTTGAGTTCCTTCTGATGACCAATGTCCCCCAATCTATAACAGCACGCTGTGTTGCACAAAGCATAGACTGTACAGCTGTGCCACACGTATAGCCTCTGAATACTTACGTTTGATAAGTGAAGGAACGGCACATGGCCAGTTGAATTTGCTCTGTAAATTTATCAAAACTCTTCAATCCCCGTAGTAGTGCGTGTAATCGTTTGCAGTCGGTTTCTGTACGGTTGCCGGGAGTCTTATCCAGAATCACCTGTGCCCACGGGGGAACCTTGGCATACACCTGCAGTACACGTCAAAACGTGCATATGTACACTTCTATTGTTTTATTTTTTAAATAATGTTGCGTATTGTTTTGAAAAATAGTGAATTGGTTCTGATACTTTAAATGTAAAAATGGGAACTGGGATACATTGAAGGTAAAGTGGGTCTGGTCTGGGCGAACCTCTAATGGGAGACTTCAAAATACTGAAGTGTATACGATCATTGACTTGACAGTCACGGTAACAGCCACACGGATCTTACACTTCAAATCATCATCATCATCATCATCATCATCATCATCATCATCATCATCATCATCATCATCATCATCATCATCATCATCATCATCATCATCATCATCATCATCATCATCATCATCATCAGTAGTAGCGGTGGTATAAATAGTTGTAGTAGTAGTATTTTATGGCTTTTTCGCTGACCCGATTTTGCCAAAAAGTGCGCCCATTGGCAACGAATGTCAATCTGAATCCCTCAAAAGTTTAACAAATTAGATTGACTGACAAAGTTAAATGTGAAACTGATGTAGTTTCTTAAATAATGGTAAGATGAATCTTTTTAGGGGAACTCTATCGGTGAAAAGTATCTTTAAATATTATCTTTACATAAGTGTATGCACTCTTAGATTGCACATATTTGAGCCATACACCAAATGCCATATTTTCATATTTTGGTTACATAATTTTGGTGCAAAAAGTACAAACTGAACATTAATTGACCGTATCCTGCTTGAGGAAACAAAAACAGCATAATATTCATAATTATTTCTAACCCGGCTTCTTGCATACGTGGCAGGGTTGAAGGCCAATTTCCGGGCTTCTCGACTGGTATTGAGCGTGTGCCATTGTGTCTCGACAGCTGTGCGCACTGTCATCTTGTCACTGATGTCTTTCATAGCACGGAAATATTGCAGAATCATCATAACCGTGCGCACCACCCACCGGAAACGCCGTAGAGCCTGGCAAAAGGAACAGATATTGCGTCACTAAATTTTTCGTTCACTGCATCCAAAGCGTTGAAGATAAAATAATGATTCATTGGAAATGGAAAATAATCATAGATTATAATGCTAAAGTGTGGTTTATGATAACATACATACACAACACATTAGAGTTTGTTCTATTTACTGTTGTGGTGAGCAAAAGGTTCAACTGTCTTGCCTAAGAACCAAGATTCCAAAATCGCGAAATTCCAGGCATGTGGCACCGATAAAGCCTGGAAAACCAGATTAACAGAGGTCGAACCTAGTTGCTACAACATCATGTTCACTGAAACTCAAAACTACTTTGCAGTAAGATGATACGACTATAGCAAATAACAGTGTTCCACCTGAGTGGACCTGAAAGAACACATGTAACAATGTTTGGCACAGAAACCCTGCATTAATATGAGAAATGGCCACCACAAACGCTGGCCGATGAATATTGCTAATGAAGGCACATTTAGTCTTTACGTTGTTCTGAAAATATTATACGTGTGTTTGTGGTTACACAAAAATGATATTTTTCACAGAAAAACAAGTGGCCTTTGTCAGATTGCT
This sequence comes from Hermodice carunculata, assembly GCA_964020975.1. Taxonomy (NCBI): domain Eukaryota; kingdom Metazoa; phylum Annelida; class Polychaeta; order Eunicida; family Amphinomidae; genus Hermodice; species Hermodice carunculata. The sequence goes on from OZ026612.1 coordinate 140,538,219, forward strand.
GCGTGAGGAGTCCGTGCTCAAAGTGATGTGACAGTTCTGTGCACAAAGTAGCTAAAGGTGAAAAGTCAATGGTAAAAATAAAAGATTTATTTTCAACCACTATAAAGGATCTCTTTCTGAAACTATTCATGCTCTAAAATAGAATGTCAAGGTACATGTGATCTACATTAAATGTACAGTGTAACACAGCTAATAGGAGTGGAGTATTGCTAACCTACATTATGTATTCAAAATACATAATATTGTCACAACACAGTAGGTTATCAAGTCATGACACCTAACAGTAAGCAACCAATTCATCCCGAGAGAACTGGCGCAAATAGTGACAGAAAAGTCAGTTACCAGCGAACATCCCAATCCTTGAAGCCTGAGCATGTGCGGCACTGCCTGCAAAACGTACCAAAACTGTACTGTGACATGATCCGAGACACTGCTAGTTAAAAAACTAAGATTGTCTGTGAAGCGAATTCTGCAAGGCATATATCAGTATACCACAAACAGGGCAATTAAATATAGGCTGGAATCCGTGACACCAATGTGTCTGTAATGCCACAGAGACCATTTTGACCATGCAGGAGTAGACTATCTGTCCTTGCAGCCCCTTTAATCATAACCGTCAAACAATACATTGACTTCTGTAGCCAATAAACAACCCATCAATTCAGGCCTCTCGAAATTATGTGTACATATGATACTCATGATATCAAATAATGTTCAACCGAATGGAGATTATGCAGAAGCAAATTTATGATTGTTTTAAGCAGTCGTGGGATGCTCTTGAAAAGTATATTATCGAAGTTCAATTTCCAATCAAAGAATCTACACAACTTTACGTTGGCTGGATATGATTTTGGGTGTTTGAAGTACTTTAAAATAAGAAAACATGGAGACAGTCAATGATGAAAGTGTGGTGACAGTTGGGTAATATAACCAGAGTGTTCAGACTGTATATCGACAATAAGTACATAAACGCAAAGCGGTGACAGTTGGGTAATATAACCAGAGTGTTCAGACTGTATATCGACAATAAGTATATAAACGCAAGGCGGTGACAGTTGGGTAATATAACCAGAGTGTTCAGACTGTATATCGACAACAAGTTTATAAACGCAAGGCGGTGACAGTTGGGTAATATAACCAGAGTGTTCAGACTGTATATCGACAACAAGTATATAAACGCAAGGCGGTGACAGTTGGGTAATATAACCAGAGTGTTCAGACTGTATATCGACAATAAGTATATAAACGCAAGGCGGTGACAGAAGGAGGGCCTTTCATGACCAAGATCAACGCCTTTTGGTAGGGAACATGCATGCTGCACCATAGGAAAATCATTCTAGGAAACTTCAGAGTATTGTAAATACTGATTGAGGTTGGTCGCAATATTTGAAAATTTGAAAATAATAAAAACAGCCAGCCTATTTGCTGCTATCTATGCTCTAAAGTTGACTGGCATGTTAGGTTCACGTCTCGTCCAAAAGCATTTCGAGATGCCTTGTCTACAATATGAAATTGTTTCAAACGAATGCCCTGAATTTCTTAACATTATTTTCCTGAAAAGGAAAGTACATTATAAGTTAAGAGACGACCAGAAAATATATCAGTCTTTATAATACCTCGACGTACGTTGCAACTCACTTAAGTATCAAGGGGGCAAGCTACCGAGTCTTTTACCCTCTTACTTAAAACAGTGTATCGATGTTAAGGGCATTGACAGTGTACCGTTACCGATATTTTTAATTTGCTGACACTTATTCAACTAGTACAGAGACCAAAGTAACTCCACACAGCAGATTAACATTGTCTTCATCTGGTGGCTTTTGTACCAATTAAAAATGTTAGCAATTAATAAACATATTATAACAACCAATATCAGTGTGCAGTATCAGACTTTGCCCGTATTTGCCCGCCACTTCCACCTTATGCCTGCAGCTTACGACGGACGTGCGTAGAGCTAGGAAGGAAAAATGACTGTTTAACATAATAATTACAAGTTAGTGATGCAAAATACAACTTATACATGATATTTAAACATCTAATTTTAATAGAGCACACAACGAAGGTGAGAAATGACGGAGTATATTCCTGTCTCCAACTCATGAAGTGGAAACATGCACACGACGTTAAAAGTGGGCGTGGCTACCGTTCTGAACCTCAAGAAACCAATAGTAAATAAACATGTAAATTTTCCACAGCATATCAAACAAGATAACCGGGCATAGGACTGCTCAGCGAAAGCATATTTTGGGCAAAAAAAAGAAACAATTATTGTGATCTTTTACAAAGGACAACGCTTAGTAACGATGGTGTTGTGATACCCCCTCCCCACACCCCAGACATAGTTTACGATTTAATTTGTAAACTTAAAAAGAATTCACCCCCAGGTATCGATGGTATAACAGCTGAGCACTTACATTATGGAGAGTCAGTCCCTCTTGTAGCCACTTTCTACTCCACTGTTATTAATTTTGGACTGATATATGATGTCTTTAAGACTGGACCTGCTGTAGCAATCTTAAAGGGAAGCACTTAAAATTCTAACATACCCGCAAAATTATCGTCCTATCGCACTTAGTTTAGTACATGCCAAGTTATTAGAATTAATCACGATTCCTGAAAATAAACTGACTGATGTTCAATTTGGCTTTCGAAGGGCCGCATTGTCTCCTGCAGAAGCGCATTTTTACATTATGTAACCATACATTTTAACAGAAAAGATTCTCCTGTCTATGTATGTGTTCCCCATGCCCAAAAATACTTTGACAGCGTCTGGTGTAGTACAATGGCTTACTCTTTGAACTTTTAAATATTTTGCCCGACACTCACTAGATTTAGATATATGAATGTTAAAAGAATTCCTACAATATTGTCAGATGAAATGGCAATGTCAGCTATTTCCGTCCTATAACAAGAGGTGTACGTCATCTCCCCGTATTTTTTTTCAATATTTCATTTAATGATATGCTAAAAGCAGTAACGTCTGAGCAGGCTGACTATCGCTTGGGCAATAACATTTATAGTGTCTTTACCTATGCGGACGACGTTACTTTGTTTAGCCCACTACTGGTTTGCAGAGATCCATGGATATGTGTTATAACTATGCTAAGCAATGGCGATAGAATTTTTATCCTCAAAAGTTCAAATGTGTTATAATAAGAACATCGTTGTTTCACACTGTTCCGATATTTAAGTTTGGTCCAGATGAAGTTAAAGTATCAGACTGTGTAAATGTTCTAGATGTGCAATTTACTTCCAGAAAATCATGTTTAGCTCGTGTTGAACACAGAATCAGTATCAACAGCGCCATTATGGGTTAGGCAATGTTGATTTGGCTTATCCAGACCTACACTCAAATATTAAATAACATCTTTGGAAAACTATATGTTCTCCACTTCTGATACATATTTTCGATTTTATCTCGGTGTCAAATAACTGTGTGTAAAATCGTGAGACAACTCTAGGGGCTCTGGTCAAACGTTCTCTAGGCATTGGAAAGAGGTCTCATATCATATTTCACTGTTAAAAGCATGTGATATCCCTCGTGTCAGGATAATGTCCGTTCCAAAACATTTTCTCTTTTTCAGCGTATTTTTAAAGTAAACTCCCCCCTCCCCACTTGTTTTCTTTTCTTTCTTTTCTTTTTTTTTTGTTTTTGTTTGTTTGTTTTTTTTTTTTTTGCCGACTTACTGCCTGAGTACATGTTGCGTGGATATGTAAACCGTGACACTATTGTTGGCAGGATAATGCACTGAGTTATTCCTCTGTTGACGTAGCCTTCTCCAACTGCCGCTGTACTGTCTCTTTCCACGATACTGGACAGGGGGGGGGGGGCAGAGTAGTTGACTCTCTTTGCTATCTCATATCTCATGATAATTTTATCAAACCGTGGGCTGATGAACACATCCTCACCGTTTTACTCGTTAGATGTTCTTAGTTTCTGAATTGATTCTTGATACAAGCTTGACACTGATTATATAAGATATATTTTAACACCTGGCGGCTAAATTTTTCAAATTAGATCACTTTCGGCAATCTTCCCTTAAATTTTTACACTATCCCTCTTTAAACTTTTTTCAGTGATTTTGACAATGTGGTGCAGGTCTCTTCGCTCAAGAATGATGGGGCACCCCGTTCCCGATGTAACCGAGGGTGTTTCTGCTTTATGTTACCTGGGCAAAGCCCCTGGAATCCTATTTTTTTCTTTTCTGTGGTATATTCTTCACCAGACGATTACCTTGATTTTATACTCAGTAACACAACTCTAGCCAAACAAAGCTTGAAATACGAAATCCCTGCGGTTGTAAACAATGCGAAAAAAATTACAGATAAACTTCTTACTCATAGCTTACAGGGCTTTAGTAACTATGTTTAAACTGAACTTTTAAAGAACTACCAGATTGTATGCTCGAAATTAAATTGTTACGTGTGTCAGAGAAATAACAACTAAAATAAGAAACAATGGTTTCAGAATCCATTTATCTCATAGCTTGCACAATATAGTACCTTCAAACAGCTAGTCACATAAACACTTTCCTCTTTTTTTTCTTTTTTTGTTTGTTTGTCATAATTGCTTCTTCATGTGCTCAGTCTGCCATATTATTGTACATAGCTCACAACTGTAGAATTTTGTATTCAATATGTATATCTTCAACTGTATCTCAGGGTGGCTCCTGTGTGAGCGACATTTTCTATGTCATAATATGGGTCTCCCAGACCACCTACATCAATGTATACAACTTACTGATCATGTAATAATTGGTTGAATAAAGCATTTTGAATCTGAATCTGCTCAAGACTGCAGTGGCAGACGTTTGATGTTTTTTCTTCTTTTGATATATGCAATGAGATCTGTCTTCACATGTGATCTAGCATCTGACCAGTTCTTGAATTTGTTTTTTCCTTTTTTTTTTTCATGTAATAAAGGAACAAAGACAGTTATGTTTTACTCGTAGTTATTTCTCCTTGGCACAATATTATGTATACATTGTATATGGATGTACAAATAATGTTTATTTCAACACGTACATACTCATTCCATGGACCTATTAACGCTCGTTAATAGGTTCATGCTCATTCATGCTGGAAAGGGCTGACCTTCTCTGGAATGGGCACCTCTCTGCAGTAGGTACTGTTTACTGGTCCCAATGGTACTATCAGAGAGATTTCATGAATAAGTTGATAAACAGTGTGTATATCTAAGTCTAAACTTTTGATGGTCTTCATGCTTCAAAATGTGAAATGCCTCTAACTAGCTCATTTTTAAATGCTACAATTTCATATCCTTCATCAGATACACCAGACTGTACATGTGTATCAGCAGTAGTGAGAATTATACTTCTCTCAGCTGTAGGTTTGAAGACATTCAAGATTTAAAGTTTGAAATATTCCCGGTAGAAATAGTGAAATGTGTCCTCTTTGGGCTCACCACAGCTGCATGCACTTGCTTCACGGACACCGATTCGATCAAATAATCATTCAGCTGGATGCTGTCCTTCAAAAACAATGTAAAACTTTTTGAAGCTGTCCACTCCTACATAGAGCAATCACGACGATTCGAACCTCCGTGACTTACGAAAACATCACACAGCTTTTGAAGTACTCAACTTGCCTTTAACATATTATTGTAACCAAGAACTACTATCTGTCTCGTCACGTGAACGTGACACCTTAACTTCGTTCTGTATACTTTGTTCCCACATCGTGTCTTTTGTATATTTACTACCCGTCAAATATTTTGATGTACAAGAGGAATTAACATAGAGGAAAACCCTGTTTTCCAATTGTTCAATGAAATATGTTTAAATCAAATAATGCGTTGTGTTTGTAGAAACACGTCGTCCTTTAAAAACCCCCGTCGAACTGAAAAAATATATGTAGTACTGACCGCTTATATACTTTTCTTTTCTCTTCAAGGATTGGGTCATGGAATGACCTACCATCTGCTGTAAGAGATACACCTTCTGTCTCTAATTTTAAAACTAAAAAGGTCTTATTCTTTCAACATGAAATTCCCTCTTATTCCCACAAGGAGAAAGCTTTGCTAATATTGTTCAGACCCAACTCCACTTGGGTCAGGCAAAATGGAACTCGCATCTTTTTGACATAAATATTGTCCCATCTGCAGCCTGTTCCTCCAGCCACCCAATCAAAGATACTTTTCACTTCTTTTTTCATTGTCCGCTGTAGTATTCTCAACGGTGTAAACTTCTAAACGCTGTTGTAAATGTATTTGCTACAGGTGTTAGGCCAAGTCTGTTGATTTATCTTGTCCCTGATAAAGTATTAACAATTACAGTAACAGATCCTGCACATGAATTGAATGTTGGTATTTTTTCTGCAGTGCAATTATATATCACAGAGTCAAGACGCTTCGTCTATTGTCTTTGATGCGTATATTCGCTGTATGGATTCTTAACATTTTATTGGCAAACAGTCTTTTGAGATGTCCTGTGTGTCGTGTACATATTAAGTGAGCTACTTATGTACTGGAGATCCTCTTGATTAGTTGCTTTGTAACTGCTAGGTTATACAGTTTTTGAAATAAATATGTTTACAATACGGTACAATATGTGCACAAATCTGGATACCAATGCCAAATTTTTATATGTTATGAATATTGTAATGTACAATTGCTCTTTTTACAGTCAATCTAAATTAGACAAGCTCTACTGATTGGGATTGACCCGTGAGTTGTATGAATACACTGTACGCCATTTTCAATAGATCTGAGAGATAGAATTGCTCCCTGCAGGAATAGCTTCCAAATGAACATACATCGATATTTTGTTGTTTTTGCAATCTATTAAGAAATGAGTAGTATCAAGATATGTTGTATGCAATTTCTTGTGCAACGGTAGAATTATGCCTTCAGTGTAATTTATTTTGGTCTTTGTATCATGATCGGATGTATGACAAAAATCAATGCAGTCGTGAATTACGGTCCTATGATCTGCTTTCCCTGCGCCGTGGTAATGAAAATAATCCGTGTCCCAAGGTAGTGGAAGTAGTTTTTCGCTCGCATTACGTTGAACGAGAGTAACGATATTCCGACGGCTTCACGTTTTGCGATTCAGAAATCCATTTTAGCCATTTGAATAAATAAACCGCATTATACTGTTATATCCATCGTAGTATGAATACATTGTACAAACAATCATTTGCAAGCGGTTCTGGTCGGAATTATATGATTTCGCGGACGACACAACTTGCTGCCGGAGTGACTCGTGGCTTCCATGTCAGAATAATCTCGTGGGTAATTTAGATATCGAAAATCCATGACAGGCCTTGAATCTGGGACAAGGGGTTGGCACGAGTTGGGAGATTTTGGAGTTTTTAAGAGGCTTTGTCCAGCAAAAACTCCAAAATCAAGAATATATAAAAGGACTCGCGGTCTCTCTGCTTCCTGAAATATGCTGTTTGTACAGCATTTTAGGAGTGGAAAGTCCCTTTGGTACTTTGAACATCATGTTGTTCAAGCCGTATCGAACTGTAGTTTTTTTAACGTCCGATGAAACCCTTGCGTAATAGTTTCCCCTCGGATGCATCTGTAGCTTGACCAACACGAGAACAATGGTTGTTCATTTCTAACGGGCCGGACTCTTATCAAGTGCTGTCTAGGTTCGAGCCACTAGGTCCCTTGATTTTACATTTTGAGCATACCTGAAATGCCTAAGTCAAGTTACCGCGAACACTCCCAAAGACGAAACAAAATAAGCAGCCATTTAACTGATGCCGTTGAACAATAAACCAGTTGTAGGAAGAGCAGAAGCATGATCTACTGTATGATAGAAGTCGAAAATCGCCATTCAGTGGCATGAATAAGAATTAATCTTTACCTGTTGAGCTCATCAAACTAACAGACATTACTATTTGATGATCTGCAAAGTTTTACAATTGGTTATCTTTGTTTGTTCTCGTTTTTATTTTTTTCAAAAAGATATTTACATTTAATGACCGTATTTGCTGCTATTTTGAACAGAAAGAAATGCATGCTGATTTTTGATAAACCAGGAAGATGACAGACTGAAAATGCTTCATTTACTGAAGTACAGTATATAAGAATATATTGGCGATGAAATTGCAGTTACGAATAGCCACATGTAATGTAATGTAATACATGTAATTTCCAACCGGGTATTTAATATCAATGTAGCAAAGAACGATCTGGAATGAGGAACGTTGATTGTTAATCAACATGTATTTGCCCGTTCGTCATGCAAACTGTGATTGTTAGACCTTCATAAAATACCTGGACCCAGGTTGCCCGGGTCATGTTTTACCAAGCGTGATCAGGCGTCTGTGAATAGCTCTAACGACTACGATCCCCAGGTGGCACATTTTGTTGACAGAAAGCGCACAGGTAAAGTTGTGCACATTCTCCGGTCAAAGAATATTTCCTACAACTGTGGGTCATAGTTCACTGTTGGTTCCATCGAAACACCTCTGTCAAGCATGGTGTTTCATCAACAGAATTTTAGCGACATTAGTTACCCGGGTTCACCTTTTGGTGAACCTCACTATTGTTTCCCTGGCACAAGATGTTTCTCACAATTCAAGATTAACATCAGACAACATGAAGCCATTATTTGGGTCAAAATATGCATAGCAACATACAATCAGCAAAACAAACGCTGAGCAAAACGAAATTTTTTTTTTTGAGTGTGTGAGTTGAAGAAGCACGCTCTCATATGAATTACTTTGTAACAAGTCTACATGCTCTGGGTAATTTTTTTCTTTCTTTGATACATGTGTGTATAATTATATATATATATATATACATACATACATACATACTTACATACATACATACATACATACATACATACATACATACATACATACATACATACATACATACATACATACATGTAGGTCTCGAGAAAATACATGAAACTCTATTGGGAACTTATCTCACTGCAATTGGCACATAATTATGAAATAATTACAAAAAACATGCGCCTTTGCAAAAACCCTATGCAATACGACATGGACATGCACATGGGCATCTGGTGAAAGGCAGACAATGATTGATTATATTTTAGTGGACAGTGGAGTATTTCAAATGACACAAAGATGCAAAATAGATGATGAATGGATTGGATATAGGCAGTGACCATAACTAGGATGATAGTCCCCATTGACATGCAGTATCAAAGAAGAAACCGAGGGAGAACTAAATCGGTGTGGAATATAAAGGAGGAAACAAACTGGGCATGGTATCAAGAAAGCTTAAAAGTAGAATTATAGGAATGGAAAAATAAATGGGAGGATGAAGAAGAAAGTTCCGGTTGAAAACCTAGGGTAAAGAATAGACCCGGAGGTAAAAGGAGCCATAAGAAAGAGGGTTAAAAATAGAGCATGGAGATTAGCCAGGAAAAAACTGGGACTCTGAAGGTGATATAGAGGAAGCTAAGAGACAGTGTATTGAATGCAGAAGGAATGTAGCAGAGATGAAAGTAGGGAGGAGAGCCAGTGATGATGAACAAATGACGAGGAAAATAATGGAGAATGGAAACAGGTTAATCGGCGAAAACAGAATAAAGAAAAGGGAAATCACGAACAGAGGGAAAAGAACAGATAACAAGGAAGAAATACAGGAAATCTAAAGGGAGCATTGGGAAGAAGTTAATAACTCACAGTGGGGTCAGGGAACAGTACCCGTGCGTCAAGCAGAGTACACACAGGATCAATGGGATCCAGAGATGTGTTGCAGGATCAGAAGTATAGAAGTCAAAATGGCAATTGAGCAGATGCAGGTACGCAAAGCTCCAGGACTAGATGGTATCTTGACAGAATTCATAGAGACAGGGCCAGAAAAAAATGATGATAGTTTATAGTTGCTTTTCAGCAGAGTCATTAAGAACACAAGTACCAAATGAATGGAATAGACTTAGGATTTCATATATTCCAAAGAAAGGTCGAGGAAGCCAATTGGACCAGTGTTGGGGCATCGCGATTTCATCAAATGTGGGCAAAATATTCATTCGGATAATGTGCTGGAGACTAAGCAGAATAGTTGAAAGGCTTGGTCTTCTATGGAAAATTCAGAATGGATTCAGACCAGGTAGAAGGGTAGGTGACCACATCTTCACATTGACCCAGGTGTTAAAATTGGCAAGACAAAAGTGGAAGAAAGTCTGCATGGGTTTCTTAGATGTGAGGAAAGCTCATTACGGGGTATGGAGAGATGCCCTATGGGAAAAACGAAGTAGACTAGGATTTGGTGGAATTTTTTTCTAGAAACTCTGAAAGCGTTGTATGAAGATGTAAACTGCACACTTTCATTTGGATAGGTAGAAGTACAGAACGCACGTCTGGATATAGGCCTAAAGCAGCGTGTGTGCTGCCCCAAATTTTGTTCACTCTGTATGTTAAGGAGTTGGGTGAACAGTTGATTGAGTGTGATCAGGGAATAAGGGTCGGTGATCTAAACATTCCAGGTCTATTTTTTGCAGATGGCATTGTACTCATGGCAAAGTCCCAGAAAGAACATCGAGATATGCTGAACATAGCAGGGGAGTATGGGAATAAATGGAGGTTGGACTTCAGTGAGGATGTAATGACTCTTGGGACGAAACCAGCTGTGAGTAAAAATGGAGAATTGGACAGTTCCAAATTCCAAAGAGTAGAGAACAGTTGATCGAAATTGGGGATGTCGATGACTATGAATACCTAGGCATTAAAATAAAAGCAACCAGTAAAGGCATGGTCAGGTATTAGGTGGAGAAGATTAAACAGAAAGTGAAGGGAATGATAACAGCTGCAACACTGAACAGTTTTAACAGAGCGTACACAGCGAGGGTATTATGGGATAACGTTGCAATACCAGGAATGATATATGGCTTAGATGTGATTTCAGTAAGTGAGGGAGATATCCAGGGAATAGAGAATGCACAGAATGAGATGGGGAAATGGATACTGGGGGCACCACCATGTCCAGCAACAGAAGCACTCCTACGAGAGTTAAGATGAAATAAAATCACAGACAGGATTGCCAAAGCAAAGCTAAAGCACTGGGGGGGATCTACAAGCAGTAAGTGAAGTGGTGCAGGAAAGTTTACAATGATATGGTCAAGGAAACTTCAAGATGGGTCAAAGACATAGATAAGTTAGCAGAGAGATATGAATTGAAATGTATGATGAGGTGGATGATTGGAAAGTATGTATAGGTAAGAATATTATAGAGGGTCAGAAAGAGTACTGGAAAAGAGAAGTCAGGAAAAAAAGTACATTAAATGGATACAAGGCATTAGAAAAGCCAAATAATTGTGTGTTGGGATGGAAGGAAGGGATCCAAGCTTCTTTTCTAAAGTAGGGCAAGATTAATCAATCTAGAAAAAAACAGTGGACAACAGGAAGTAATGGGAAGTATAAGATGTGTAGACAAGAGGCAGATGAGACAGTGGATCATTGGTTGTTTCGGTGTGATGCATATAGAGAGACAAGGGAAGATATTTTTCAGAAAGTGGCACAGAAAAGCTTACAATTACAAGGGTTTAGAAGAGGTTCGGTGTTTAGAGGAAGAGGAACGTGCAGCATGGGTTTTAGGTTTGAAAGGTGGCTTTCTGGGAGGAGGCAAAGGTACTAATAGTGTACAAGACTACGTGGTAGGATGCTGGTTAAAAGGGAATGAAATGATAGTTAGAAGGCAACAGGTTAAATTTGAATTCTAGAGTACATGGAGGAAAGAGAATGGTGGTAGCTGTTTCAAGGGCTCCCATGGGGACCCCCATGGGAAATGCCTGAGCCTTAGAGGCAGTGATAGGGGTGCGAGGGAAGTTTTTTCCTCTATTTTTCTTTTTTCTTTTTTCTTTTTTTTTTCAGAAAGTACAAGCAATAAGTGTAGGGAATATTCCCAGGACCAGCGGCCCACCACAGCTGTGAAAGAGTGGGTGGTGACCCTTTGCTGGTCCTGGAAACATGGCAGCATAAGCTGATAAGTATTACCATGGTTTCCTCCACCTCATCTACTTTTCTTTATTTCTCTCTCTCTTTCTCTCTAGACCACCTGTGCCACACAGGACGGCGGCACACAAGCGGAGAGCCACAGTATTATTATTAATAATAATTTTGTGACATGAAATTATGTCAACATAGAAAACATTACTGTAAGCAAATTTGATGTGGTGCACTATCACAAAATAATTATAAGTTATAAGCTGATGTTCTGGCCTTTTGTTTTCTTAATTCATTTTTAAACCTCAGCACCAAATTCAAAAATAATAATAATTATAAAAAAATAAACCCAGAAAAAAGGGAATTTCTATCTGTAAATTTGCTCACTACTCTCCAACTTGGCATATTATTATTAAATGAATATGACAACAAAATAGGATGCCGTAGAACCGTATTTAATATTAACAATCAGGGACCCATACAAACCAATTGAGAGCATATTTGAACTTTTCCATACGATATACTCTTTTAAAACAACATAATGGTACAAAAAATGTAACAAAACGCGAAGTAAACAAACAAAGTAACCGTAAACATAACAAGATAAATTAACACCAAATAAAATTTTCATACTAATTCCGGGAATGGAACCCATAATTCCATATCACTCGCCCTACCCTCTTACTCAAGGCATCGGAAATCAGTATGTGGAAGCAAATGACATGCATTTTGAATGGAGATTCTTTATGTGTAACTCTTAAACTGGTCGCAAACTTTAAAAATATGATTGAATCTATGGCATTGCTTAGTCCTACACCGACAAAGCACAGTATATATGTTGAGATAGTGACCGGGTGGCAGGCATGAGAAACAGAAATGAGGTTCATTAAAAGGTGGACTCGGTACTATAAACAATGAGTTCAGATTAACACTTTTACTGTGATGTACATACATGCTTTGTTTCCAATTTGAGAATGGATGATTTTTTAAAACTTTGTCTAAAAGGCAACTTTGTTTTCGAACACAAGCATTGAATAAACAAAATCGGAAAGGCAAATATTTACTAAGCACCCATTTTGTTGAACAATTATTGGCGGAAGTGATGGGAAAAGTAATTTATAGAAGCAACGCCTGTGAAGATGCAAGAAGAAGAATAGAATGGCCCTGTATCCCTCCTGCAGCGGGCACTCCAGTCAGAAGGGCTGCAGTTGTGTATTCCAGTTATTTTCCATTCTATTTTGCTGCTTAATAACTTCCAAACCACTGCATGTAGAAACACCATTTTTTTCATGCTTAATCTGAGTGAATAACGTGAATAACTCTGAACATATTTTGTAGGTGTCAAAAGATACTGGATAAATGAGGTCTTACTTTAACATATAATTCAATGGGAACATTTAACTCTGGCCCGGATGAATAGTGTGCAGTGGATCGTACATTCAGCTGAAGACACATAAAATGGCCGGTTGTGATCTGTCCTATTGCTTATTCTTATACGTACCGTACAATTAGTATAAAAAGGATAAAAATGGGAGTCATTGTCAGTGTTTGCTCTAAATCATACATGTAAGGTATATCCTATGATCACATACGTGCCAAGTTTTTAACATCTTAAAAAATAGATATTGCATGTTTCGTACTTGCATGCATAACACAATACCAAGAGGTCAAAGAACATTAACCAGTTGGTAAAATATTTCAAAAGTGCGTTACATTATATTACATTTCAGAGTTATTGGGTGACCTATGTATCCAACATTGTTGTTAATTCGTACATGTGCTTGTAACAACTGGTTGATTTCATTAAAATATTTCCATTTTGACGATTTGAAGATTACGATTACATCGTTCACTGTAGTCCAACTTGAAACTTTAAAACAAACAAGCAAACAATTTTGTAGATCTAATATCGTGTACTCAGCCTTATAAACGGTATGCTGACTATTCACTCAGATGGTATCAGAGAAAAAAAGACTTGTAAAGCTAAACCTGGTCAGTTGGCCGATTTTAAATCGCACGTTGGTACAACAGCTCAGACTTTCATAATTTACAGCCACACCCACACACGCACATGTATATATATATATATATATATATATATATGTGTGTGTGTGTGTGTGTGTGTGTGTGTATTTCTATGCATGTATATATATATATATATATATATATATATATATATATATATATATATATGTGTGTGTGTGTGTGTGTGTGTGTGTGTGTGTGTGCGTGGGTGTGTGTGTATAGGTTGAGAAATGTCAATGTGTCTCAGGATAAAGGTAAAGGATTTTCTTAGATTACACACGTCGCAAAATGAGATAGTTGAAATTTTATGACAAGAAATTGAACCTAAATGACTTTTAAGGCTGGTAGCATTTATAATAAGTACATAATGTTGTGCTAAGACCTGAATGCTTACCTTCTGCCGTTTGGTTTGTTCGTCTTCCAGTTGCGACAGTCTCTGGTTCTTTTGCCTCATTCTTTGTAAGCGCATTAAGAGAGAGTCCGTGTCTCTCATATGAGCAAGGCGTATTTCCTCCCTCTCGCCAGCGTCCAGACGTTTGATGCGTCTCCTCACGGAATCGTGTCTAATTTTCTCTACAACTTTCCCAGTCTGTTTTTCCATCAAACATGGAAATTGACTCCCTCTTATTGCAAAAACATCAAATTGTTTCCTGACGTCGTCGCGGAATTTATCAGAAGCTGATTTGATTCTACGAGATGTAGCAGTGTGAGGTCTTGGTTTGCCTCCCGTCTGCAGGTACACACAGTTGTTTGCGGTGTTCCTGTCACGCGTTGACTGGCAGCTGCTGTGTGATCTTTGAGGAACGCTGTTCTGTTGTTCACTGACACCAGTGGCTTGAGCAGAGCATGATCTGATCAGGTTGTGAGACCAGGCATTTATGACTTGACTATTCTTGGGTAATTCACTCTCGTTTCCGTCCTCGTCCAGGAAGACTAACTTTGAACTTGCCGGACTTTGGCTTGCCATATCAGTTTTAACGCTGGCAGTCCGTGATGGCGCTCGTTTTGTTTCATCAAGTGAAATGGCTGAAGGACTAGTTTTAGCACTACCACGACTACTTTGTTTTGATGTTAAAGTTGTCGATGTCTTTTTGGAACTCGTGATTCCATATAATTTTATTTTGTCTGAGCTGTCTGTGGATGCCACAGACAAAGTTCCTGTGCTGTCGGCTCCGGAACTTGAAGGACACGAGGCAGGTGAAGTGACATGCTGGCAGACGAACTGGTTCTCCGACCGCGGCCGTTTAAAATGAACACTGCTGAGATGGTTTGAGCGAGCATTAAATTGCACCTTTCTTCGGGTCTTGTTAGCACTGTGAGGCTTGATCTTGTACGACAGGACAGACGTAGCCATGATCAACAGCGCCTGGCTTATAGCCCAGTCACAATATTACTCTATTGAAAAGTGGTCTTAATGGTGAGTCGTTAGGTCATTGGTAATGTCTTCCATCTAGTAACACTGAACACAGAAAAACCAAGTTTCCATTTTACCTGCATGCTGCGCATGATTTGTACGGGGTAGTCACCATTTATCTGTTATAGAATAAAAATATAAGAAATTAGAGAGAGAAAAAAAAAAGAAAAAATTAATGGAAAAAAACCCCGATAAACTGATTACTCCGTAGGCAGCAAGTTGCTAGCTACAAATTATTCCAGCGTTAGTCCCTTGGCTCATTAAGCGCGGGCGTTAAGCAGGTTAAACTAGCATAACACCATAGCAGAAGATGCCTAATCAACGCCAAAAAAAAGGACATGTGAACTAATCACAATAACAACCCATAATGGAGTTTGACAAAAATTACAAGGAATACTTTTTAAAATATGATGGATGTTAGCACCCGGTTTGTTTTACACACATTTCATTAATTGAGTAGGCAGGATTTCCATAATTTGACCCATGAACATCAAGATAGTTCCAGTGTTTAAGCCATAGCATTATGGCTAGTAAAGAAAAAAATCATTAGTAAAGTTTTGAGGTCTTTCTGCGGTGAGATAAAATATCAGTACCAAATGTATTTTCATTTTGAAAATTAAAACCTGGTAAACAACTTTACAACTCTACCCCCTTGACGCGTTTGGGCGCGTTGAGTGCACAGTGAGGTGGTTGACGTGGTTCAGACAATAAACTTGAGGAATTGTGTGAAACAAGCGACAATAAATCTTTTCTCATAAAGCAGTGAAACGGCAATTCAGTCTTTCTTCTTGTAGATTTTATGTAGGTGCCACCTGAGTTGCTGAAACGATTATGACAGCACATCAATTATAATTATGTTTAGTTTCCAAAGAATAGCCATAATTAAATTTGACCTGAATTTTCTTTGCTTCTCCAACTTTAACAAAGGTTCCATACACCGTTGTCAAATGTAATGACTCGATCGACAACAGAACGTCATGCTGGACTTAAAAGATTTTAAAGAGACCGAAGACATACAAGTGACGTTAAGTTAGGCTATACTATGGCCAACAAACAAGTCGCTTTCCTCGATATTTTCCCAAAATTAATCATTGAGCACTTGGGAAAAAAGGCTTTAAAAAGAAATTGGTAAAAGAAGTACACTACACCCCGCCCACCCCCAAAACACACACAGTGATTAAAAACATATACTTTTTTTTGTATGTGAACGCACCGCTTATCACCTCGGTCCACCGGTGTCTCTATCTGACAAGGTGGTTTTTCAAGAATTATTATCATAACTCAAAAAAAAAAAAAATGAACTGACCTTTGGATAATCACCACGTAAGTGTTATGCTCCATTTAGGACCAGAAAACACTACCATTGTCTTTTTATTTCTGTATTGAATTACTGTGACCATCTCTAAAAGAAACGTAGTACGGTTCACTCCCAAAATATTCTTAATAATACGCGATCAGAGAAGCATATTCACGATCTTGTTTTGAAAGGTTAAAAAATTGTTAACATCTTGATTAGTCTTAAACTTTTATTATTTGTACACTGTTTTACCATCAGTGGCTCATGATCGCACTCAGTATTTATTACGAACATATATTAATATTACCCCAATCCAAAGCAGAACACTATCTTTGTCTTTATCGTTTTTCCCTCTGCCATTACGTTGTGGAACTTCCTGCCAATACTTATTCAAAGCTTTGAAAAAGTATCCGATTTAAGTGCAACTTAAAAAAGACACCGTTCAATGCTAACCAAAAAGTGCATTATTATGGTGACCGATGTACTCAGAGAAACCATGCTCAAATGAGAATGGGCTGCCACCGACTGAACTATTATCTTTTCATACGGAAAACTGTTAGCTCTCCGCTTTTTGCATGTGGTGATGGTTAAGAAGACGTTTAACATTATTTTTTTTATTACGATGACTATATTGTACAAAGGCACTTTCTACATCGTGAAATATTGAAATATGACCCGTTTGCGTCAGCTACAGTTTTGTACGGATCCGCAAAATGTACAATTAATGTCAATGAGTGTCTTGTTATAACTGTACAACAATGAATTAAGGCTACCAAGGTATTTATGAATAGATAACTATTGTCCGCTTTCTGTGGTGTGGTGCACATCCTTCTTTCAACTGTAGATAGGTGTTTGTATACGTATCTTTTTTCATTACTGTAGTCTATTGTACTTGTCTTCAAGAGAGTTTCATATAGAGCGTGCCGCTGTTTCTCTAATAAAATATGTTTAAACAAAAAATTGAATTTCACAATAAATAAAAGTGAAAATGTAAACAAACATTCCCATTTTTACCGTATATAACACTCTTTTCTGACAGGCTACCAACAAAAACATTTTTTTCTGCAAAAGCCTGACAACATATTTGTCGAATGCGTGCCTGGTTTGTGATATTCTTATGGAAAACAGTGTTGCACTAGATTTAATGGCAAAATGGGATTGGTTTCTCGGGTTGGTTGCTACATTGTAGGCGTGTCGCCACCAATCGCACACACTGACACAAAACCTGGCAGTGCTGACGACAGTCGGTCACGCGCCAATAAGTCACTTGTTCGCAAATTCGTATCTGAAAATCGCAGTCCTACAAATTTTTGTTGGTGAATAAGTCTACATGATGGACTTGTCTTTCGCTGTTATGCTCAGTACTTTCTATCATCATCATCATCATCATCATCACATCATCATCATCATCATCATCATCATCATCATCATCATCATCATCATCATCATCATGTTCACCCAATCACGGAACTTATTCCACGATCCTGCCTAGATCAACTTTTTATCGGTGTTAAAGCATAACGTGTACGCTCAAAACCATAGGGGATGCCAGATAAAATGTTCTGCATGGTGGCACACCTGTTTCCTGTGTCACCTGACATTTTCAACCAATGGTTGTATTTATTCTCCAGGCGTCTCCACCTGCAACAGCTTGATATTTGAGGGAACATACGTGAAGTGCCACCTAAAGTCGACATGCTCCGTTGCTCAGCAAAGTTAAACAAGCATGCTAACACCATTGCTGAATTTCACATTTACATAGTCAGAAGGCAAATCAATAGGGGATTAATATTATCCTTACTTTAAATCCAAAGGAATATGTTTTAATGAGCAATGACAACTCATCAGTAAGCTGCAATGTGATTATATACCTTTCGAATTTGCGAAATTTAAAATTAATTCAAAGAAACACTTGAGGACCTAACATACATTTAGATTATACATGCGACGAATCAAGTTGTCATCCTAGTAGTAGCATTTTTACTTAGAATCAGTTGAAAAGACGCTATCTGGCGGTGTAATTGTAGTGGTCTCGTCATGTAACATGCAAACCATTTGTTGTTACCATAAAGTGATTAGAGCATGCCAAATGCCAACTCTTATGTGCCACATAATAATACAGGTAGGGGTCATAACATGCCAAACACCGGTTATAATATGCCGCATAACAATTCAGGCAGTGGCGAGGCCAAATATAATGTACCACACATTGATACTAGCACTGGACATAATATACCAAGTGCCAACTGATCGTTCAAGTAGCAGTCAAAATGTGTCCAGCGACAACTGAAGGTACAGCCAGTGGTCAAAATATGCCAAGTACCTACCAACAGTTTAAACTAAAATTGAAGATTTGCTACCAGGCAAACATGTATGCCTTCAAAACTTGCAGAAATTGAAAAATGCTAAAACGTTTGTCTGTGGTTGGTTAGATGCGCCTAAATGATACATGTACCTGTAGTAGCTTTAAAGATGTTCAACATTTAAACTTTTCAAGTGCCCCCAATTAGCATACACTAAAATTTTGCAACTTTTGCTTGTGGCTCATTGGATGCTCCTACTGCATAAACCCATGAATTGAACTTGGAATGGTACTTCTACCTATAATACCTTTGAAAATATTCAGGATTTAAATTTCCCAATGCCCCCAATTTGCATAATTTTTAAAACTATCACTCCACTTTACAAACAGACCAAACGTTTTGCATGGATGTACAATCATGCCAGCTTTTAAGTTTCTATAAGCATTATAGTCTTCAAATAAAATGTCCGACATCGAGCTTTTTCAAATTTTAATTGTAACTAATTTGCATAATGTTGATAATTGTGACTATTCAATACCAAATTGCACAATTTCACTAGTGGACTACGTTCCTGTCACATTTGGAGTTTCTGTGTACAGCAGTGTCTGAAAAACCATCCAGACAAAATTGGACGGTAGAGAAGATGAAGCAAGAAAGAGAGAAGAACTCACGGAAAAACAAAAATACAGGGCTGGCAACCAGACAAAACAAGCAGCAGTCATGGAATGCCGAGTGTCAATTTGATCATACAACCATTAGTTATAAGGTTATGAGTACAAACTGATAATGGAAGTAGTGGTCATAAGATCCAGAGTGACACAGACAGTGTTCACATCAACAACCAACTGATAACTAGGAAAGATGATTTGCTGCATAGCAAATCAGTGTGTGTCTTCAAAGCATATTGGCATGGAATGTACAACTATTCCATAACACAGGAGTAGAAGTTGTAATGGTATCTCTATCTATTACTGCTTTGAAGATATTCAAGATTTAAAATTTATAATGGCGCTATTTAGCATAATTTGAATTGCTACAACTATTATTTTTATTTCATTAGGTGCCCAATGGTCAACAACCCTCTGGTAGAAGTTGGAATGACATCTCTATCCATTATAGTGTTGAAGATATTCAAGATTGAAAATTTCAAGTACTGGTAATTAGCATAATTTTAATTGCTACAACTTTTGTTTTAGATTCATTACAAGTGCAATGGTCAACAACCACCTAGTAGAAGTTAAAATGGTATCTCTATCTATAATAGTTTTAAAAATAATCAAGTTTTAAAATTTCAAATGCTGCTAATTAGCATAATTTAAATTGCTACAACTTTTGTTGTAAATTCTTTAGATGCGCAATGGTCAATCACCCCCTACTAGAGTTGGAATGACATCGCTATCTGTTATACTTTTGAAGATATTCAAGATTTGAAATTTCAAATGCCCCTAATTTGCATAATTTTAAAAACCTTCATTCCTCTGTATAAAACTGTCAAACTCCTTGTATGGAGGTACAATCATGCCAAGTTTGGAGTTTCTATGTATAATAGTGTCCAAGAAAAGTGTCGGACAAATTTGCTGGTAAAGAAGAAAGAAGAAAGAAAGAATTTCAGTAAAAACAGAAAAGTGTGTGTTAACACACACACACACACATTTTAATGAGGAATTGTCGTCTTAAGCCGCCGAGTGCCAACCACGCGTGCCACTTGATTTTACAGATAAGATCTGGAGGTGTCGTCAAGGCTAGCATTAGTTTCCAAACTCAATAAAAAAGCGACATGATTTGTTGTGTTCCTGTCCCCGCGGCATATTTTTCAAACTGAGGCACAGCGCACAGTTGTTCACAAAGAGCTGAATCTGTACATAAATGAACATATATGAACAAATAAATGTACCCATGAACGTACAAACATACATATATGCATACATATGTGAACAGATATTAACGCATACATACATACATACATATACAAAATGCATACATCCGTCTCAAAGCACATACATACCAGCACACATACGCAAACAGGCATGTATACATACATATATGTGTGTACACACATACATACAACTACATATATATATATATATATATGTACCTAAATATGGTAACATACTCCCTAGTAGATGATGAAGTCTTGTAATCAGAAATGATATCTGACACTTACCAGATTTCAGCGGACTTCGATGACCAGCATATGGTTCTTGGTGAAATTTTTACATTTCGAATAATACCGCCTATTCCGTGTGCAATGCGGAATACTATGTGGCCCGTATTTTATTTGATGATCACACAGTTACCGTCTGCACTCATGTTCTTAATAAGCTTTGTCACAGTTAGTGGAATGTGACTTTTCGGTAACTAAGCTCAGGTAGCCCATTAGAGTGCCTTTCACAAACGCCATTTGATTTCATTCTTTCTTGCCTGTCACGCTCGCCGGGGTTTTCCGCTCGGCTGACCCTTTGGATAGATCACACGTCATGTTGTTGTCAGCGACAGGCAGTTACCGGCAAATATATCTACACAATATTCATCATCTCATCTTGTTCGCGGAAAACAGAAAATCACCGCGCCAGTACTTGCAATATTGATGATTACAGGCAGTCTTACAATGGGGAATTCAGAACAATTCGTATATTCTATTATGTAGGGAACACAAATGCCAAAGATCAGGCGCAACATTGAGCCAAAATCGTCTATTGGCACATAATATGTATTGATTTCCCTTTAAGATTGAAATAATAAGAAAACATAAGATTCATTTTCGGGGGAACAAAGCTGAAATTATCAGTGGAGCTTGGTAATAGATTTGTTGCCAAGAATGGATTTTATTGATTTCAATCAGAAGCATGTCAAAGCCAACGACTTTCAATATGCATAAGAAAGACTGATGATGGGAAATTACCGTCATGTGACTTTACTTCCACAATCAAAATGTGATGGACACAGTGTAGCTTCTGCTAGTACAGCTTTGCTCCCTAAATTGTCTGCGATAAAGAACATTCTTACAAACTCTCAAATGTCTATTCTCAATCTTACAGCAACTTGGCTTGATAACACAGCTACATACTCTGAGATAGTTACACCATGTTTCTCTTTGGTAAGGAAAGATCCTTCAAAGGAGAGGGACCAGGATTATACTGGAGTGTAATATCAGAGACAGGAGCTCTGTAGATTCGCTCGACTCACTGGGTTGGCTGCCTGTGTACACCAGACGGGACTTTCATACAGTCACAATGGTCCACAAATGTACACACGACTTAGCCCTTGATTACCTATCTCGCATTTTTCAACTTCTTCCAAAATTCATTCCTATGCAAACAAACAAGCAAAAAATTTACACATGAACCACGCAAGAGCATCGTCACTACAAAAATCCTTAACAAGCTTGGGCGCTTCCCTTTACAATACCCCCCCCATTAAAAATGCCCCCCAAATTTTACTTCTTTCAAATCTAAATATTTTGCAAACCTGAAATTATACCAGTTTTAAAAACAACCTTTCATTAAATCTTGATAGACCACGCTGACTGTATAAAATGCTCACACATAAGTCCTAATTGCCTCATTATTGATCCTGTAAATTGCATATTTTTACTTCAAAATTGTATTCAACTGATCCACTCTTTCTGTAATACTGTAAATTATGAGTCTTTGACAATGCAATATTGAGTTTTCCCTGAGATATTGCAGACTTAGTTATCTTATGCTTCTGTTAATCTTAAATTATCTTCTCTGGGATACATAAATCTAAGTTATTTTACAATCATAATGATATTTTAAGTTTTGATTATATTTTAGGCTCAGTGTTCCTCTATGTGCATGTATGTTATATTTTGTAAATCTTATGTTTTATGCATTTATTTGTATTGCATGAGTGTGCTGTATGCGAGCAAGGCCATCTGCAAAGCAGCTTTTTACAAGTTGAGGTATGGCTACCCTACTATCTATCTATCTATCTATCTATCTATCTATCTATCTATCTATCTATCTATCTATCTATCTATCTATCTATCTATCTATCTATCTATCTATCTATCTATCTATCTATCTATCTATCTATCTATCTATCTATCTATCTATCTATCTATCTATCTATCGATCTATCTATCTATCTATCGATCTATCTATCTATCTATCTATCTATCTATCTATCTATCTACCTACCTATCTATTATTATTATTATTATTATTATTATTATTATTATTATTATTATTATTATTTCGAGAATCTGCAATACTTTCCAATTCAATGCCCCTAATTTGCATATTTTTTAATTCTTGTGTATGCCACATGAGGTGTACAGTTTTATCAACATGTGAAACGTCACGGGTGATTCAGAGTTATGGGTATTGCGGTGTCCAGGACAATATTTTAACTGTTAAGAAGGCAGATATGAATTATCGGAATACTGGAATAAAATATATCTTGTCTGCTATACAAATATAGTTGGCTTAACAGCAAAATGTGCCACTAATTGTGCATATGATTGGACTGATGCTGAAGGTGAATTCGATTTTTCAAATTTGATACAGCACTGGTTTCAGAATAAAATTGTTGGTAGATGTCTTGAGCTTGGAGATGAATTTCATGAGATTTAATATTTTCAAAGGTCGACTGAAGACGGAAAAGATACTGAGATTGTTTATTTTTGATTTTTAGCCTTTATGTTCAGAAAATATGTTCATAAAATCAGTGCAATGTTTTTTACGACATTTTGGAATATTTGTGATAAAAACTGTTGAAAATAAGGGATGAACTTCAAGAGCGCAAGAGGTTTGTCTTATTTTTTATGATGAAAACGCGCATGGTTGACGTCATGGTAAATGTCATGATCCGCACAATTAAATGTTCCACCATAAAGTAGTCTTCAACATGGCTAGGTCATTGGTGCAGTATACGGCGTGCTTTTGTTCGTTGACTTTGTAGATTTCACTTTATAGATATCATAGATTCGAATTATATATACTACAGCTGAAGAATAATCGATGCAAGCAACTTTGAAGACAAAATATGTATGGATGCGGCGATGTTGTTGTTGTTGTTGTTTTTTTCCCTTGTAGCGGTCCGTTTCTATAGGTGAGTCTTAGGGTAGGTTCGAGGTATAATCAACTGGATATTCTTTTGTGGTCATTTAGGTACATACGGTGTTACCAGGTATCAAAGGAATAATATGCTATATACGTGTGTGGTGTTATACAAGGCCATCGCTGTAGTCGGCGAAAGAGTCCTACATTGGAAACTCAGAAAGATTGAAAACAGAGTCAGCTTTGCAAGCAAAGGGGGCGGAGATACACTGGAAGTGGCAGCAGTCGGTCTGGAAGTATATCCGTAATTTTACAGGAGACCAAAATGTATTTCACTGTAAACTAAAGGTAATGACTTACTCTATTCTAAGAGGCGTTTTGATCTCAAATTGTAACCAATTGAGAATATGCCACCAGTTCTGCAAGCACTAAAAAAAAAATCCCAATGCAACTCTTAACTATTTTGTTATGTTCTAAATGCCATTTTAGTGTTTTCTTGACACCTGGATAAAATGTTAGAGGCTTTTTGGCATAAATCAGGACCAAAAAATTGATCAAATTAATTCAGCTTACCTCACATGCGTCTCAACACTGAACGAATTCAAGACAAGATTGCATCGAGCGGCGGTCGTTGCTTGCTAAACAGGAGCGTTATGATTTACTTATGTAGGTTGGTGCCAGAAGAGTTCATGATATTCCCATTTCAGCGGGTTTCACATCGGAAGTACAGCATAAATAATTCTCTGCATGGTACGACATTAGTCGTAAAGAGACTTGCGGTGATTCGCTGCAACACACGCAACGAAATAAGCAACAGTGAAAGGTGAAGGCGAACTAATGCTATACAGAACATGGGATGTTTTAAGTTGACATTCACAAATTTAGGTTGGGCCTACAGTCTTGCGTAATATACATACATACATACATATATACATACATACATGTATGCATGCATATACACATACATGCATTCATACATACATTTATTCATACATACATGCATGCATACATACGCACATGCATTCATACTTACATACACAAATACATACACGCATGCATTCATAAATAGATATATACATACAAGCATTTATACATACTGTATGAATTCATACATACCTACCTACCTACCTACATGCATACCTACCTACCTACCTACCTACAAACGTACATACATAAATACATACATACATACATACATACATACATACATACATACATACATACATACATACATACATACACAATCATGAACTCTCCTGGCACCAACATCCATGTGTGCCATTGAGAGAGAATAATGTAGGCTTGGCCGGTTTTGCAACAATCCATATAACACATTTATATATATATATATATATATATATATATATATATATATATATATATATATATTCATGTCTATATATATTTGTATATATATACACACACACATATACACACACATATATATATATATATATATATATATATATATATGTATATATATATATATATATATATATATATGTATATATATATATATATATATATATATATATATATAACCGTCTTGGGTGGTTTATGGGCAATTATACACTGCCCACAAAAATCATATGTATATATATAAATATATATATATATATATATATATATATACAAACAAAGGAATAGGTCCTACAACCGGTTTGTGGGTCATGCCCATTGTCTGCGGGTCAATTGTACTCCTCAAACCGGACTATGGGCAGTACATACCAAGTATACATTACCACAGTTTCTGGGCATTTGTAACTTCCCATAATATCTGGGCAGATTTGCTAGTTTGTACATTTCAAAAACCCCCTAGGTAGCACATTGAATTTAAGGCAGACATGGCTTGTGGGCACTTTTTCAACTGCCGATATACAGAACAACTGCCCACCATACGGTCTGAGGATTACAATTCTGCCCAGAAACCACCCGAGACATAACTATATACATATATATATATATATATATATATATATATATATATATATATATATATATATATATATATATATATATAAATATATATATATATATATATATATACGCATGCCATGCTACAGTCAGTACTTTGTGGAGAAATAAGGAATTTATTCTCAAGACATGAGCCCAGATGATACACATCCATTTTACATTGAAATGCTTATTGATTTCGTGAAATAGATCATTTCAAATCCACTTCCCTGTCGAAACATCAGCCTGAATCCTACTTTATAACCTCCGCACATGCTGCATGAAGCACATAAACGAAACTTTATTGGCTAAACCTTTATACATAAAAGCATTTTTCCAGATATAGTACAGTATAACATTTTAACGTGTGCACACAGCGGACAAGAAAAACATATTTCACACATAAAAACACACAGAAAACGAAATAAAGACTAGAACAGTTGACATTTTCCTCCCCTGAAATTGTTACTCTGTTGAACAGTCGCTCTACATGGGACACTTTCTTACCCTTTTCAGCCAAGTTGTTTGCAGGGAGATTGAATGTACCACTACTGCTCAATATCATACCAAGACACGTGAAGGAGTTGACATTCGCTAAATTTATCCAGTAGTTATAGCTGTATCATCAACAAAAGGTGGAAGATACAGACTGGGTGATAAGCCTGCCCATATCACCACAGTGCAAAGGTCAATCCATATCACTACCGTGCAAAGGTCACGGAGAACTACTTTTCTTCTAAATTCTTGCAGTTGGCGCACGTGAAGCATGTAGTTTTCAAATGACCCAATTACTGGATCCTGTGTTACAGTTATTTATTTGCAAAGCTATGCAAAGCCTTGTTTGATGAAATAAACGTTGAAACTGTTTTTAATTGTCTTTTTTTGTATTTAATGAATAAAATAAAATTACAGCTATAATTACTGGATAAAAGTAAAAACCATGACAACAGTTTTGTCAGTATTGATCTCCAAGCCCCAAGTTTCACTATAGTGTATCAATAAACAGCTGCAAGTCATCCTTATTATGGCTAAGAGTAATACTTTTACCACGACGGCGGTGTACAGTTTGTCACCCTTACTAAATCGAGGGTGAACATGATTTTTCAGCAGAAACACATCATCACACGTATGTCTGCCTTAATTGGAGCTACTCTGCCCAGCATAAAAATAATTATTTCCTGATAAAAATGAGTATAACCATTTACTTAACATGGTGGCAAACATCTTGCTCAGGACCCTCTGAAGAGAAATTCCCCTGTAATTTTCTGGTTTATCACGGTCTCCCTTTTCCTGTATCAGACTTAGGGAACTGCACTTTGTGTGTTAGGAAATGAACAGGTTTCCATAACTTTGTCATATATATGGAGCAAAATATTGAAAATATAGGGGAGCGAGGATTTAAGTATGTTAGGCTGAATTCCTCCTGGTCCCTGTTGCTTTTTCACATTCAGCATATAAAAATTAAATAAATAAAATGAAGAAAAAAATCACACTCATTTCACTTTGCGAGCATTTGCTGTTTAACGTATGTATCTCTGAATTATCATAATTTGACAAGTCATTTAAAATGCGTTTTTCGAATGCCTTGACTCGGGTGGTTGAGATGAGGTCTTTGGTTTGGAATTCATGTCCCGGAAATAAATGAACCATCCATCAGGGCTTTTAGTATCCGGAGTGGTAGGTCCTTAGTTTAACAGGTGCTTAAGTTTTTGCCAGCTGTTGGTTCCCTTCACTTTTATACTGTTCGGTATCATGGATTACTTTACACTCATACAACTTTGGCTTGCCCCTAAAAAAGTCATTTAAATTATTTATTTAGACTAAAATACTGACCTCTAATGAGAGAATCTTTAGGGTTTCTTCAAAATAATAACCTTTTGCGACTTTTAACCTCGGCCTTTAGGCTCACGCATTCTTTATCGAAGCTTGCCCTTTATGCCAGTTTTCTTTCTCCCTTTTCTTTTCGTTATAACCATGAAACTTATTTTTGCGACGGTGACAAGGACGTTATTTAGCTCCTTACCAGCTTGGTCAGCATTCAGAGAATTCAGACAAGGTATGCATTAAGCTTCTTTGGCTTCTTCAAATTTAACGTACAATTCAGACAGTGTACCCTCTAAGTTTTTTTTTCTGGCTTCTTCAAATTTATGACATTTAAAAAAATAATGAAAGTTATCCCCAATTTCGAGATATAAATCGAATATTCTGGTATCTATTGGTACTTTGACTGGCTTTTTGTGTCTACCTTTTTCTATGTTCAAATTATGTGCACTGATCCCTAAACTAGTTAAATTTCTTCTTTCGTCGACTCTTTTCAACACGAGTAAATATTTCTCCACTTCAAATTTCGATATGAATTTTGAATATGTTCTTGGTTTATGGACCGGTAAAGAATTACCATAAAAATCACTTTGTCATTAGATTCGAAATTTATTCTGCACCAATTGTTTTATCATATTGGAAGGAAAATCGCCAAATTCGTCACCACCATTATTCCAAATATCCTCGCATTCGATCGATGTCAAACAATTTTTAATAGTACTGAGCCAGTAAGACTTATTGGAGGACAGCATTTCGCGATTACATTTGCAAGGATCATATAATATTCTTTTGGGATCCGTTTTTGATGCGGTGCCAGGTCTTACACACACTCGTTAGTATTGTCAAACAATATGGGCATGTTCCCAGCTCACTTAATACCGTTATATTACATGCTTTGGAGTCCTTGGACGTATTTTAAAAAAACTCTCCAATATAACTTTTCGATTCTACCTTAAAAAACTAAACATATTTTCCTGACCAATGCATTTTATAAGCGATATGACACATGCACTCTACATTTCGCATTAACACATATATATAGGGGCAATATCAACCTTTTCTCCAACTGAAATCTGTTTTAAATGAAAAACAGACTTTTTGGTGTTCTTATACAGTTGTTTATCGGCCACAGCAAAATTTCCATTGAACGTCAATTCTTTGTCGAGGGAGGTCTACGTAGAAGATGTTTCTGATTCTGTATTGCCAATAAAAGAAGTTTTGGTGATATTTTGCCTGACTTATTAAATTTAACGATTTTTTTTCCACATTTATATTTAGATTCCAATATATGATTTATCCAGACTGCATTTGAACACCAGATAGTCCGCATAAAGTAAACAATTTAGTTTTTGACTATGGAGACTGATTGGGTGACAGTCATTTGCAAAAATATCTATCAAATCATTAATAAATAAATTAAAAAAAATTATGTATGTCGTTTAAAATGTTATACAGAAATCCTCCAACGTAAAATAACCCATCTTGCCATTGTGTCAAAAGTTTTTAGTTCACCGATAAACATGCGTAGATAATTTTCTTGCCAGGAATTTTGACATATTTTTGAGGATCGAAGAGTAAATAAATGATCACTTGTTCGAGAGTTTTCCATAAAGCCAATCTGAAATTTATTGTTAAGATTACAATCTTGCATGTACTTGTGCATACGATTTTTCAAAACAGTACAAGACAATTTAGATATTCAACTGTTTAGAGATATTTCTCTGTACTATTTCGGGTCCAAAGCGGACCCGCCTTATGAATAAAAAATTGACTTTCATTCTTTTCTGACGTGCCTGAGTACGCATTTTACAGTATTTACCCAATGTCACAAACTTGACCCATCATGTTCAAACATTAAAACAGGGTCGGCAGCGAAATAGAGCTTTATTGTTTTGGAGACTTTCCAAGTGAGGAGTAGGTGTCACCATTGGGTTTGTTTTACATTTCTGGTGCAGGACGTCCATTGTTGCAGTACTTGTTAGGATTTCCCTCGGTTTGTACAGGTGGTAGGTGTAACAGTTTGTTTTCTCATCACTGGGACAGAAAGTAATGCCCCAGTTTGTTTCTACTTCAGTTGTACACTGTCAGGTGGTTTAACTAGAATAAGCTATCCAGCTAGAAAGGGTACATACTGGTTCGTGGGTAAGTCAAATTTAACTTATCTGAACTTGTACTATACAAATTTAGTAATTATGTTTGGTTTGACAGGTATTCTTCATGCATATTGCAGCTCTGCGTTTATAAGCAAAGCTTCACTTACTTAGCTAACGCTTTGACATATTCATATATTTTTTCATTATCATGTGGGATGTCATTGCTGAATGTTTAACTTAGACAAGAGCCGTTACTCAGAGAGACATGTACGGGTACAGGCCCCGGAACATGTTCTGAGTAGTTAACCGCTGAAGACCCTTTAATTTATTAGGGATAATACTACCTGTGTCAAAAATTCTACAGAAGAACGCGACCATAGTATTCTATATGTACATAGGTTAGACAGTGACAGGTTAGCTTGTGAAGTGTAGAAAGTTCGGAGTACGGGATAGGGAAATGACTACCACGAAAGTGGTTCTGGTGGAAATGATATCTTAGATCTGCGTTAAATCATGGAAATTTTATTTAACCGTATTGGGAGGAACACGTACTTGTCTCACTACTAACTAAAGCAATTTTGTAACTTCCTCTTGTGACATTTTTATTTATTATTTCATGTATTTGGGGCCTTCCTGCAGTCAGTTCTCTTTTGGAAGAGTGAATAGACTATTGATTCTCCCGGGGGTGGTGGGCGGACTGTAGGGAACCTCAAGATATTGTCGAGGAGCCTTTTAGGTGCTTTGAAATCTCTGTGTGGCGTATGTACATGATTTTGCCCATTTGCCTGTGAATTTACCCGACCTCGGGGGCTTCATAAAATCATCATCATCATCATCATCATTATTATTATTATTATTATTATTATTATTATTATTATTATTATTATTATTATTATTATTATTATTATTATTATTATTATTATTATTATTATTATTATTATTATTATTATTAAAGGTACATCATCGCAGATAAAAAGAAGTAATTTATCGTTATTACTATTATTATTATTATTATTATTATTATTATT
Source organism: Hermodice carunculata (assembly GCA_964020975.1). Classification (NCBI taxonomy): domain Eukaryota; kingdom Metazoa; phylum Annelida; class Polychaeta; order Eunicida; family Amphinomidae; genus Hermodice; species Hermodice carunculata. Next base: position 140,569,072 of record OZ026612.1, read on the forward strand.
ATTATTATTATTATTATTATTATTAAAGGTACATCATCGCAGATAAAAAGAAGTTATTTATCGTGAGTTTTACAACGGGATTTTAAAATAAACCGTACTGCTGTCCGCCTTGTGTGTGAAAATAATTTACCTCTTTCCTTGTATAATGGCAGAATTGGCACCGTACACACTCATGCAATGCACTTTAAATAATTTATATCTTGACTCAGGAAACACTTTACGAAATTGTGCCATCATCATGCAAACTTCGGTTTGAAATCTACGTACAGAGTTCTCAGCTGCTTGCAGCACTGCCATGAAGATGGGAACTCACGATGTTACTAAGATGTCAAACTGGTTCACCATATCAATAGATGTACTATCCATATATAACCTTGAACCTTTAATATCACCAATGCACATATGTTTGGTTTTATCTGGATTAAATTTGACATGATATTAAATCCCAAACTGCATACTACACATGTTTAACATTCTGGACATGCATGTTTGTATCATATGCATGTTGGTTAGACGCATACGGATACAAATCGATGGAAGGATGCGTAGAAATAGCGTGTTTGGTTGCTTTTACATGTAACGTTATATAGGTGTCAACCCGTTTAAATATATATATATATATATATATATATATATATATATATATATATATATATATATATATATATATATATATATATATATATATATATATATATATATATCTTTATTAGTACAATGGAAATACAGATTAAATGTGTACATTGTATCAGATAAAATGTAAATGCAACCAGTAGATATAAACGAACAAAATACTAGATTTTCCGCACTGAATTGAGTGTGCTTTTGATTTACATTTCACCTATGTATGCATTTACATACATATGTATAAATTCATTTACATTTAATCTGTGCATGCAGGTGTGCATGTATGTATATATAGTACATATATGGATGGGTGGATGGATGGATGGATGGATGGACGGATGGTAGGATGGATACAGATAGATTTAGGGTTGCTTGGGAGACGGGTGCATAGTTACAGTTACATTCGGTTCAAACATGCATCTTTTATTGAAAAGCCAGCAGACTCACCAGCCTATATTTGGGCCTCTTGTACATATAAGACAAGATAACATTGATGTTTTGAAACACTAATGCACAGATAGGCCACATACGGGACCACAATTTCAGAATAGGTGGGGGATGTGTGATGTGTAATGTGTAGTGAGATTACAGATTATTACTTTCATTAGCCCAAAAGTATTTTCCAAAATTCATATCTTAAACCTTCTTGAATTCTTAATATAATGATGTACTGCTTGAAAAATTGCCTCATTTATATTTCTGTTTCCCTAAATTCGTAAAAGTAAAGTGCTAGCGTCAAAACGTGCATAAGCTATTTTGGTCAGCAATCATTTCTCAATAAAGTATACCTACTACATTCAAAGAAAAAATGATGAATGTTCTCTAATTCTGCTCCACATGAGCATGATGGTAATTCAACAACGCAAATTCTAAAAAAGATTCATTAAGCTGGCTGTAGCCTCTTTTCAGCCGGCATGGATAAGAGAAATGTTCCCATCCTTTTAAAGTCCTCTAAATGTTCATGATTCCTCATTGACTGAGCATGCTAGTCGCATTCGCGTATAGTGGATGAAAAGAATTAATAAAAATTCGTTTTGGTGTGTATGAATAGTACGTGATTGGTTGGTCCGTGGCGAAACTGTTCTGGATAGTAGTTCATTGAGATAACCAGGGGCAAGTCCATTTTTATTTTAAACATAAGTACTAATTTCGGTTTTCTCCTACGTTCAGCTAAAGCCTCCCATCCCGTCTCAAAATAAATTGGCTGGAAACTTGTTTGAGCAAGTGCTTCTGTTATGACCTGTTCTGCGGCCAGCTGAACTGATTCAAGTTTGCCTTTATCAGTTTGTCTGCATCCATTTCAGACCACACTAGCATACTTTGGGCCGGAGAGTACAAAGGAGAAGTAGAGACATTCTAAGGGTCGTTTCTTCAACCTATACTGTAAACATTTTAGTATACTAGCTTACCTTTTGGATTTTGCAACCATTTGGTTTATATTGTTTGACCAGGAAATATCTGCTGAAAACCAAAGACCAAAATTTTTATGCAAATTTACTTTTTCAAGGTTGTTTTTGTTAAATTTTAAACAAGGATGGTCTGGAGAATATTTTATTGCTGACGATTAGTGTTTACTGTAATGTACAAAGTTATATCATCAGCAAAAATACGTATATCTGATTTCATGATTTAGACAATATCGTTTTCATAGATAAGAAAGAGCAAGGACCCTAAGACTGAACCTTCTGGGACTCCTGCAGTGATGTTCCCCTAAAACGAAGCCTGACCTGGAATGACCATCCTTTGGGAGGGCACATTGAGATCATTTTAAAACCACAGAAGCAAGGGACCTCGAATTCCTGCATTCTTTAAAGTCAGTGTCAGACCCGAATGATGTGCTCTATCGAAGGCCTTCGTGATATCGCAAAATACCACCCGAACCTCCTTCTGACGGTCAACAGCTTTCGCAAACCCATGATAAAGATAAAGCAGCTATTATACTGTGCTATCTCGCGGCAAAAAATCTGATTGTTTTTCAGATAATACATTACTATCTCATAGAGAGTTAAAAAATGCCTGAAAACTGTTCGCTCAAAGACTTTGTCTACACAACTTAACAAAGAAATCGGTACATGATTGTCATACAGAATTCGGGAGCACCACTTTTAAAATGGAAGTTACATGTGCCTTTTTCCATTTTGATGGGAATTTGCATTTCTGAAGAGAATAGTTCAATAATTTAGCAAGAGAGGGGGCAATGCTGTGTGTTGCCTCCTTTAACAGTCTGGGACCGATACCATCTTGACCAGATGCTTTATCAATGTTCAAACTTTTCAAGAAATCACATATGCTTTCTTCGTCTAAAACGATAGTTTCCATAAGATTGTTCAAAGGTTGAACTTCGCTAGGTAGAGTGTATGTCAAAGTATCAATATTACTCTGTTTAAAGGAAATATTCATTGAATGCATCAGATTTAGATTTACTCACCGATATCACATTTAAATGCTCTGCATGCAGATATAAATTGTAGTTTCAGTATAGGTGATGTGGAAACTCAGGGGGCAAGGTTAGACATCAGGCTAAAACAGGGTTGTGTGTTATCACGGACTTTGTTTACCATATTCATGAGAGAACTGGGAACTGAACTGTTAGAGAGCAATAAAGGAGTAACAATAGGAGGAGAAAAGATACCAGGGTTGTTCTTGGCTGATGACATTGTGTTAATGGCTAATACAGGTAGAGAGTTACAGGAACGTTTGAGGATAACTGGTGACTATGGAGAAAAGTGGAGATTAGAGTTTAGTGAAAAAGAAAGTCAAGTCACAGTCTTGGGGAAGAAGAGAAGACAGGAGGAGAAATGGATGGTAGGAAAGTTTAGGATACCAGAGGGTCAAGAGAAAGTCATTAGAATTGGAGAGGGCGAGGAGCACGGATATTTAGGTGTGAACATTCAGGTCCCAGGACAGGGAATGTTAAGGTACGAGAAAATCAGACAGAAGGTGAATAGAGGGAAAGGTATGATAAAGGTCACGGCAGGGAACAGCTTCAATAGATCATTCACAGGGAGGGTGCTGTGGGAACGTGTAGCCATACCTGGGATGTTGTATGGGTTAGATGTGATAGCCATTAGCAAAAAAGATATTGAATGGATGGAGAAGGCACAGAGGGAGATGGGGAAATGGGTGTTTGGGGCACCACCGTGTGTAGCTACAGAGGCCGTGTTGGGAGAGTTGGGATGGTTTCCAATAAGAGATAGAATAGCTAAGGCTAGATTAGGCTATTGGGGATATTTGCAACAGGTGAATGAAGAAAGATGGTGTAGGAAGGTGTACATAGAGACTGTTAATGAAAAGACAAAATGGGTTCAAGAAATAGACAAGTTAGCTGAGAAATATGAGTTGAAAGGGCCAGATGAGATTGAAGTGGCGTGGAAATCGTATATAGGAAAGGTGAATCAAGAGCAGCATGTGGAGCAGTGGAAAAGAGGGGTTGAGGAGAATAGCATACTGAAAGCATATAGAACTGTAGACAAGCCAGTGAAGACTACATGGGATGGTAACAAGGGTTCGATACTATTATTTCAGGGCAGACCAAGAGTGATCAATCTGGAGAAGAGGAAACAGAAGTGGACGAATGGGAGCGATGGGAAGTGTAGGATGTGTAGGGAGGATGAAGATGAGACCATTGATCATATGATGACATGGTGTACAGGTTAAAGAGCACTGAATTAACCTGAAGGTGAAGCTCGTCCCAAAAGGACGTATCAGAACTAGGAAGCCTATAAACAACTGCAAATAGAAATATATTGTTATGAAGACGAACTTCCGTGCACATAATTTCAAGGGCTCGACTGTCAAGGTCAATGCACCTTTTTCAACAAGAGCATGTGATGCATATAGCGCATCACCTCCACCATGCCCGCTAGTACGGTCCTGTCTTATTATTGGATGAAACCTTGGGGGTATTAAGATCGCTGCTAGCCATAAATGGTGACAGAAAGGTCTCATAAAGAGTTATTAGATCAAATGATGGCGCTGGGGAGGATTTAATACATAATAATTTATCTTGCAGGAGACTTTGGATATTTGCAAAGCACATATTCAAGTCTCCCAACAAAACAGTGGGACCTAGGTTTGGATGTTCATCAAGATATATATTGAAACTATCGACAAGTCAAATGTTTCATATAGGCCCATAAAAAGGGGTAAGATGAAACATGCAATGGGGAAACTTGAAAGATTCTCAATAAAATGAAATACTATTAGCCTACCTATAAAGTCACTTAATGTTCATCTTAGCCAGACCTGTCTGCCATTTCAATGTAACAATTGAATATATTTTATAGAATATATTTGATGATACCTGACCTCGACTTACATGTTCCAACTCTCCCCGGTCTCTCCTGGTGTTAATTTTCTTCATTCTTGAAATATTTAAGTATATGTGTTTGCTATCTTTATTGTATGCTTGTGTATTACTGGATGCATGTGTGTGTAAATACGTATGCATATGTGGACATAAATAAAAGTTGACTATAACCCACCAATTGTTCCATCCGACTCTAGGGGTAGGTTGAAACTGTTTCTTCTAAGCCCAGCGGCAGCTTGAACCTGCTCAATCTAACCCCAGGGACAAGTGGAAACATGTTCCATATTACCCTGGGGCCAACTGAAAATAAGGCACAGGAGAAAAATGTTTCAACACTCCCCTTGCACTTTGTTTCAACTCACTCCCTTTGACTGTTAATGTACATTTATCCATACTGTTGGACACACATCAACTAATCACTCTTACACTCTGTGGTGTTAACTCTCTGCCACCTGGGGATTTTATACCACTGGGTAGCTTAGCTTAATATTTTTATCGTGTAAAGAATGTGACAAAAAGTTTTGATAATAATATTTTATGTCCGAAACAAGCGGGACTCGAACCTGCAACCTTTGGGGCCAGTCGCCTAGCTCAACCGAATCCCCATTCTTAAAAAAAAAATGGTTCAATGGAGGTAGTCATGTGCGAGTGCCATATCAACACGGTTATGCAGTATATTTACTGAGTCAGCATTTATTTCCAGAATCGGGGACCTAAATCCACCAGCATTAAGGAAATGCCGAAAAAATATATTTTATGTTCGGAACGAGCGGGACTCGAACCTGCAACCTTTGGCGCCAATCGCCTAGCTATAATGGGAAATTTACTGGTGAGGGAGAAAGACAAACATCTCGTTCCCAACCAAACACATAATTTGGTACCAAACTTAACTTCACATGGTAAAGTGGGCTTAGAACCAAAGGTGCTACCCACAGGGGCAAAAATTGGAAATACTTTTATGGGGAGCAGTGATCATTAAAGTTTCATCTTACCTCGTGTTCCAACTCTCCCCAGTCTCACCTACATAAGTTATATAGATTATGAGGTGAACATACCATAGCTAATGTATCCATTGCATTGTTACAGTGAGATAACTGTTTATTACAAACAGTGCTTATTGTAACTGGTAAGAATATCCAGTAACATAACCATACCGAATGAGAATTGTTTTACACCGTATTGTACGCTAAGTCAACAAAATACCATTAATATCCAATTTACGCTACAAATGCTTCCCTTGCAAGAGAAAAAGTAATACAGGGAAACGATTTCAACCACTTTTTTTAACTAAGGTAGAATTTATAATGTAAACACACCTATTTTCCGTGTCATACACCTAGATACAAATCTCATTACACATCAATTGAAGAGAACACATGCATATGTTGCAGAATAATATGGTAGAAGAACAGAAAAATTGGCACCAGTGTGCCATAAATATAATGAAATTAATAGACTTTTGGTCATAAAAGGAAAACGTAAACTGACGGAATTGTAAGGTTTTGCTCTCATAGTTTTTACTTAATCAGAGAGATAAGGAGAGAAATTAAAGTACGGGATGCTAAACTTCCCCTGAACATGGGCAGAGCATTGATGGCAAATTGCTCTGGAGATGCCATAATTTTGGCGGCATCATTAGGTGGTAGCCAAGTTGCCGGGCTCTTACCATTACCTGGACTGAGTATTTTACTTCAATTTAAAAAATAAACATTTCACATATTTTTTTTTACACGAGAAGGATGATAAATAAACACATAATTGTATGTAAGTGGGGTTGGAGGTGGACACTAGGCACTTATAGCAACACAAACACTACCATCTGGTGAACTCACTGTTTGACAACTATGCAATTCATTCATTTCGAATGTAGGCATACAATTACCACTGCTGACAAAAGGGCGGGATGTGTTAGGTGTTTTAAGGACAATGCCAAGGAATGTCTACTTTGGTGTATGAAATCAGTCATATGTGCAGGCCCAAATGGGCATTAACTTCAAAAAATAAAATCAAATTAAAAAAGAAAAAGCAAAGGTACAGGCTTCCAATCCTTCCGCCCCTATAAATATAGGTACCGGTTCATACCCTGCAATAACACACTAGCATGAGTGGTCATGACACTGCATTTCATATATATTGCACCTTGCATCGTATATACTGTGATGAGCCGGTAATTTTGCAATAACCCCATGGAAATTCTGGCGCGAGTCACAGTATGCCCGTCACCCACTGATATTGTTGTATTTGCCTGCAATACATACAACAAAGTATATAAAATAATAACCATTGCATCAATACAAAGTTAACGTGACTAACATGAACAACGAATAATAAATTTATCTGCATTATTCAGGCGGTAATGAGTGACAACAATGTGAGAAGCTACATTGCGTGTGTGCACATCACACGGTAAGTTTGTGGACAAGATACTAACGCATTCGTGCCAAAGTAATAATCATAGAGACTCGTGTGTGAATTAGGACTGCGACTCAATAAGCATACACACTACACATTTGTTACAATAATTAGATGGGCGTATTTTAATGGGCGAAGCGAAATACAGTGACCACATTATCACTCAATTAGGACCAACACCATCTCGATCAAAAGTTAGGTGAGCGTGTTTCAATTTTCCATGCAATAATTAATAATTAACTGCACACCAGTAATGCTGTGACAAATCTTTCTTTACTGCATACTTTGTATCGATTTAGAACAGGCTCATGATGAGTCTTCGGAACTTGATGCTATGCATGGTTTAAGCACATTACAGCTTTAATTTGTCTGTATAGACCAGGCATATATTTGAGGCCAATATGTATCCTGATATAAATGGAAATAATGACAAAGGAAGCCATATCTCTGTCGAAATGTAGTGCAAGTAAAAAGCACCAACGCCAGAAGTACTGGCTTCTGTCATCCCACCGCTATGGATAGGTACCAGCTCGTGACCTACAGTAACACTTTGCTACAAGTACTCATGAGGCTGCATTTCATGTATTCACCTTGCACCATGTAGTACTTGGGAGGGCCGGCAATTTTGCAAGATGTCCTTGCACATTTAGGCATAGGGCACAATATGTCACTCAACTAGCAGGTTTTGTTCGTATATGCCTGATATATGTGCGGCAAAAGTATCTAAGATAACAATGGAATGACAAAATTTGCACTGAGTGATATAGGACAAATGCAAGAAAAAAAAAAAAGAAAACAAAAACCCGTGAATACCAGCAGAACGTGCTTCCTGGCTTTTTATTTCCATCTAATAGCCGTTGCTCTGGCTGGCACAAAGTGAGCAATGTAAGCAGGAGGAAAGGAAAAAAATCTCACCCTGTCATACGTTTGAATGCAGTGATAAAGGCGTCTTCCGTTCTACACTACGGTATACAAGTACCATTCTATCACTACATAATTTACGTGACAAACACGAACATTGAATTAATAGAATTATCCATACTTTAGGGCGATAATGAATAACTTCGATGTTGGAAACTACATTGCGTGTATGCATATCACACCCTAAGTAAATAGACAGAACGCATTTATACCAAAATAAAAATCACAGAAGCTCCTGTGTGGTTTTAGCTGTGACTCAGTAGGCATGCACACTGCGCTTTTTTTACAAAAATTAAGTACCGTGAATTCAGTTAATCTCCCTGAGTTTTAATTTTCACATATTTCGCAGATACGTCAAGCCGCTAAAATAAGAAACCAATGAAAAAGATTGTCCACTATGACATGGATAGGAGCTATAACAAAAATAGTGCACTTAAAAGTTTTGGTGAAAGGTCCAAAACACAAGACCGCCAAAACTGGAACCCGCAAAGTTGTGCATTCACAATATTCGTATTTCATTGCTGATATACCTCGACCACATTATCGCTCAATTAACAAGGACCAGCAGTATTTCGTGCAAAATTTGGGTAAGTGTATGTCATGCATTTATTATACTAGTAATATTGTCACAAAATAAATCTTAGATATTTTTCGCATACTTTTGTATAGATTTAGAACAATGCTCTTTCTTGAATGTTGTCGCCTCATTTTATTCCAGAGTAGCAGTATCCGTGTATACATTCGTTACTCTCACTATTAGCATCATCGATGAAAATATAACTGAGAAAATTGTGTGAGCTATACTTTGGTTTAGTATCGTAATAATAGTGCAAAAAGATGTATTCCCAAAATATCAGCGATTAACCCAGGGGTATACCCAGCCAAATAAACTCGGAAGTAAATGACATGTTATTTTTGTAGAGTACTAAAATGCAATCGGTGATATCCATAACATAAGATTGAGCTTACGTGGTGTGACCAATTGAGTGTCCAAACGTATTTAGCTCCATTTTAAGCAAAGTCAAGATCGTCATCACGCCGAATGAGCATAGTCTTTATACGTCATGTTGCTTTTTCTTTACAAATGGTTCTCCATCACGCGTCAAAGGCGTCCTCCAAGATGTTGGACTTTTTGAGCTTACGTGCCGAATGGAATAATTTGTCCCTGGGCGCGGTCAAATCTTCGGACACGAAAACTAACGTACCTTTCAGTTTACGTTTGGCGCAAATCACCATGGAACGGATACTATAACTGATGAATCATACCAAGATCTACCGCGGAAATTCCCTATTGGTTTGGTACTCGCCGGACCTGTGACACCGCTGGGTGTCGGACATCGAAAGGTTGAGATCGAACTCATTGTTGATCAGATCACAAATAACCTGGTCGATATTCGAAAAACGCAAATTTAGGCGACCATATTACTCCAGGTCATCCAATTGCATTTAACGTTACGGGTAAAGCCGTGAAAAGTAAATGCATCACTACACGTAAAAAATCAAAATGCGAAATGTATTACCTAGGTTAGTGTACCTTTGTGTGAATTAATGTACGTATATATGGATGTGCAGATGTAAGTATCCAGATATTGCGGGATGGACGGATGTATGGTGGTGCGATGCATGATTCCTTTTACATTTAACATCATTCGTCAAACCGTCAAATGTAAATAAACCACCAGATCCAAACGAACAGAATCCTAACATTTTATTATGGAATTGAGTTTGTTTTGATTTACATTTGATATATATCATGATATCATGGAAGTCCATGTCGCCTCCCATTTGCGTCTTCGTAGTAAGGATTATCCGAGTCCTTCTAAAAAGATTCGTCTGGGATATCGTTCGTGTCTGTAGAAGAGTCGTCTAAATTCACAAAATCACCTTTGCCGTACATTAGGTCTCGTCGAATAAGCCATATATATGTGTTCGAGGCATAACATCAACATCAACCAAAAATAGCGGAAGCGCCCAGCAGCTGATCGCTGAGCATGCCTAAAGACTGCACATTTATTTTTCTTTGCAACATTAATAGGTATTACGTGAGTGATTCGGCCTGCTTCAGGGTAAAATTATGGAGTGCATATTAAAATTGATTTTCATAAGTACAAAGGGCTGTCTCTTACATAATTCCTAACTATTTATCAGAGTGATATTGTTTACAACTTTACACTTCTTGTAACGTCTGAGTAAGCGAATTTTATTGCAAATAGCCTTTTTCAAGGTTCTCTTCATGAAAGGAGTTTCCTGAGCCCGAATTTTCTTGGTTTTTATGGGAACATGATCATCTAGAATATCTTTAATGAGTATTTCCTGGGCCCAGAGAATGTCATCTGGGTCTTCAAAAATTTCAGTAGCCGAAAAAGGGATCATGCCAATATTCTGCCTTTAGCTATCGGGATGAAAATTTTTGTAACACCTGTAGGTTATAGTTCTTTGGGGAGGTCTTGGAGTCTTTGATCTGGCGATGGTCACTATCATAGAGTGGGCATCCCTAGATCCAATGTCAATCACCTGGCTTGGTAGGAACTTGTTTGGTGAGGGCTACATCTATGAGGTTGTGCTGCCATGTTTTCCAGGACCAGAGCCGAGGCAAAGAGGCAAAGGTCCACCACACACTATCTCACAGCTTTGGTGGGCTCCTGGTCCTGGATATATACCCCTACACTCGTTGCTTGTAGTTTTCCCCCTGGAAAAAAACACCCCCCCCCCAAAAAAAAAAAATTCCCTCACACATCCCAACCCCGCCTCTAAGGCTCAGGCATATCCCATGGGAGACCCGATGGGAGCCCTCGTAAGGACTACCAGCATTCTCTTTCCTCTCTGTACTCTGAAATTTTGATTTACCCTGATGCTGTATAACTCAATCAGTTCATTTCTTTTCTCTCAGCACCCTTCCAGATAGTCCTGTACACTTTTAGTACCTTTCCTGCCTCCCAGAAGGCCACCTTTCAAACCTAAAACCCATGCGCCACGTTCCTTTTCCTCTAAACACTGAACCTCTTCTAGACCCTTGTTATTATAGTCTTCCCTATGTCACTTCCTGAAAAATGTTTCCCTTATCTCTCTACATGCATCACACCACAGCAGCCAATGATCCACTGTCTCATCTGCCTCTTGTCTGCATCCTTTACATATACCATCACTACCTGTTGTGCACTTGTGATTTCTCTTTTCTAGATTGATCACTCCTGTCCTACTTTGAAATAGAAGTCTGGATCCCTTCCCTCCATCCTCACACACAGTTTTCTTTGGCTTTTCTAGTACCGTGTGTGCTTTTAATGTACTCTTTTCCCTGACTCCTCTTTTTCAGTCCTCCTTCCAGCCTTATGTAACTGTCTTACATGTATACACTTCCAATCATCAACCTCATCATATCCTTTCAATTCATATTTGTATTTGTGTCATATTTGTATTTGCCCAGAACCACTTCCTAGTAGTCAATATCCTATTCCGCAGTTCGAACTCTTTACTCTCCATAAGCTAACCTGTCCCTGTCTAACCTGTATACATATGGAATTACTATTGTCTATATTGCACACGTTCCTCTGTAAAATTTTGACATAGGCTGTATCATCCCAAATAAATTAAAGGGTCTTCAGCGGGTAACTACTCAACATGTTTCGGAGCCTTTTACCCGTACATGTCTCTCTGAGTAGCGGCTCCTTGTCTAAGCTAAATATTCAGCAAAGACAACCCACATAATAAAGAATAAATAAGAACGTGGCAAATGATGAATTAGCTAAATACGTGAAGTTTTGCTTATAAATGCAGAGCTTCATTATGAAAAAAGAACGTCTGTCAAACAAACCATAATTACTAAATTTGTATAGTACAGGTTCAGACAAGAACAATTTGACTTACCCCTGAACCCATATGTACCCTTTCTGGCTGGATAGCTTATCCTAGTTTAACCACCCGTCAGTGTATAACTGAAGTGGAAACAAGCTAGGGCCTTATATTCAGTTCCAGTGATAGTATAATAAACAGTTGCAACTAGACCACCTGTACAAACCAAGGGAAATCCCAACAAGGACCGCAACAATGGACATCCTGCACCAGAAATATAAAACAAACTCTGTGATGACACCTATCCCCCAAACAATTAAGCTCTATTTAACTGCCAACTCTGAGTCAATGTATCAACTTAATGTGTAAGGTTTGTGACATTTGAGAAAATACTGTCAATTTTGAGTTAATGTGCATTTAGGCAGGTCAGAAAAGAATGAAAGTCATTAGCATTTATGTCAAAAAACATGTTATCAAAACAATTTTTCTTAACAGGATTTTGAGTACAATTAGGCAAGCTTGTAACTGTCGTCAGTAGCTGCTTGCTACCTATAGCCCCTGGGGGTTTGACCTAACAGAAAACAAGCTAGCCTAAAATATCTGAAAGATGAACATTAAAACAGAATGATGCCAAAGATAAAGTTAAGTAGCAAAACAGACAAGTCTAAAAAACTGTAAATTGTTAGAGCCAAACTTTCTAATAATCTTTGGATATTAACAGCTAAATTATAGGGCAAGTCAGAAAAGAATGAAAGTCATTTGTATTTAAGACAAGAGAATGTGATGAAAATATATTTCTTAACCTGATATCAAGCACAATTAGGCAAGCTTGTAACTGTCGTCAGTAGCTGCTTGCTACCTATAGCGCCTGGGGGTTTGACCTAACAGAAAACAAGCTAGCCTAAAATGTCTGAAAGGTAAAAATTTAAACAGAATGATGCCAAAAGATAAAGTTAAGTAGCAAAACCGACAAGTCTAAAAACTGTAAATTATTGTAGCCAAACTTTCTAATAATCTTTGGATATTAACAGCTAAATTATAGGGCAAGTCAGAAAAGAATGAAAGTCATTATTTGTACTTAAGTCAAGAGAATGCAACGAAAATGTAATATTTCTTAAACAGATATCAAGCACAATTAGGCGAGCTTGTAACTGTCGTCAGTATCCATTTTCCCATTTCATATGTGCTAACTGCTCTGTGTTTGATCCATCTTGTTTGTTCCTTGAGTGCCTCATTGCTAACTTTCCTGCACCACCTGTCGTCCTTCACTTCCTGCTTGTAGATACCCCCAGTACTTTAACGTTGCTCTGGCAATTCTGTCTGTGATTTTATTCCATCATACCTCTGCTGGGACTGCTTCTGTTGCTGTACATAGTGGTGCTCCCAGTATCCATTTCCCCATCTCATTTTGTGCTATCTCTATTCCCTGGATATCTCTCTCACTTATTAAAGTCACATCTAGGCCATATATTATCCCTGGTATTGCAACTCAATCCCATGATACCCTTGCTTTGTATGCTCCGTTGAAACTGTTGAGTGCAGTAGCTTTTATCATTGCCTTCGTACGATTCTCTTTCTGTTTTATCTTCTCCACCTGGCACCTGAACATGCCTTTTTCCGTTGCTTATCTTAACGCCTAGGTATTCATAGTGGTCAACGCCCTCATTTCTATTAAGTGATCTCTGCCTTCTGGATTTTGGAACTGCCCAATTCTCCATTTTTTTTATATCCAGCTGTTTTCTTCCCAAAAGTCATGATGTTACTCTTAATCTTACTAAATTCTAACCTCCATTTATTCCCATACTCCCCTGCTATGTTCAGCATCTCTTATAGTTCTTTCTGGGACTCTGCCATGAGTACAAAGTTATTTGCAGAAAATAAACCTGTAATTTTAGGTCCCCTACCTTTATTCCCTTACCACACTCACACCTGACATGTATAGTGCGATACGTAGATTTTATGAAGGAGCAATAAAACCCCATCCGTGCCTCACTTCAAAGTGGCATGCCGCCGTTATCAACCGCCGAATATCCCTAGATAGACAGTTTCAATGGAGTAGGACAAATACAGACGTAGTTGCGATTACATTTAACCTTAGATGCCAAACCGTTAAATGCAACCATACCCCTTAATGTAAACAATATACTGACACTTGAACATTTACCTGAGTGTACTTTGATGTACATTTTATGCATGAATGTATATGTGCAGGTATGCATGTATGGATGGGTCTATGTATGTATGTATGTGTGTATGTATGTATGTATGTATGTATGTATGTATGTATTGGTGAAAGTACCCAGATGCTGATGGACTGACAGATGCATTGCTGCAAGTTCTATGGTTGCACTGACTTTTAACATTAGGCGCAAAACCGTTAAATGTAAACACACCACAAATGTAAACAAACAAAATACCAACGTTTCATTAATAATCCATTCATTCTTGGACTGAGTGTACTTCCATATGCAGTTGATATACATGCGATGGATGCATAGATGCGTGTATATATGGATGGATGCATAGATGCGTGTATAATGGATGGATGCATAGATGAACGCATGCAGATAGACATCGATGGACGGATACATGGAAACAAGATGTTAAGTTACGGATGCATTTCACGTTAAGGATCAAATGTATGTAAATGCACCACCACATTTAAACGAACAAACTACTAACATGTAAGTACTTAACTTAGTGAACTTTGATGTGCGTCCCATGTATATATGTATGGATGGATGAACGGATGGATAAATAGTTGTTTGGATGTATGAATGTTTATTGTATGTGTGGAGGTTCGTAACTGCATAGCTATGTATATATACTGAACCAAATAAATAACGCAACCCTTAAACTTTTTAACAAATATTTATTGTTACTTTCATATCACAGAAACAAATTAGATCCATATTCTGCAGTCTTTTTGGCATAACATGTGAAAAACAAAAACTTGAAACTGTCAAAGAGGGCGCGACCAGCTGGCAATAAACAGGGCAACATTGATTTGTAAAGTTCACAAATTGGCATGTCCACTAATACTGTGTGTGACCACCATCAGCATCTGTAACTGCTATGCAACGTCGGCGCATGGATGACACTAGCCACTGCACCATATGCCGGGGCACACGATCCCACTCTTCTTGAAGAGCCTGGCGAAGCTGCTGGTGGTTGGCTGGTGCTGGATCCCGTCTCCGAACATGCTGGTCAAGGTAGTCCCAAAGATGCTCAATGGGATTGATATCAGGTGAGAAGGCTGGCCATGGCAATACGTTAATTCCTTCTCCTTGCAGAAAATCCATCGTCAGTCTAGCGGCATGGGGCCGAGCATTGTCCTGTTGAAGCAAGTGGAGTTGGTGGTGTCTAATGAAAGGGACAGCAACAGGCTGAAGGATCTCATCCCTGTAACAGGCAGCGTTAAGATTGTCTTCAATTAAGATTAGCTGGGTTTTGGCTGTGAATGAAATTCCACCCCACACCATCACTGATGCACCTCCAAATCGATCTGTATCCAGCACACAGGCATCTGAGTAGCGTTCTCCCCTTCTTCGCCAAACACGTGTCCTACCATCTGCATGATACAGGGTGAAGCAGGATTCATCAGTGAATAGCACATCCCTCCACTGTTGATGGGTCCAGCGAGTATGGGCAGTAGCCCATTGTTGTCGGACTTGCCTTCTTGCCTGTGTCAAAATTTGACCCCTGTAAGGACGCCTGGTGTGCAGATGGTGTTCTTGTAGTCTATTACGGACTGTCTGGGCAGATATTCTGTTACTGGTTCTGCCAGGTGTCTGTTGTGCAGTTGTAGTGGCTGGTCGAGTTCTGTTCCGCAGATGTGACACCCTGATGTGTCTGTCTTGTGCAGGTGTGGTTTCTCTTGGTCTCCCAGGACGCTGTCTATCAGCTGTGGCCCCAGTCTCCTGGAATCTTGTAGCAAGTCTGGATATAGTGGATTTGTGGACTTGCAGTCTTCTTGCCACCTCTGCTGCAGATAAACCAGCCTGTAGCATGCCAATTCCTCTCTCCCGATTTACTGTTGATAATCGACCTATAGTTCTTGGAATACTGTGCCAAATGAATCCCATGCTGCCCTTTTATTGTCCATGAGGGGCTACAGCCAACCAGTAAAGGTGCGAATGTTTTAGTCATGTGGGTAACACTGAATCCTGCAGTTGTCTTTGATTCAGCACAACCACCAAACTTTGAAAGCCTCATATCCTCGCACACAGTTACGCTTGGGCTGATTTCAATGTGGCCTTTTCCTGTCCCAGAATCAAAGACTTGGCAACCTTAATTTCAGGTGTCAGAGACTTGCGTAAAATAGCCTGCTGTAGTCACTCCTGATTCATGACAATGACCCCATGGCAAGGTCAGGGTACTCGACCTTGAGGTCACACTACTTGGTGCATTATTTTAGACTGATTTAACAACGGTTCGTATATTTCTGAACTTTAAATACAGTTTCAATGTGAAAATAAACCCAAATGAAAAAGTTGCGTTATTTTTTTGGTTCAGTATATATACAGATGCAGATATATAAACAGCAAGTCGGATGTATGGCAGTATTTACATTCAAAGTTAGATGCTGCAGCGTGAAGAGGAAATGCACCAATGATTGTAAACGAGTGCTCTCCTTTTCAGCTTTGCTGGCCATAGGTCACAGATCTTATAACAAGACTCATGTCCATGTTCCTTACGTCCTTCCGACAGTCTGTAAACTTTTGCTCGTGAAAGCGATGCCATTCACAGTTTTCTGGTTCACTCCATATAGACTGTAGTTCGGGTTCGATATTGTTAGTGCCTCCTTCGTAGTTAGTATGTTAGGTAAGAGCCAATACGTAGACATTTGACAGTGTTGCTTTCCGATGAACCGTTCGCGAAGACTCTTTAAATTTGGCAGGGAAGTTGATCAGGCCAAAAGGGAAAATCACGGTAAAATTTAGTGGCACCATTTACAGTAAAAATATTAATCAAAATGTGTAAAAACACTTTTACATTCAAAATATATTCAAAACAATGCCGTGCATAATCACAGATGTTTATTATGTGTGGATTTTTGATATTCCATAATATAGATGGCCTCAGACTACTCTCTCTAGGTCGCGGAACGAGTCCGTTTCACGAAATGATTTGTTTGTGATGGTGATCTCATCTTAACTTGTCTCCATACATCTGTATGCCAACACAGGATCATTTTGTAGACAGCAGTCTATGCCGTGTGACGTCATGGTGGCGCCACTGGTAGTAATAATTGGAACTAATATAGGTATCAAAACATTAAAGTTAGATTCATGATTGTCATAATGAACTGAAATTAAACTACAAACGTAATAACAAGTACACGCTAGGCCAATGGTCAAATACTGTAAAGTATTGCGTGGGCTTGACTTTTAAGGTCATTAACCAATTTATTAAAACTGTGAAATGTATCTTGACCACAATCTTTTGAATCAAAATTGCCCTTTCATCTTTAATACTGGATATCAAAACCTTTTACGTGTTCCTGATTAGCGCAATTTTAAATTTTACAACTTGGATTTTCATTTCATTGGATGCACCTATGCCACAAACCCATCAATTGATGTTGCTATTGACACTTACGTTTAAAGATATTTAATATTTACAGTTTTGAAGTATGTCTAATTACCATGAATTTAAAGTTTACATCATTTACTTTCATTCCACTGGAAGCACTTGTAGCCCAAACCTCAATAATTGATAATAAGTTGGATTGACATCTCTATCTGTAATAAACTTGAAGAAAAATAACTACATAAGTTAGTCGGCATGTGTGTGCAGAAGGGAAAATATTACTGTTAATCATACATTGACTTCATTGAACACCTGGAGTATTTCAAATTTTAATTCTAGAATATTGCCAAACCTGTAACAGAGAGGAGTGTCATTTCAACTGCCAGTGGTACATATATGCTGTATGGGGCATCTGATAAAGGATATAAAATTGTAGCATTTCAAACCATGCTAATTAGACGTATTTCATATTTAAAACTCGTATATCATCAAAATTTACACCCAGATGTACGCACATCTCCAAATTTACTTGAACAATAAAAAATCTCTCAATGGAGGGCACCCTAGGGCTTGGTAAAAAGGGTCCCATGTAAAGAAGGGCCCGCTCCAGAGGAGTTGGTTCTTTTAAGTATGAATGAATGTGCACATGTACAAACAGTATCTGTACACCCAGCTATAATGCCCGCATAATATCAAATCTACATGTAGAACATAACTTTCTTTGGTTCTTTTATCACGGCGGGGGGGGGGGGGGGGTAAAAACCCAAGAATTTATCACAGATTAGGGTACATATGAAAGCTGGGTCTCATCTCACAGGTTACTAGAAGAAAAAGAAATATTAAACGTCTGCCACTGAGGCTTGATCGATCAAGTCACTCGGATGACGCTGATCCACCAACTTAATTGCTCCACACTACAGTTCAAAATAGTATTTGTCGACTGAAAAACTGTTATGCTTTGTTGAGTGGTCAAGCTAACTTCCACCCAATAAGGAATGTGCTATTTGTGATGGGGATATCATATTACAGGTTCCTACCCACAGATCCAGTAGTCTCTTGGTATCAAGGCCAGGCTGAGATAGCCCCAGTCACAATGCTTTTTGATACTATAGATGCATTGTGATGGAGTAACTAAGTTATCTGGGCCTTAGAGATCTGTTCTACATGCACAATATGTGATTCCCTTTTGTTGTTGTTGTTGTTGTTGTTGTTGTTGTTGATGAGAACCTGAGTTATTACACAGTTGCGGACAAGACGTGGACGGTGGAAAGAAAGGAGAAAAGAAAGAAAGAAAAGAAAACAAAAGAAAGAAAATATTTGAAGAAGCAATGTCTGTGTTTGCGCACAGATATAGCAACTACAACAGCATCAGCAGTACGCTGATTCGGTGCACCCAATAAAGATATTCAAGTATTGAGGTGCTCCAGATATTTTTGAAAATTTATTTTACTTGCATTGATGCCTGTGACAAAATTCTTGAATACTCTGGTTTGAACATACACACATGAACTTGGCGCTTAAAGAAATTTATTAATAGACAAATGTGAGAAAACCTGCAATTTGTAATACTGGTCATAAAGTGCATTGCGGAGAGACATTTGAGGAAGGGGGGGGGGGTTCAGACGTACAAACTCACAAGTAAAAATTTATGCATTTAATATGAATGTGCAAATCATTATATATATATTTTTTGTAAATGGAACATTGCAGGGAACAATAAAACTAGTTTTGTGTAATTTTTGTTTGTTTACAAAAAGAACGTGCATGGAAGTGCGAAGAACACCCAGACAGGTCTACATTTATCTGCCATGTACGTTGTCACCTTCCTAGTCCACAGAATTCCATATTTTACATATGCCAGGGTGTAGTTACATGAACTGGGCGGTGCTCAGCGGCACCCTGCGGTGGTCGGCGTTGGACAACGGGGGTCAGCGTGAGAGGGCAACAAATAAGGTCCTACCGCTGGCCACCGCCCAGCTCCCAGAGCCCTAATTGATGTTCGGCGGTGTCCAGTGGTAGACAGCGGAAGCCAGGGGGACCACCTCCGGTCACCGCTGTCTACCGCCGACATAATGCATTTACCGTCGAAATCAATTGACTAGTTTCAGTGATACACCTGCACAGCTTTTAAACATTTGCAAAGAAAGACTGGCACTAGCCGAACCTGCTTCATAAAAATATCAACCTAA
Organism: Hermodice carunculata; assembly: GCA_964020975.1. NCBI lineage: Eukaryota > Metazoa > Annelida > Polychaeta > Eunicida > Amphinomidae > Hermodice > Hermodice carunculata. The sequence goes on from OZ026612.1 coordinate 140,588,851, forward strand.
AAATCTTACAAAGTGGTTATATTTGTTGTGTATTTGACGCTACATTAGGGAATAAACGATTGTGTTGCAGACCTTGCAGATCCCAAGCTTTTCAAAGTTTGCCCCTGGACAGCCTACTGCAACAATGTGCATCTCTCTCTCTCTCTCTCTCTCTCTCTCTCTCTCTCTCTCTCTCTCTCTCTCTCTCTCTCTCTCTCTCTCTCTCTCTCTCTCTCTCTCTCTCTCTCTCTCTCTCTCTCTCTCTCTCTCTCTCTCTCTCTCTCTCTCTCTCTAGCGCGCGCCGTTGGTTGCATTTTCATTTTATGTTCTCATGGACAGCCAACTGTTATTACACAAATGATTCACTTGCTATTGTCTCACCATCAATGTGAAAATCCTTCAACAATAGTAAGGGGACATCAGTCTATATAATGATTAAAATTGATAGAGCAATGGCTTCGTCTTTGCACACTCTGTGTCAAACATGGCAGCCTGCTGTGGATGTATACCTCTTACAACCACTTCAGAGTTAAGCATGCCCAGTGACATGGAATTTACACGGATGGCCAGAACAGGGTGATAATTAATGGACCGACCCCTTCATATCTCCATATTAAAAATGCGACCCATGTGTTACAATTACAGGACAAACTGTTACCATCGCACTATAAGAAAGTACACTGGACATAATCGTATGTGATCTCATATGAAGAAACTTGATAAAACACATATAATCCAATCATTTTACAACCAGTTACAAAATACTTATTTTCCTCAATTCAGCCTTGACAGAGTAGCCTGATTCTTTCTTTCCCTCTACAATGCCAAGAAGACGATGCAATTGTATTAACTGTATAAGGCGAAAGCTATCTTGTCACAATGAGAAATGCTAAGTGGTGCTACTACAACAGATGACACCACTTAAACAAGGGGACTGTAATAATCCTGGGTTTTGCTGACATTACATGCAAAGACTGAAGTGGTCCTGTGAACTTTAAAATAGTATCATGTACCATCACTGTCGATTACATATACACACCACCTTACCGATTTTAGCTAAATTTCCCAAGCTGTTCCAAATCAGAAATGAAATGACCACCATGCAGTGAACCAGTTTGGTAGAGATCAAGTCCATGTACTTTCCCAACAAGGCTGAGCAGGAGCGATTATCGGTTTGGTAGAAAAAGTCAAGAAAATGAGAACGCCCAAAATTCTTAAAGTAAAAGCAAAATAATCACAGCCAGTTGAACAATTACAGTCCAAAGGTCCCTGTAAGTGTCCCTTTGTAATTGCAAAGCAACTGGCTGAGTGGTTTCAGAGAAGATTAAAAAATTATACTAAAACTAGACATACCTTCAGCGCAAAGCGTTGACTACAGGACCCACCATGTACTTAGGCTGACATTTGCTCAAATTAAGTCATGGTGACACCAAAATCTAATCAGCTCATCTTGCTAGGTAGGATAAGCATATTGCCAAATTTCAGCAAAATACATTGAAGCATTCTGTAGATATCGCAGCAACGAAAATGTGCACATCCGGACGGACAGACAACCCGAAAACATAAAGCCCTCCCCCATGGAGGGAAATGAAATTAAACGAATAAGAAAGTTCGTAAAAAATCTTAAGATCCTTAGAGCTCAACCATTTCAACAAACTTGGCATAGACCCAACAAATGTACAGCCTCACCAAGTCGTAAGTGAATCTGTTTGGCCGTTTTGGAGAATAAATAAAAATGTGAATTTCCATTTAGTCCGCATATGGTTATTAATATGAATACATGCATTGAGCGACAGGTACCAAATTGAAAAATTTATTAAGAATCAGAAATCCAGAGTATCGCCACTTTTGTGAAAAAAAACTTTGTTTAAACCTCACACAAGCTACATTTCCACAAGTTTGAGAACACTGTGTCATGCTGTTGCAGAAAAGGTGGAAAATATCGAAAACACGCCACAATTCGTCAAAATTTGAAAAAAGCACCACCCAGTGAACAAATTAAGGTCTAAGGGTCCCCAAAAGCATTCCTACGCAATTTGAAGCAACTGACTGACAAGTTTAGTCGATATCTTTTAAGACTTGGTAAATATATGCCCCTTCCGGAAAAATTAATTGAAAGTCCAAAAATCGCTGAACTGTGATCATCTAATTCAAAATGATAGAAACCTACTTAAGGTACATCCGCGCAAAGTTTGCAATTAATCTGGCCAACGCTTTTGGAGAAAAGTGAAAAATGTGAAATGTGAACAGACGGGGCGACTGACGACTGACCACCACCATCCTATATGCTGGACCGACCGACACGTCAGCTGAGCTAAAAACCTAAATTTCACAGCCCTATGCCAACAGGTTTATCAAAAGCACCACATAGCACCGTTTATCACCTATACTCATGCGTTTGGCAGTGACCTGTCTGCGCTCAGTCCATACCCCATAATGTCTTTTTCTGCCCATGGCATGATGCGTAAGGTTTCAGTAATCATTCAGTTATCAATATAGACATGTGACGATGCATGCTTTAGCCTGAACTAAAGGTGCGAGTTTAACGAGTAAATGGTGTATAACACCAATTAACCATGGTTTCAAATTTGTATTATATTGAACATGTACAAAACGTGCAAGTTTGTAGACAATTCCAACTATATCCCCATTTTAAAATAATTTGTTTTTATCCACGGTTTCCCTATTTTGAGCCATGAGCAAACTTTAATACACATAAAAAATGTAATTTTTTAGCATCCCAAGATCCGTTGTGTCAGCCGATGCACTGAAACGTATATGATGCTAAAAAAGACGCGAAAAATAATGGTGCCATGTCTATCGTTCAAAGTCTATCTCAGCATATTTGCATGCACATTTACTGCGAAAGTCTTTTCTGGACCAGTTGTTCTCTAAAGTCTAACTTTAGAAAAAGCAATTTAAAGGACGCTGCTTATCGGCCAATCTTTATGTACCTTTTCGCTACGTTTCAGCAGCCTGCAGTAGCCTAAAGAAATGAGATAAGAATACGTGATTATCTTTACGCCAAACAAGCAGCTACTCTCGAGGGGCTCTTCAGGAGGTAAAAATTTGGTTCTTTGAATATATGCCGCAACCCTGTACTGTGACCTGCAGTCCGTGATACCTTGCCCGCGGGGGAAGAAACTTCACGGCAAACCTTACCCTTTCATTGTGTGATTTCCATGACAAAGCAGAAGACTAAAACTGGATTTTTTCACCTCTGAATACTCAATGGGTACGAAGAAGTGAGTTGTACTGCCTGTCGTTAAAATGGAGATGATATTTGGCCAGACACAATGGAAACAATATGCTGTGGCGGAAACAAATTGGTTGCCATCAATCAAAGGAAATTGACTCGCATCTATCAAAATTTTGGTTTGAAGGAAATTGTGATTTTATTTTGTATCATCATAGATTTCTAAAGGCTAACTCATATTGTTCAGGATCGTGCAAAAAGCCTTGTACTTTAATACGCGTTTGGAAAAAAAAATTCGCCCAGTGCGTCTGCTTTATGACCCCATATCCCAGCACACTTTTCAGTTTATGAAAAACTTTGTTCAAAAGTAGACAGACAGGCAGATAGATAGATAAATACATAGATAGATAGACAAATAAAAAATAAATAAAATAGACAAATAAATAAATTAATAAATGAAACTTTGTGAATGATTATCCTATGGAAATGCTGTTCTGTACAGCCAGTCAGTCTTATAAATACGGATGCAGTCCTTAATGAGCAGTATTATGTGAAGTTGTGACACTAGTGCTCTCTGTCCACACTATGCATGTCCAGTGTCACCTGTTATTTAAACATTTTTTTACTGAAATAGACACGGGCAATATGTAGATAGTGTAGCACTGTAGGTGGGTAGTAATGTAAAATAATGCCATTGTCTTTTTTCTTTGTATTCTACATTGGTCTTGGATTTACTGTCCACTGTATAGTTGCCACATTTAGAAGCCCGAACAGCTTCTCCCCAACAATTATCCCTATCTTATTTGCTTCACATTCTTTCACAGTAGGGTTTTCGTTCCTGCCCCACCATGCACGCTGCTTTGAGAAGTGCATCTGAATTGCATCTTGGTTAAATTTTGCAGTCACGATGTGGTCTATGCCTGGGGTCGTCAGTAGCTCTTTAACCAGGGAACCCAGTGATGGTACTGAAATAACAAAAATGTATAAATGAAAAGATTTGCATCAACTGAAAATACAAGTTTGGTATGAAAACACAAGTAGTTATTAGTCAGCTGCAAATAAGGCATACATGGTAAATACTACTTTGTCATAATTTACAAAATAGCGTTAAGAGAACGGATTACCCTACGTGTCCACAATATTTTTCCCCTCAATTCTGCATTTGTTTGAGAATTTGCAGTAGAACATTTCGCATGCAATTCTATATTGTTGTCTATGAAATGAAAAAGCAATTTTATCCTTCTTGAGATATTATGGTAACATTGTCTACTTGTGTGCCACTCAGACGGCCTTAAAGTAAATACTTCAAAAGTTTCATATTAAGTTTAGAAATAATAAGAGGTAGCTGGTTTTCAATAGAAACGTGATCCATTATAATGTGCATCTCTGATAAAGATTTGGTGAAGCTGTGATGGATTTTTGTTGAGATATTATGGTAACGTCATCCACTTGTGCGCTATTCAGACGGCCTTCAAATAAAAACCTTTAAAGTTTCATTAAAAGAGTATAAATATAAAAAGAAAACTGCTTTGAAATAAGAACCTGGTCCATCATAAGATGCAATCCTGATAAAAAGTGGTAAAGCTGTATTTAATATTTTTTTAGACTTGGGGGAACGTCAGGGTTGACGCCACTCATACAATAAAAGTTTCATTAAAAGTTGAAAAATAATCAAGCTGGTTTTCAATAAGAGCCTGGTCCATCAAAAAGTTCTGTGACAAAAATTTGGTAAAGCTACGGTGAATATATATTATGGTAACGTCGTCCTCTTGTGCGCCACTCAGACGGCCTTGAAATAAATACTTTAAAAGTTTCATAAAAAAAGTTTAAAGATAAAAAGAGGGAGCTGGTTTACAACAGGAACCTGGTCCATAATAATAGGCATATCTGACAAAAATTTAGTACGGCTACGGTGGATATTTCTCGAGATATCGCAGTAACGTAGACAAGACAGACGGGCGGACGAGGCAGGGGATGACAATACTCTCCGGCACTTTATGTGCCGAGTGTAATTATTCGCAAATAACTATGTTTGTATGCAGTGGTTCCCCTCTAATAGCACCCTCCTCCCCCAAGAGAGGCCTTCATCTCTACAAAGGCCATTTTTTGCAGCAATTATGGCATTTCAATTACATTTAATCCCTCGAGTGATGCCATCCCTCTTTTAAGTGTACATGTCTGGCGAATTTGGGGTGGACCTGTCAGACGAGGACCACTGTAGTGATTTTCTTTTTTTTAAAAAATATTTCAATTCATTTAACACATTCCATAAGCTAATTTTTCTGTCCATATAAGTGAAGATTGAACATTAATATTCCTAAAGAAAAACAGTTTTAATTCATGTACCAACATGAGTGTGCTACAGGCAGGCGATGCAAAAATCAATGCCATGATCTGTTCATTGTGGAATGTGTTAAAAGACAGAATGTTTGTGTAATGATAATAACCGATAATTCTGAACCCCTCTAATGTCTGTCTACTCAGACACAGCCACGGCGTTGATCTTTAGGTTGTTCGGTACCAGCCTCACGTTCGTCCTCCCATCTGTTGAGAAATCTAAGGAAATCTTACAGTCACTGAAACAAAAATATGTGAATAAACATTCCTTTTGTTTTAAAATGAGTATGCTCCCCAACTTTCGTCCAAAGCCCTGTATTAAAATACACTTTCAATACATTGGCACCAGTACCTACAATTCAAAACTAGGGAGAGACCGCGTGGCTTTTGTGACTCCATTCCTGGTGACACTGCAGTCTATATTCTTTGTAACTTTACGTGTAATTAAATATCACCTGCCAGAGTGAACACTTTTGGCAGAAGAGTTGGTTTTAATAACACATGCTGCTATATTTGATACTTCACGGTGCCCGGATATTGAAGTTTAATTATATTTACAATGTGTCTTTCCAAAGCTCAATTTCTCCACACATATGTATCTTTACACGAATTATTTTGAAGAGCTATCAGATGTTTATATAAGAAGCATATCAGCACAAGACAATAATACTTACAGTCAGTCTTGGATTACCTCCATGGACCATGCAACTCTTTAATCGGACGTAAAACTTATAATACCAGAAGCACCACAACGTTTGATGTTTAGGTACCTTAAGTTCTAACAAGTCATTTGCGTGTATCTGCAACTTAGTATCTGATTTTCTCAGGAGAGCTAAGGACCTTGAAACTTTCAAAACATAATACAAACGACTTTATTTCAGTTGAACACTGTTTATTTTACGTACATTTTTTTTATCGATTTTACTTTATTCGGATGTTCCATTTATCTTTTAATTACTGCATCTTATTCTTTTAATACCTGCACATACAGGTAAATATTGTGCTTTGTGTATATACCCTAATGTATGCTGGCCCCCTTGTCAGGAGAGAGCTATGCTCTGAAAGGGCTACCCAGGGTAAGCAAGTACGTAAATAGTAAATAAACAAACAGACGAACAAACAAACAAACAAACAAAAACAAATACATAAACAAAAATAAATAAGATAAACAAGACATATTTGTAAAACATGGATGCCCCCTTGTCGTCATTATGTCCGCACGAATTACCCTGTTGACAGTGCCAGAGAAAGCAGTTATGACCATGGGAAGTGGATGCAGAAAGCAAATTCACCAAAGTGGCCTTGTGACCTTATAAATTAGTTCAAGGTCACCCTCCTTTGACGTTGATCTAGCCCTCATAGAAGACTATAAACAGCTACAAAATAAAAGCTCTGGCTCCATAAATTCTGCACTTATTAGGCAGCAATTAAATTCAATAATGTGGCTCTGTGACTTTGGGCATTAACTCAAGGTACTCCTTTTCAAAACCTGGCTTAGCTCTGATAGAAGGCTATATTCCTGTACAATATGAAAGCCCTAGGTCAAAATATCTTTAGTTATCATGCGGAAACCAAGTTCACTAATCGGACTGTAGGTGGTGAGCTCGGGAATTTGGTCAAGGTCATCCATCTTCTAACTTAACCAAGCCCTAATGAAGGACTATTACCATGTACTATATTGAAGTCATAACCAAAATTCCGAGTTACAATGCAGAAACCAAGTTCACTAAAGAGGCATTGTGACCTTTTGATTTCAGGTCAAGATCGCCCATCTTCGAACTTGACCTAGCCCTGGATAATCCTGTGCAATCTACAGTTCCTATCATCAAAATTAGACAGTGTCATTACCATATCCAAACCGTAGTCCTACCGAAACAAATCCAAGTCAATTCCGACCAAAGGCAATGTTCCTTGGTATGTATAACTTTTCAAGTTATCGTGTGGAAACCAAAACTTACTACAGTCCCTCGGTGACCTTGGAAATAGGGTCGAAGTCACCACCTTCATACTTCACCTAGCCCTTATATAAGGGTATATACCTTGGCACTATCAAAGTCCTATCTCAAAATCTTCTGGAGTTATGGTGCAGAAACCACAGTCTCTCTGCCAACTGACCGACATGAGCAACAAAGCTATAGCCCCAGCTTCTTCGAATGAGGGCATAATAAAAAAAGAGGGCTTTGTGAACAGCCCATGCTCAGCTGACCTAGACATTCATCACACTTGCAGCTCTGTGAACTTGGGATAGGATCAAGGTCACCCATGTACTGAGTAAGTCTGACCTTGATAGAAGAACACTAGGATGTGCAACATCAAGGTCCCAGTTCAAGTAGTTCTCAAGTTAGAGTGAGGAGTAAAATTCGTGAATGCTGCCCTGTGACCCCAGAAACGAAGTCAAGGTCACTCATGTACTGTCCACGCATGACCTTTACAGAGGAACATTAATATGTGCAACATCAAGGTTCTAACTGAAAAAACATCTCAAGTTACAAGTAAACAGTAAATTTCATGTCCTGTGACCTTGGGAATGACATCAAAGTCCAAACAGCACTGGAGCATGACCATTTGCACAAAATAGGCAGACTCTTATTTGTCTACTAAGTTTGGCACAAATCTGGCCAAATTATTGAAGTTATAACCATTGCAAGAAATTGCCATGTTAAACTTTCCTATTAAAACTTTTGAAAAGATTTTTGAAAAAACATTATAAAGAATCCAAAAATCCCTGGAGCATGACTATTTTAACAAGCTTGGTAGAGACTCAAATAAGGTACAATGCCATCAAGTTTGAAGTAAATCTGATAGACAGCTTCTTCAGACAAGTCCAAAATGTGACTTACCATTAGAATGTATTAGAATGACCACTGACGTGCAAAGCAATCAATGGAAAAGGTGCATTTACCGATAAGTACCCGAATTGCAATGCATCGTTAAAATCAGGAATCCACAGCAGTACTACCTAGTGAACATCTTTGCTTGACCCTTACACAAGGAACATACCAATAAAGTTGCAACTTAATCTGAGAGATGGTTCTAGAAAAGAAGTGACACACACACACACATACACACACACACACACACACACACACACACACACACACACACACACACACACACACAAAATCATTTAAAAAAAAAGGAAAAAATTGGAGCACCACCTGGTGAACAAATTAAGAGCTGCCTAGGAGTGTTCTTATATAATGTCATAGCAATTGGGTCAGAAGTTGTGGAGATAAAGATTTTGTAAAATTTGCCCCCCCCCCCCCCAAAAAAAATCACTGGCCTGTGACCATTTGAACAAACCTGGTAGAAACCCACCCAAGGTATATTGCCACCAAGTTTGAAGTCAATCTGGATGACAATTTGGGAGAATAAGCCGAAAATGTGAATTAGCATTAAAATGTCCATTGGGGTGCGTAGTAATCAATGGAATAGCTGCATTGACGGATAAGTACCCGAACTGAAATAATCGTTAAAAATCAGGAATCCACAGCAGTGCCACCTAGTGAACAACTTTGTTTGACCCTTCCTCAAGGAACATATCCACCAAGTTTCAGCTTAATCTGAGTGACGGTTCTGGAGAAGTCGAAAAAAAAAAAACCAGAAAAAAAAAAGAAAAACAAAAAAAAAAAACAAAACAAAAAAAAAACAAAAAAAAAAAATCGCAGCGCCACCTGCTGAACAAATTCGGAACTAGGAGTCCCCGGGAGTGTCCCTGTGCTATATCAAGGCAATTGGGTGAGCGTTTTGGAGAAGATTTTTTTAAGATTCGCCCCCTCCCCCTCCCCCCCAAAAATATATATATAAGAAGAAAATAATAAAAACTCCAAAAATCACTAGAGCCTGAACATTTGAACAAACGTAGTAGACTCACACCCAAGGCACATCCCCATCAAGTTTGAAGTGAATCTGGCTGACAGGTTTGGAGAAATCGAAAATGTGAATGGTGGACGACGGACGGACGATGGATGGCTTGTCATGACATAAGCTCAGCTGACTGACAAGTCTGCTATGCTAAAAATCACAAACTATAAAATATTTCATACATCACTTTTGTCATGCCCGCCTTTGTGGATCTGGTCTCTGCTTATTTCAACGATTCAGAAAAGCACACCCTCCTATTTTATAATAGTACAATTTTGAATCTGAAAACATTCGTTCGATCTAAAGTAGCGATTGGCACAATGTTTTCGCGAGAATGCGCAAAAATGGGCTGGGACATGGGGGCTTTAAGCAGACGCACGGGACAAATCTTTTTCCCACACGCGTCAGGCTTTTCGTACGATCCTAAACAATGTGAATCAGCCTTCAGTTGATAAGGAAAAGTACGCTGCTGCACTGTGGTACATCCTTCTTCACTTGGTATTTGGTTTGGCTTCCTTTCCCTTAAATCGCCTTGTCGTTTTGTTACATAGTTTATTAAGAGAATCCTATGGTGCAAACATAATCCAGTCGAAAAGAACAACAACTGTGCTTTTTCATGTAGAGTTTTGAAACTTTGTAGCCTAATAGTCCTTGAATACCTACAGCTTTATGATATTATGTTAATGAAGCATGTACTCTGATTTTAACTTAAAATCTTGAAAACTATGACAGATACACAAAATTGTAAGTTGTGCACATGGGTTTGTGACACCTGCCAATCTGATGGACAGTCAACAAAAGTTCTGGAAATTATGGAAAATTACGGCTATTGAAAATTTAAACGTTGAATCTCCAAAACTATTAGACATATAGAGGTGGCATTCCACTTTAATTTACAGGTTTGTGGGATTGCCGCATCCAATAAATCATGAACCAAAGTAGCAGGATTTTAATTGATGCACATTAGGTGAATTCACAAAATTTAAATATTTGAAAAGTTTAACAAGAGGCCCAAGGCGCCTGATCCAGCAGTATTAATGTAAAGAATATTATAATTCTCACAAACATGTAAAGCCTGTCCAATTATTTTTTCCTCACTACTTGACTACAAGTAACCACCGAATCATAAAAATAAACATAAATTTGCCTGATTAAAATTGTATTGCAAGTAGAGCAACAGTGGACTATCTCAGTGCCACAACTTCCTCCGATAAGACACCCCCCCCCCGTGTAATGTCCTGTACCAAACCTGTCTAATTTTGTACCTGTAAAGCAACACATCTCATATATATATATATATATATGTGTGTGTTCCTGAAACGTGTCTCCATAAAATGAAAATCCAGACAAAACAGATGGCACGGTGGTGTCATGCATTTGGCAGTTAAATTTAATTAATGTATTTATCACTTAATATCAAAACGATGAAACAAAGTTCATTGAGCTAGTGTTGAAATTTTATTTTGTAAGTATTACTGACTGAATGATGTATATAATGATGCATATATCCAGGTTTGGGGCCTTTCTTAGGATTGTCTTCTTGGTCTAGATCCATAACCTTTGACAATATTTTTTCTACACCACGAAGTCTAAGAAGTATGCTGCTATGGTCGTTGACGTGAACACCCAGAGCGATAGTGTCTTTATTCTCAAGTATATTTCCCACGGGAAATATGAAGCCATCGTCAATGTATCTATGCCTGACCATTGGGATACTTTGGTACACTTTTGGGTTTATTTGGATGGCATCGCTGATATATACCAACCTGTATGGACGAACACAAAGGACAATGAGGTGGGCTGTGTAAAATCGATGATTGTTCTTCGATTTGTATAGCGTAGTATGGGCGAAACCTACGTAGTATGGCCATTTATACAGTTCTAGGGGTGTTCCTCCCCGTAGATGAGAAAGGTGGTTGTGAAATATAAATCCATCGGTCCTATTTTCTTGGTGAACAAAATGACACTGACCATGCAGGTCACACTTGAGAATCCTAAACGGGTCTAGATTATGCACAAAGTGAAGCTGTCCCTTGTTTTCGAAAGCCATCCAGTGCTTGTCCCTTATAATATTATCCTTGGTTGGTGCGTGAATCATGGGACTTCCGCCTTTAATTTTGGGAATAACCGGCATATTTTTATCGTAGTCCCACAGTACTGTCCAATCCCAAAAGTGCTTCCGTCTCATGGCCATTGCCACATTGAAAGATATGAAGAGTTTATCTCCAATTTTGAATAATCTAGGTTCAATCGGGCCGTCTCCTACCCACCACTGTTTTGGAGTTGGTATACCTATGATTGATCCGTTATTCAGAGGTCGCATGCTTCTGTCGAATTTTTGAGTGAACAGATAATTGTCTGCAAAATGATTAGCTGGCCAGAGTCCAGCCATGTCACCTTTTTTCTCGTACCTCTCACGGGCTAACCAAATGCGTACCACAAGAACGAGATTTCCACGGTGCCACGCAATAGCTGGACTATTGGCAAGGATGACATTGTCATGAGGTGGATCCAGGAATTGGAGTCCAGCTAGCTTTTCCACTGATGGAGAGAACGAGTGAAGGACACTTGTTGTTATGTAGTCTTCAACTTTGGTTGAAGCCCCGTCTTCATTGAGTAGAGAGCCCCTGACTAAGAACTTGTGATGCAGTCTTTCATTACACAAGATATTTTTGTCTTCCGAAAAGGATCTTTGGCGGTGCCCCGCAGACTTGTCATAATGCAATCGCCGGACAATTGGTGACAGGTCTATCCGTTTGTCCGTCCCTTCAAGTACTGGGACCTGCATCTGGGACACAATCGTGTACCCTGCCAGTAACAGGATCAGCCCAAGTAAACCCAGGAAAATCCTACGTGGACCAGGGCCTGCGAAACAACTAGCTGGCACAGCCATCACTACGTGACAGTTCAAGGTTGTGTCTTGTGAAATATCGTGAGATCACATTGCTGCATCAGGTAACTTGGTGGCGTGATTTCACTTGACCAGAGCAAACTGAAAAATAGAAAAGATGAACATGTATTAAAACTGTCATTGCCCCTATCAGCATTGGAAAGAATAGTATGTGATTGGTGTAAGACTTTAAACATATTGTGAAATCTTCACATAGGTAATAATTATATACATGAAAGTTTCATATATTGAATGATATTCCTATAAAATTTCTTGGCTATATACCTGAAATAGTTTATGGGCTACACACTGTACAAGTTCGACAAGAACCGATACTCATTTTCCTGAAATTGTCATTTTCCTTCACTAGTAAATTTATGATTATCAACAGAAGATAATAAACCCAAGAGAGAAACAAAACACCAGGGGGCACATTTTCACATATGATTAATGTTTCATATCTGTACCTCAAACACTTTGTGAAATACACATGACACAAGTTTGACATCAGCCAACATTTTCACTGAATACACATTTTCACTTAATTAATGAAAAATGAACAAGGGTTAATTAACCCAAGCTACAATAAAAAACCCAGGTGCATATCGTCATATATTCATAAATCATTCTTTTAGGTTTCATAGCCGTATGTAAAACTTTTCTTGAGATATGCGCGACACAAATCTTAGAAGTCCAGCGTCGAATTAACATTTTCACTAATTGATGATTACTTATCCCAGGATAATTAATGCAAGAGACAAACAAAATCCCAGCTGCACATCTTCGTATATTGATTGATGTTCCCACCAAGTTTCGTCGGTGCACCTCAGATACTTTATGGGATACATGAACTCAGAACTGTATTCATTTGACACTATGTACACGGAATAAGTAAGAAAAAGGAAAAAAAAACACAAATAGTCCAAATTCAATTGACTTTACACAGTAATCTGCAGACAATTTTGTGATACGATGGTTGAATATAATATCAAAACACCCTCAGGTTTACCAAATACGTCAGAATAATTCCAGTGAGGGTTTTAATCCGCTGATAGTTGGGCCACCTAGCGACACAAATCTGACAAGCGTAACGTCGAATCAACATTTCCATTGTTAACTAATAATTAATTAACACAAAATAATTTATCGGAGAGACAAACAAAAGCCCAGATGCACACGTTCATATATTGATAAATGTTCCCACAAAGTTTTATGGTTGTACCCCAAAAGGTTTTTGTCTATACGCGCGACACAAATCTGACAATTTTCATGTCAGACGGGAGGAAGGACGGGCAAAAGACGGACAAGGGCAAATCTATATGCCCCCCCCCCCTCTAGGTAGAGGCATAAAAATATACCATAGGACCTAAAACATTGTAATCATAACAATGGAACACGGACAGCGGTCGACCATGGACAACTTTGTCAGGCTGAGGGTCAAAAAAGCTTTATTTCATTTTAATGTCAGTCATAAAGTGCAATAAACAATCGCTTCAAAGAACTATTTCTAACAAATAGTATAAAGAGTAATAGGCCTAAACTTGATCTAAAAATGTAACTGTATACAAACTTGTGATATACAGGGTCCAACTGGTGGCTGAAGTGAAGAAATAATGGGCGCCATTCATGGCAAAACATTGCACTGTCATATTGTATGATATTTCAAAATGACACTAACTGGTGACCTGGACAAACAAAAATCTAAACCATTTTGGCGAGCAAAACATCAGACTCGTAGATGTCAGAGAACGCGACGAGTTTAAGACTGGAAATATTCTTGAGTTATTGATCGTACAGCGTTTGGTCTCTTGGCTGATCGACCTACATGAACAACACTGCAGGCCCCTTCATGTGTTAAGCGGGGCCTAAGCATGGGTATTGTAAACCAGTCTTCTTCCCAGAATGTTGTCATCTCCGGGTGCTCACGCTGTCAGTTCTCGTCCTTTTTTCATTTCGGCACTAGGAATGTTCCGATTTTCTATTCATGTCATTTGTAATTTGTGGAAATTTGTTTCAACGTTGCAGTCGTAAGAATGCTACATTATACTTTACAGGCATGCTAATTGGAATTTGACGGTTGGTGTGCTCTCATTGCGGCATAAGAGAATACCTTAGTGCTACATTTTTTCATAACAATGAACAGATAAGTAGACACACTACAAACACTTCAGGTAAATTATATTTTAAAGATACATGATTGGCATTTATAAGTAAAATGTGTATGTCCAGCAGTTCAAATATGGACATTTGCCGTTTAATTTCCTTCTAATCCAAACAGCGCCTGCCAAGTACCAGCCATTGGTCTTACAGCCATTGGCTTAAAACTGTGATTTGGAAAAAAAAAATTAAAAAAAATACTACTACTACTACTACTACTACTACTACTACTACTACTACTACTACTACTACTACTACTACTACTACTAACAACAACGACGACGACGACGACGACGACGATGATGATGATGATGATGATGATGATGATGATGATGATGATGATGATAAAACAATTTTTAAAAATGCAGCCATAATCAAATTGGCAAAAGTATATTTCAAACTTGAATCTACTTTTTATAAAGCCATTCATTATGTTTGACTGATTTTTGAACCTATGAATGATACGAAAGTTCCATTCGAAGCTTTTATTACGAAAGTCATCAATTTGGCTTCAGCGAGATTTGACGCAGCTTTAGGCTATCGTGGTGAAAAACCTACCACAAGAACTGGAACCTCAATTATAATTTGAGCCCCGGCACATATTATCTTTTCGTATGCATCCAAATGTTTGTATTTTTAAATAAACACCTCCTGCACACCCATGAAATAAAATGTTCGTTAATATAGCTCTTTAATACTTACGGTTGGTTTCACATGTCTTACTTACTTTCTTATATGTAGACTAAAAATACTGCATTAGCGTAACTACCGTGTCTGTCCTACTTTTAAGCCTACCTTGAAAATGTTACGAGAGTAAGTTATATACCAAATTAAATCCGAGAATTAAATTTAAATCAAATTGTTTATCTTTAAAAAATCCATATAAAGATAATTGCAACCTAAGCTAGCGTCGTCACATCGAATATAGTTCCTGAAAGTGCCATGCATGTTTATAGCATAATGAACGAAGCAGGACCAGAACATTTTCGATCAACTGTATGTGAACTGTAACAAAAGAAAGGCATTTAATATTTCTTGTTGAACTGGTTGACATATAAAGTTTTGCTCAATGTTGTTAAAGATATGAACACAAACAGTCAAACTATTATTTACATTTCTCATAAGATCTTGTTTGATGCACTTTCATCAAAATAGATAGCACCGCTTTGTTTTACTTTGTCTCTTTGAATGGACATCCTAAATGCCGCTTTGAAAGGATGCACTACATTTTAGACACCAACTGTCAATAAAGAAAAAAAACATGGCTAAAACTCTTCAAAATATACGTTATCAAGCACCTCAACTTATTTGGTATCTTTATATGATCATATTTGATTTAGTTTCTCCAATGAAAAACAGCACTACTGCCAGGCAATACGAGACACGTATATTAATTTCCCGCCACAAAGCACAGGGGTTCACGCCTGTCAATCACGGAGGCCACACGGACACATCACTATCACAGGCATGGCTTGAAACCCCTTTCTCACAAAATTATTGTCTTTTAGAGAAATTGAAGTTTACAAATGCCACAGTCATATTCATTTGGTGTTTCCAAATTTGAATATAAGAATAAATTTACATCTGCCTGTACTAAGATTTTTTTAATTTCCAAAATATTAATAATATTCCCCTTGCTCACACGTGCAGCTGCTCTTATCTTGCCAGGCGAGACTGTGGTTTACTAAGACAACCAGGTATGCAGTGGTGGCGGGAAATTTATATGTATGCCTCGTATTGACCTCCACATGTACACCCTACACAGCATGGAAGCCACGTGTTACGCGTACACATGCTTGATGTATGCAAAGAAAAAACTGCAAGACGCAATGGTAGTCTAGACTGGCGTATCACGTGTATATATGATGCACTTTGCTGTTTCATATTTTCATTGAAAAGTCTATTAAAGATAGTTGTGCTGCAAGCTGTTACACTGTCAAGAATGTGCCAAAAATCTGCAACTGCGCTAGCCAGATTTATATTCCGGCGTTCCCGCAATGTGATGTACTTCATTAGCTTTTTCTTGATTTTACAATGCGATGGTAGACAATTTTGGCTACGATGCTGCTGCATTATTATACGCAATGGCCATTCATACTGAAATTTAATACCAAAATATGACTTGGCCGGGCAGCTGAAGTGTGTGTTTCGCTAATAAAACTCTTGCTGTGACTGGTGTGAATAGTTTACGTCGAAGCAGCTAATCAGTCCATTTTGCAGGGCGTCTGACAGGGTACGAAGACAAACTCCTAAACGCACACTTGCAATACCTGCTTCTAGTCTGCAAAAATGTTGTCTAGTGCCTTGTGTATTCAACTAAATACACAAAAAACCCGCCACCTCTCTCGTGTACAAAGCACTTAGTTGTGTTTCTGTCGCCGTCGCTTTCAAAAAAAAAAAAAAATCCACACATAAACAACCCCCAACAACCCCCCCCCCCCAACCCCAGCATAAAGAAAACCTTGTATCAAAATGACCCTCAAATGATCATAAATATTATGCTGACTTCTGCGTATCCGTATGTATTTTCCCGTTTGCGGGAGCTCAATAACTTATTTTTATAATAATAATAATAATAATAATAATAATAATAATAATAATAATAATAATAATAATAATAATAATAATAATTATTATTATTATTATTATTATTCTGTTCTGAAGCTCTCCTGGGGATCCCAAGGACTCTCAGGACAAATTTATTTGACCAAACGTTTTGCCTGCAAAGCAGACCAAGTTCCGCGTTACTTCACCCAGCAGAGTAGAAAAAAAAATGCACTAGTGCAGATTGAGTCTGCTTTGCCTTTGGAGGCAACCAAACTTTATGCTGGTACGGAAATATTCCCTTTGCCACCTCTGCATTTTTAAGCTCTTGTTTGACAATGCAAGTCAGTTCAGAGCTTGTGATCACTGCAGTTTACCCACCTGGCAAAACGTGACTGGTCTGCATTGAGTGCAACGAATCAGTCCCTGCATGATGTACACACACGAAATCAAAAGATGTGGCGTGTCAACAAACAATACTCAGGTAACCGGGAATGCCATAACCTGGTGTAACACTGACTCGGGGGTTGTTTGAGGTAGCCTAACGCCGGTTGAAATGAACTGATTTTACTTCAACCGTGCGTTTGAGTACATGGTTCCGCATTGAAATTTGGAGTTGGGTTTTCAAACATGACTGAAACTGGTTCTCAAGAGCACGAGCAGCCCCTAAAATGGACCTCCTGCCCCAGAGAGGCCCCATTGGCATTGTACCCGTGCGTTTTCAACAAGATAAGTAAGTTCGGCTCACTTCGCTCTCTCCCCCCCCCCCCCCCCCCCCATAGCATAATTTCTCTCACTGTAAGCTTACATCAACATTTCTTTTACAGAGCTGCGGAGTTAGCTCATGAAAACCTTACCTGTGTGGTCAGGAGATTTTCACTTTGACAGCAGTCGTGCAGTTCCCGAGCGCCATATTTGATTCTGGTGAGGGACAGCGATATTTACGTCATCATTTGACCATTGTTAAACACCGGAGGCATGGCTTTTCCACTGCGACAGCCTATTTTTGGCTGCGAAGAAACTAGTTTCAACGGATCAGTGGTTCCGATGCAGTCATACTAATTGTCAAGACATCTAGCGGAAACTATGTGAAACTGTTTACGTGTGGCGGGAAGGGCCAGTTTCAGTAATAACCAGGACTGTTTTATTTTTCACGTAGCACAGTGTACATTTTATGCCTTACCAATGATTACAATTTACTCGTGCTTTAGGCACCCACAACAAAGGCCCATATATATGTATATCTTTACTTGTACTCACATGGGTCCAAAGGAAGATTTGATAAAGAGAGAGAAAAATACAAATGAAAAGTAGGGCTTAACATAATACAACGACAACAATATGCATAGACCATAGAACTATTATTACTATATATATGTATATATATATATATATATATATATATATATATATATATATATATATATATATATATATATATATATATATATATATATAAGTGGGAGCCAAAGTTAGAGTCAATCGACGCAGAGAAAACAGTGTTGTGACCAACCTCACTTCCATGCAAAACCCGCACTCTTGAGCCGTCACTGATGTGGAAACGGACTACAATTTGAACTGAAAAAACCTTCTTCTTCTTGGTTTAAACATATTTTATTAAAGCAATTAGGAAACAGGGCGGTGCCCTATATTAATCATTCTTGCACACATAAGAGAGAAATTAGAGAAGACGATTGACAAAACTTAGGACTGATGCAAAGAAAAACGCTACAGTAACAATGACAGATAGGGTGGCAAGCCACACGACTGAAGAATAACAAAACACGATACGTGTTCACAGATAGAGAGAGGGTGGTTGGAGTTGGTCCTCTAATTATGTAACCATGTACTTGCATATAACATTAAATAAATATCACATATGATCAGGAGTCAAATCTAGCTGTTTTAATAATATAAAAATTATGTATGAACAGCTTTAAAAATATCTCCATGTTCTTTGAGAGTACAGTTTTTAGACCCAAATAAAAGTGTTTCGACAGTGAAAGATGCGAGAGGCAAGACAGAATTTTGAAGTTCGTCACGATGAATTTTATATTTCATACACTCACAAAAATAATGAAACGCGTCCTCGTTCGCCGTGCCACAGGCACACCCCGGAGAGTCCACAACACCGTTATTGAACAAATCTGACCGAAGTATACTACATTTCATCCGCAAGCGTGCGTGAAGGACTGTCACTCTCCTCTCCCCGAAATAATACAATTTATTACATTTCTTAGTGTCCTTATTGAGCCTGGATTTGAACTCATCAACATTTTCAGAATTTCGTACATGAATAGGTAGACTGTTCCAAAGTTCGACTGTGGACGGGAAGAAGGATACATAAAAGAGATTGGTTCGAGTGCGTACTGAAGAAAAATTCCGATTTGATGGTACTTCATAACAATTTCTATCATGAACATAGTTCGGGAGTAGACTTTGTAAATAAAAGGGAGCCAATCCATGCACAATTTTCTTCTTCTTCTTCTTCTTCTTCTTCTTCTTCTTCTTCTCTTCTTCTTCTTCTTCTTCTTCTTCTTCTTCTTCTTCTTCTTCTTCTTCTTCTTCTTCTTCTTCTTCTTCTTCTTCTTCTTCTTCTTCTTCTTCTTCTTCTTCTTCTTCTTCTTCTTCTTCTTCTTCTTCTTCTCATTATCATTATTGTTATTATTACTTATTGCGCCCCCAACTTTTGGGGAAAGAATAACTTATACATCAAGATAAAAGTTATACATCTAGGTAGAATGCTTCATAAGATATAAACCTCATCGGTACATAAAATCTGTCAGGAGGCTCTGACAAGCATGGCTGCTAAAGTGTGGCCCTATTTCCATAGTCGGATAAAATTATCACGCTGCTGTGAAAACCGTAGGGAATCCATAACCCCATCAGATATAACAAGTGCTTTACGCTGGTAAGTGTATGCGGTCCAAGAAAACACTAACCGGAGAAATGCCCAAGTTTTAATTACTATGAATAGGCCTAAAGATACTATGATACATGACGGCTAGACTCAAGACTAAAAGACGGGAAATATTGGTACAGATTGTGAAGACAAAAATTGGATGGCCCCTGGAATGTTACAGATGTACGCTGCTAAATACAATGGAGCATGAGTTGTTTTTGGAATCAGATTAAAAAATAAAAAAAGCCTGAAAAGGGTAAATACTTCCCTAAATGCAAATGACATGGCTGATTTTTGTTGAAGCATAATGAAAGACGATCCGAGCCATTTTAACTTCACAGCAAAAATATGTGATAGATTCTGAAAACATCACATATCGAGAGCTCAGACGAGCTGTTCCATTAGAAAGCGACTCTCTGATTATACCACTGAAAAAGTCTCAAATATGATTGATGAATTTAAAAGGAACCCTTCATCCGGTTGTGACGGCATAACGGCAGATCTACAATACGATAAATCGGTTTCCCTCTTAGATAAACTGGCGATTCTGTGTTCTAGTATTATCAGTTATGGTCTTGTATCACGATCCACAATAATTTTAATATGAATTAATAATTCTATTGCAAGTAAGTGATAATTAGATACAAAATGAAAACATAAATTCTGACAACTATATAAACCAGCCATGCAGCATGATTTACAGTTTGATTTACAAATCTTGAATTGTTCTTATCCCTGAAGACACAGTAAATGAAGTTTATCTCGAATTTTGAAAGTCTTGAAGTAATTCCTTCTGCTGTGTTTACGTGATTTGGTTACTTATTTTAACAGTCAGGGTTCTCCAATATATGTGTGTGCTCTTGACGACCATAAATGTTTTGATAGTGATTGAGACGATGGGTTTCTTTATAAAGTATCGAATGTTCTGCCAGATCTACACTGGTTGTTAATTTATGAATAGTAAAAACTTGCTGTGATATTGTCAAATGGGGTGATGATATAACCTACATATTCCCTGTAAGCAGAGGGTGAGACAACGCAGCATTATCTCAGCCTATCCTTTTAATATTTATATTGATGATTTAATAAAGGCTTGGCCGCTGGACGGGATGGCCTACGTCTCGGTAATAATGCATATAATATTTTTGCTTATGCTGACGATGTTACCTGTTCAGCGCCACTACCACTGGTTTACAATGCTGAGTGGACATGTGTTTAGAAGATTCGAAAAAATGGAGATTCAATTTTAATCCTTGTAAGTCAAAGTGTGCATTAATGGGACCTATGTTTTTCACTCTAAATGACCTTTAACCTTGGTGCGGAGACCGTCGAAATAACAGATTGCATTCATATATTTGGCATAAAATTTGAATCACAACTGTCATGTAAAGTTCATATTGAATATTGGCTTAAACAATGCAAAGACAATTACTTTGGACTAGATAATGTTGGTCTTTCGTATCCTGGTCTTCATACTAATGTAGAATCTTATCTTTGCAAAATAATGTTACCCAGTACTTACGTCTGGTTTAGATTCAATATGCGTGTCTGGTTCTTCTATAAGTGAACTAGAGTTTGTCCTGGGCACTCTAGTCAAACGCAATTTAGTAATCAGGAAGCGTTCTCACATTTCGTCCTGGTTAAAAGCATCTAGTATTCCTAGAATTGAAATTATTGTGCGGTGTAAAACTGTTTGCCTGTTTCGCCGTATTTTTAAAGTAAATTCACCCTTGCTTGGTTCCTATGCCCACTTGGTAGCTGAGCATATTTTGCAATGCACAGGAACTAAGACTCAAGACGTTCTGCCGTTGGTGGGGTAACGGAATATGGGTACTTTCCAATAGAGGTCGCCTTTTCCGACTATTGTTATTCTGCTTCCGTGGATTTTATCAAACATGGGCTGACGAGCATATACTGACTTTTCTGTTGACAAGATGTTGCTAATGACCTCCTGTTTAAGTTGTACGTTTCACAAGAATAATTCTAAATTACTTTGTCTTCAGCATCCGCATGGAATATTACCTCAATATAAGATTATTCCTTTCTGGCAGTTGATCACCTCCTACTTTTTAGTCTCAAATCAACATACCTCGCGTTGTGTCTGCATGTAATGGTTCAAACAGTATCTGTGGTACGAGACCCCCCCCCCCCCCGTGTGTATTTATGGTCACCGCCTTTATTATATGGGCAAATTGTCGGCCAGAGTACAAATTACAATGATCTTTTGTAAAATCAGTGAGTAGAAAGGCATAGCAAAAACACTGCTATACATTATACAAATCACAACATGAGGATGTCTCGGGTATATGCCAAACGCGCCTACAATAACATGGCAAAACAGTACAACTTTACAGCCACCTGTGGAACAATGCTACTTTTCTTAATTGTACAAAAAGTCGGAGAGTGGTAGACTTTGTAAAAAGTAACAAAAAGTCGGAGATCCCCCGCCATGGCGGCAGACTTGGAGGCTTGGCCTCCTGGTCAACTGTTGCGCAGACACATCTTGGACAGTCAACGATACTTTTGTGAAAAAATCTGCTTGGAGTTGATTGGTACATGTATACATTTAATGTGCACTCGTGCATGAATAACAGCGACTGTCTTTTCCAATATGGTATAGCTTGGTGCATGTATCCGTCTAACCCTTGGACTTTAATTCGTCAAGAGTTTCAGAATTCCGTACATGTGACGACAGATTATCCAAAAGTCAAACTGTGGAGGGGAAAAAGATTCATCAAATAAGTATATTCGAGTATTACAGGACAAGTTACTAATTGACATAGCTGGATACAGATTTCTGTCGCGAACACGGTCTGAAAGTAGGTTTGTTAATAAAAAGGAGCCAGGCTACTGACTATTTTGTAAAACAATGTTTATTTAATTGCTTCTTGTCGTTTTGATAATTTCGCTAGATCTGACTATTCATAGATCAGTTCGTGTCGGATACCTCCAATTGCTCTTGTGATAACTTGTGCACCTGTACGTTTTCTGTTCTAATTCCCATGACGTGCAGCCTCCGTACCACAGATCCATAGCCTCCGTACCACAGATCCATATTCCTTAATGGGGAGCATCAAAGGACAGATACAAGATTTTTAAAGATTTACTAAGGACGCATTTGCAGATATTTGAAAACGTGGACCATATCCACCCCCTTTCACATGCCACTATAGAATATAGCATTAAGAATCTGTGCCCTGGCTTCATTATCCGTGAAAGTACGGTCACCATAAACGGCTGCCAGTGTGTCGGCAGAATGGTATTTATTCATAAGAGATTTAACCGTTTGCCACAGTCGGATCTTAATTTGTCGAAAGTCTTTGAAGTATATAATGTATGGTATATAAGAAAATTGAGCGAACTAATGCATCTAAATAGTTGTTATTAAAACCAAATTAGCAATTCAGTTGTTTTGATGAGATTCTTTATGAACTGTAACAATGTCATTCAGTTTGAAAAGTCCACTCTGCATGGGTATGGCTTTAGTTATCAGATATCTTTTTTTCTTTCTTTGTTTCCTTCTTTCTCTCTCTTCTTTTCTTACACCAATACACTATATATTCATATAGTCTAATATTAATGTACTTGAGCATTTGGATATCCTTCTTTCTGCTGTGTTTCTGTTTTGTTTCATACTCCGCTTTGGAAGTTTGTAGGCGATACCATTCGATCAGTGGTGACACGGGACGAGAATGCGAAGGTACGAGAGGCGATGATGCGCGATGCGAGAATGTGAAAATGCGCGAGGCGAGAAAACCAGAGAAGCTTCCGCAGACATGTCATATGTGACAAATTAGTCATTTCTGTTTTTGCTATTATTTCACGTTCAAACATTCTTCAAATTCAAGCGGGTTGTCTTTACCAAATACACCGCCATCACGAAAAAGCGTGTCCGGGAATTTAAGCCTGCCGAAACACGCTCGATGGTTTCCCGCTGATGACCCGTTTATGAATTTATTTTGCTGTTGAGGCCTTGGATATTTAAAATCTTTTAATAGAACGTGACAATACTGATTGATAAAGATATAGGTTTAGTAGAGCAGCTAAAATTTCAAAAAGGCTTATTTTCAGTTTTCGTTCAACCGGAAAATACCCGGCTGGATTTGGTATCAATCAAAAGCCAAGAAACTGAAGTTTAACAATAGGTTGGGTGTATTATCAATTTCATGGTCAATTTTTATTTATATCGGTTACCATGGCAACGGAGTTAATTTTTCAAGACGTAAAGCGAAGAACACCTTATAAACCATAACTTTATGCACATACAAAGTACCACCTCACAACTTTACATCAGCATACCTACTATACAGGCCTTTCATAAGAAACCAGTTTGAAATAGTGTCAACAGTCGGTTGCCATGGCAACGGAATGTTCATTAAAATCACCTAAAATTGTAAAAAGTTACGGGTTATAAGGTGTTCTTTGCCTTACTTCTTGAAAAATTAATTCCGTTGCCATGGTAACCGATATAAATAAAAATTGACCATGAAATTGATAGTACACGCTACCTAACTTCGAACTTCAGGTTCTTATCTTTTGATTGATACCAAATCCAGCTGGGTATTTTTCCGGTTGAACGGTTTCAATTTTTTGGTGGACTCGCCACTGTACTAGTTCAGACATACACAGTGACGGGATTTGCTGCGTAGCGTAGAGAGACTGGATTGTACTACTGCTTTCTTTCTTTTTTTTAGAACTACCCGGAGGATCTGCTACTGTTGCTCTTTGTTTTAGTGGCGAGGACATAATAAAACACTCGAGGAAGGTGGCTACAAGAATAACACTATACCCATTCATTATTCTACATCAAGTGTAGAAGCTTATTTACATCCGTTGTAAAATCACAGCATTGTTGAGCCAAGAAGTGACGGGTATAATGCAACGGATCATGTTAAGTGCTGCCGTCTTGATCAGCCAAGTCGAGTATTTTTAACTTTGTCAAATGAAGCAAAATTAAACGGTTTTCCTTAATGCAGTATAGCAGTAATATTACCACCAGAATCCATTACACCCCAAATTATACGTATATGATCCACTCTATCAACAGAATCCATTACACCCCAAATTATACGTATATGATCCACTCTATCAACAGAATCCATTACACCCCAAATTATACGTATATGATCCACTCTATCAACAGAATCCATTACACCCCAAATTATACGTATATGATCCACTCTATCAATAGAATCCATTACACCCCAAATTACACGTATATGATCCACTCTATCAACAGAATCCATTACACCCCAAATTATACGTATATGATCCACTCTATCAACAGAATCCATTACACCCCAAATTATACGTATATGATCCACTCTATCAACAGAATCCATTACACCCCAAATTATACGTATATGATCCACTCTATCAACAGAATCCATTACACCCCAAATTATACGTATATGATCCACTCTATCAACAGAATCCATTACACCCCAAATTATACGTATATGATCCACTCTATCAACAGAATCCATTACACCCCAAATTATACGTATATGATCCACTCTATCAACAGAATCCATTACACCCCAAATTATACGTATATGATCCACTCTATCAACATCACGTTGCTCTGCTGTGTCTCTCGTAGCATGGTAGAAAATCAGTTACAAATTCCCCTGCATGACGAGCACGCTAACTCCCGATATTTAATGCATTAACCATTCATCACTACATTATGCTTGGTTTGATCATATTGTGTTACATAATAGCGGAAGAGGTTGCTCTTACCCCTATAAACCCTTCTGGGCCACTCCCCTACCCCCTACCCCACCCCACCCCCACCCCCCAAAAAAGAGAAAAAAGAGGGAAAGTAAAAACACCACTCCCAAAAATAAAAGAAAAAGAAAAAGAAAAAAAGCCAACAAATATCCATACCCCCCCAAAAAAAACCACCACCAAAAAAAAAAAAAAAGCCCAACCCAACCAAAACCACCCCCCCCCGCAACAATAAACGGCAACAAAAATCAAACAAATCCTGCCCCCCCCCCCCCCAACAACAAGAAGAACAATGGCAAAGACCCCACAAAAGGACAGTGAGCTGACAGGACCCGGAGTGTGTCTCTATGAGCAGTACATAGATTTCCAAATTGTGACGACTCTGTCCAGTAATTCTATGTTGCCATGAACCTTTCAGATTGTTCTTTATCAATAAAGACTGCTCTGAATATTTTTTTCACTACCTGAAAAAGTACAGGTATCAATTGCAGCAAGAATTTTGTTGCTGTTGTTGTAAATGGAGGAAATTGGGTAACTTGACTGGTGTGAATCAGCTCAGATTGATTTGCACTCAGAACAGAGGAAGAAATAGTGGAGAGCGTTAGCGCAGTCACAGCTCTTGCAGTCACGTAAAGCTGGTTTATGCAGACCGTGTATTCAGTCCATAGCAGCCCAAGCGCAGGCGTGAATGTAAAATAGATGTATGTGTAGCGACCCCATACATACTTGAGTGCAGTTATATATTTTTTGTAAACGTGTGCAATGAAAATAGACATGTGCTGTCTGCTTAACGTGAACGGGAGATCGCTATGAGGACTTAAGGTCATATGGCAACGGGAGATGGCTGTAAGGTCATATGGCGGAGGGATCGCAGGAATTCGCCAAATTTGCTGACCAAGAATCAAAATGAGTAATGTTTTGTCTGATTCTTGTGTTACATGTACTCCTTAACTAGTTGGCAATATCTGCCAGGTACTTGGGGACGCTATTGTTCAGACAGTTTGTAAAGAAGGTTCGCCGCTTCAGTTCCTTCCAGCCGGTTTTCAAAGGAAGCTGGTCGCTCGGGGCACCGTGTGCTGCACCGGTAACAATTGGAGCTGCTCACAACTGAACACGCTTTGGCAGGAGCCCCTCGGCCCCTGTGCAGTCATCGCACATCTCGCTATCATAGTTATGTGTAGGTGCGAACCCACACACATCTCTCTCTCTCTCTCTCTCTCTCTCTCTCTTCTCTCTCTCTCTCTCTCTCTCTCTCTCTCTCTCTCTCTCTCTCTCTCTCTCTCTCTCTCTCTCTCTCTCTCTCTCTTCCCCCCCCCCCCAACCAAACAAATTTCTCCGGGGTTTTTCTCGGATACTATCATTCTGAAAACCACCAAACTTGCCATAGTGACTGACTGAACAGTAAAATTGTATATATCGTTTAGTACAGCCATGATGTCTAAATTATGCAAACTAAGCAGTTAGAATTTTTGAAGGTCCATATCTTCCAAACTATTGCAAATGGACACAAAATGTCAATGTGCGTGTATAAGTTTGTGACACCTGCCAATACAATGGTCCGTAAATGAAAGTTGAAGAATTTTGAATCATGCGATTTGGGGGCATCGAGAATTTTTAAGGTTGAATATCTCCAAAACTATTATGCAGATGCCATTTCAACTGCAATTCATAGGATTTTGGCAAAACCGCATTCCATGAAGCATGAACTGAAGTTGAAGGATTTTAATTTATGCAAATTAGGTGAATAAACAAAATTTAAATCTTGAATAGCTTCAAAACTATTTTAGATACAGGTACCATTCCAACTTCAATTTGTAGATTTGGGACAGCCACATCCAATGAACCAAAGTTAAGGCAAATTAGGTGAATATGCAAAATTTAAATCTTGGTTAGCTTCAAAACTACAATAGATAGAGGCGTTATTCCAACTTCAATTTGTGGGCTTGTGACATAGTTGCATACACTGAACCAAAATTGTAAAATAGTAATTTATGCCCTTGTGACATGAATCAGTTATTTGCTATTTATACATGTATATGTAATTTTTTATTTTTTTCTCTCGCTTTAACGAATCTTCATTGTGCCCACACGAGTACGAATGAAGATATATATATATATATATATATATATATATATATATATATATATATATATATATATATATATATATATATATATATATATATATATATATATATATATATATATAAGCAAATTAGGTGAATACACATAATTTAAATCTCGAATAACTTCAAAACTTTTATAGATAGAGGTGCCATTTCAACTCAAGTTTACAGATTTGTTACATAGGTGCACCCAATGAACCATGCACCAAAGTTGCAGATTTTGATTTACGGAAATAAGGCGATTGACAAAATCTAAATCTTGAATAACTTTAAAACGATTATATATAGATGCACCATTCCAACTTCAATTTGTGGGTTTGCGACATAACCGCATGTAGTGAACCATGAATCAAAGTTGCAGGCTATTAAATCAAGCAAATACACAAAATTAAGATCTAGAATAGCTTCAAAACTATCATAAATAGTGGTGTCATTCAAACTTCAGTTACAAGTTTGTGACATGGCCACATGCAATGAACCAAAATAGTAGCATTTCAATTTATGCAAATTAGACTAATACACAAAATTTAGATTTGCTGAACAATGGCAAAGTGTACCATTTCAAAATGTTCACGTTTTGAAGGCACCAAAACACATTGCTGTGAAGCAGATCTTCTTTTCTAGTTATGCCTGTGTGTCAACGGAGATATTCTGTTTTTGTTGGGTTTCTTTATTTCTTTCTTCTTTACCAGCAATTTTGGTCGACAATTTTCTCGGACCCTATTACACTAAGAAACTTCAAGCTTGGTGTAATTAAAGATCCTTACATGAAGTCGTGCCTTTTTTACAAAGACAATTGAGTGCATTTAAAATTATGCAAGTAAGGGGCATTTTAAATTATGAAATATCTTCAAAACTATTGTAGGCAGAGATGCCATTCCAACTTCAATTCGTAGGTTTGTGATGCAGGCACATTCAATGAACCACGAAAGTTGCACAATTCTAGTTTATGCTAATTAGGCGCACTTGGAAAGTTTGAGTGTTGAATAACTTCCAACAAAACATTTATAGGTAGAAGTGCCTTTCCAACTTCTATTTACAGGTTTATGCTATAGATGCATCCAATGAATCACAAGCAAAAGTTGTACAATTTTAAGTTATGCTAATTAGGGGCATTTGAAAAGTTCAAATGTTGAATAAATATTATAGGTAGATGTGTCATTCAAACTTCAATTTAAAGGTTTGTGCAGTACTTGCATTCACAAATTATTTTATTTATGCTAATTAGGGGCACTTTAAAGTTTAAATGTAGAATATCTTCAAAACTGTTATGGTAAGAGATGCCATTCCAACTTCAATTTATATTCTTTTTGTAGGCACATGCAATGAACGACAAACAGATGAGTTAATGTTTTGTTATTTATGATAATTAGGGCTAGCTGTAAAGTTTTAATATTGAATATCTTCAAAGCTATTATACGTAGAGGTGCCATTCTAGATTTAATTCATAGGTTTGTGTTGAAAGCGTATCTGATTAACCACCAACGAAAGATGTAGCATTCAAATTTTCGTTTTGGAGGCACACAGATTTGCTTTCAAGCAAATCTTCTTTTCTAGTCTAAATTGGTGTAGTAAACGAGAGATATATCTTATTTTCCAGGGTGTTCCTTGCAAGCCCAAATTGACAGATACGTATCATAGAAGTCAATCTTCTACACCCCCCCCCAAGACATTTAATATGTAATGACCAAAATAAATCTACACGA
The DNA here is from genome assembly GCA_964020975.1 of Hermodice carunculata. Classification (NCBI taxonomy): domain Eukaryota; kingdom Metazoa; phylum Annelida; class Polychaeta; order Eunicida; family Amphinomidae; genus Hermodice; species Hermodice carunculata. The sequence continues at coordinate 140,618,282 of OZ026612.1, forward strand.
ACAGTAACAGTCAGATGTTTACGTTCCTTTACTTTTACTATTTCATCACTTTATCGGTTTTAGTATCCGGTGACCTCTTTCCATTTATTTCTGAGAACTAATTATGTTTTTTACTTTTGGCAGGATTGAAAGTTACGTGTCAGTCCAGTCCTTGATATTGTCCAAGTCAGTACTCAGGCTGCTGGCAACTGTGGTGGGGTCAGTGACCTCAAGATACAAAGTAACAATTAGCACATAGTTTAATTTGGGAACTGACGACATCTATAAAATCATTGATGTATGTCAAGAACAATAAGGGACCTAACGAACTGCGATCAAAAGTTTCCAACGCAGCAAAAAACAAAAAACAAAAAAAAAAAAAAAAAAACGAAAAACAAAAAAAAAAAAACAAAAACAAAAAAACAAAAGAAAAAAAACAAAACAAAACAAAACAAAACAAAACAAAAAAACACCCGCTGATTATCTTGACAGTATAGCTATTTTTGAATGATAGAAAAATGAAGAAATGTATTAAATTATATTAAGACATCAACGAAAGTTTGTTCTGCCGACATCATCTGCGTTATAGGTCCAGTTCTGATGGTTTGTGTGACGATTATCTTGCATGCTCACAAAACATTTGATTAGCAAGAGACGCACTGAGCTGTTTCATTACGCAGCAAACGAAAACAGTTAAAGACTTAAACACTTTTCCCCCCACAGTATGCACAGATGGTTGAAGTATTGCAGAAAAGTACCTTCTACGTCAGTTCATGAAATGAGATCTGTGCACCAAACTGCAGCAAAGTACCACGTATGCCTACATTTGCTTTGTGCGCCAAAAGCAGTGGGTGATATTCACAAAGGGGACAAATGAGGTTTTGTCATGCAGTGCTTTATCTTGACCGTTTTGTTGGCACAAACATCAAGTGTTAAAATAGTTGCATCCACTTGCAGGTTTTACTTTGAAAAGGCAAAGGAAAAGTTAAATTATGCAGATACAGTGCGGGTGCCTTTTTTGTTTCATCTGGACCTTTAATGCACGAGCGATACAACGTTCGACCTCGTATAATCCACAAAGCAACAGTCCCCCAAAACGAAATTGTTTTTTGCAGAAGACATCTTGTCAATCAACACACGGGTAATTTATTCCTTTCTATTTCACAAAATATTTTTAGCGATGGAGAGAATAAAATGGCCATTTTTTTGGGGGGGGGGGGTTGGTTTTGTGTTTGCTCTCATATGAGACTGCAATTTTGACCGCCGATGCCGACTGGTAGCAGCTCGTAGAAATGATGGGCCTGGTGGGATAATTACCTGGAATTTTAATGAATAGAAAAAAATTGCAAAAAACGTTCCAAATATGAGGTATCCCCCTTGCCCACTCTAATTATGTGAAGCAGGTCAAATTTTTGGTAAACATATATAAACAATGTAAGCAATCATAGCTTCTTATTCAACTCTATCATAACAGTACTGTAATCATGATATTTATGGAGTACACATGGAGAAGTCCTGACAATGACAACTATAAAAATATATATATATATAGGTGCAAATGTGGACGTGGCCATGGTCCATGTGTGTGTCCGTCCAGTATAGTAAGAAACGAACTTACAACTTTTGATATTCTATATTGTGAAATGTTTTCTTTTTCAGGATAAATTCCATTCTCAAAACGAAACGACAGAAACGTACTTCATATTAAATTATGTCGCATCACGCGTATTTTACACTTAAAGTGGATACAAATTTCCTGTCTTTTCATTATAACACGGTGTCTCCTTGATATATTACTTCAGAATGAAACATTTAAAAATATTTTATTGCATATAATCTTTGTGGTGTCGTAACAAAAGAAACAGGATAAGTAAGCCAAAGATACCACCAACTTATCTATGTGTAACCAAAATTGCGGATGTACATACATGCATGCATACATACATACATACATACATACATACATACATACATACATATGTGTAATCAAATATTTTTTTTCACGCTTGGTTACCTCTATAATCATAAACAAGAGGCCCATGGGCCTAATGCTCTGCTGGCACCGTGGCTATATTGCACATGTTCATTTCAAAGTTGCCAGTCCTCAAGTGGCTTCTGAACTGAAAAAGCTTGTGTACATTTAGTGTATAAAACGTCCACTAGATGGCATTTCGCTCCACCTGTGATCATAGCTTATTTGTGCAATTCCTGTGATGGATACTGTTGCATGTGCCAAGACAGCAATGGGTGAGTCATTAAGTTTATGTCCTCAGCAACCTTGGGACAGAAGATCAAGGTCACTCAGATTATGTAATACAAGAGGCCCATAGGTCTGGTGCTGTGCTGGTATTGCTATTGATATCCAAGCTACACCCTACGATTACAAAATCACCTTTTCAACTTTGCATATGACCTAACAAATATAGGTCAAGGTCACTGATAGCTAAGAAAAATTCTAGCTTTGGACATTGTCCATATATCCTATAAATTTGGTAAGTTTAGTCCAATTACTTTTCAAGATATGGAATTATATATCTTAAAACACATTGACTCATAATTGCCGTCAAATTATAGGTGGCGCCACTAGTATCATAAACATTTATTTAAGTGGCGCCACCAATATCGAAAGGGGCCTAGATTGTCACACCCTGTAAGTCCTGAAAGTTATATTGGGCTAACTTGAAAACTGTGGACGGTATCGCGCTAACGAGCAAAAGTTTACGGACGGATGGACTGACGCACAACCATGAGTGGTCGCATAAGCTCTGCCACCTTTGGTCAACAGAGCGAAAAATGCACCATTCTACATTATCTTATTTACTTTTGAATTTAAACCCTGTGAATTTTGAAACTACCTCTCGAACATACAAATGTAGATGTCCAATCGGAGCGCTTTTGTTTGAACTTCCATGATTGTCTTTTCTAATGACCTCATCCATCATGTGAGATATACCCCTAAATCGCAAGAGCACGCTGCTGAAATCATTGACATGAACTCCAAGATCCAAAGTGTCCTCATCTTCAAACATTATTCCGACAGGAAAAATAAAGCCATCGTCGATCCATTGTGCCCGCACCATAGGTGCACCTGAATATATTTTCTTATGGATCTGAAGTTGTTCACTGACGAATACCACACGGTATGGTTTTACACAAAGTACAACTATATGGGCACTGTAATATCTGTGGGAATTACCTTTTTTGTGTAACGTGGCATGTGCGACTCCTATATAGTACGGCCACTTGTAGAGTTCAAAGGGCGTGCCACCCCGCAAATGAGACCCGTAATTTTCAAAAGAGTTACCATGTTTTTTCTTCTCGAAGTGCACAAAATGACAAAATCCATCCTGAGAACATTTAAGTATACGTAAGGGATCGAGACAATGGACGAAGTGGAGTTGTTTGTCCATCTCAAACGCCATCCAGTGTTTATCTACTTTAACTTCCTCGTGCTTTTGAAAATCCGCCATGGGACTACCGCCCTTAATCTTTGGTATAATAATATTATGATGCTTATAGTCCAATAATACCGTCCAGTCCCAGAATTTTCTGTGAGCAAATGCCATCGCGACATTAAACGACACAAAAACTTTTCCTCTGATGGTAAAGAGTCTGGGTTCAATAGGTCCATCACCAACCCAGAATTGTTTGGGAGAGGGAATACCCAAGATTGAACCATTGTTGATGGGTCGAAGGTGGCGATCAAACCTTTGGGTATACAGGAAATTGTCGGTAAAATCATTCGACGGCCATTTTTTTGCGTGTTCATGCTTTTCACGACGCAGCCATATCCTACAGATCATTAAGAGATTGCCGTGGTCCCAAAGAACAGCTGGACTATTAGCGTAATATATATTTTCCTTCGGTGGATCAAGAAATCGAACTTTGGCGGAGTTTTCAGCCTCTGGCGAAAAAGAATGAATAAGACTACTCTTAAATGGAGAAATGACACCAGCCGACTTCCCTTTACCATTGAACAGCGCCCCCTTGAGGTAGAATGCAACAGAAAGTTGATCTGGAACCAGCAACGTTTTGTTATTGGTCCAATAGTTTGATCCCGCCCCATGCAGACTCCGTCGAGTCAATGGCTGCTGAACACTGTCCTGGTACTCATGGGAAGCGCTTGTCTTTTTGTTGTCAGATACGTACAGTTGTGTGGACAACATAAAGATGGCGACGATGAGGACTATTCTGCATACCCTACTTCGTATAAACTTCATCGATGGGACGCCCATCTCACGTAAATGCTGGATAACCAACGTGCAGAATGAATTTACGTCATCTGAAACGAAAAAACATTGCCATACAACAAAATAACATGTCTACGGTAATACAAACGAAAGCTTGTTTTAACTATTTCATCGACAATACAGTTACTTTTTTCCATATTTTAAACAAGCGTAAGTCTGTAGAGGCTTACATTGTCTGCAACGAAGATATATACTGAAAATCAAAACTTAGGGCACATAGTATTTAGGTACATATATAAATGCATTATTTTTCCCTCCATGATGCAATCGTAACAGCTTTGTAACACCAGTTATGCAATGTCCAACGATATCTGAACCCGATTTCTCCCAGACCTGGCTACAAAAGGCGAGGGGTGCACTTTGAAATTTGTAAGAAACTGGTGTCTAGCCATGTTGAACCTGTCATTACTTCAATGCAGCAAAGTAATCTCTCCTTGTTTTCCCGCAATAATGGGCTATAAAAAAAAGGCCACGGGCCCCATGGATAAAATGTCAGAAGTCAAATTGTCTCTCTCCTGGCCCTGAAGGAATGAATTGGCGACGTCATCTGACTGAAGGTGAATGGTGGCAATTTGTAGCCCTTTGCACAGAAGCTGGCAGGACCCAAACTCTAGCAGCACAAGAATTTAAAGTGAGCAAGTCAGTTGTCTCCAGACTGCTCCAAAGATACAGAGAGACTGGGAAAACCAAAGACAGACCAAGAAGTGGGCGACCCAGAGAGACTGATGAGACAGATGAGTGCCGACTGATTGATATAAGGCTCTTTTCAACAGTTCCTGAAGGTCGTATTCGCTTGAGAGAGATTAGAAGAAGCGCTGTCAGCCTCTAAACCGTGAGAAAAACCAGGCATTCAACAGGCATAAATTCCTATGGACCTGCAAAGTTCCCTGTGCCTAATGACCGCAGCATTCAGGGAAGACTCGACTGGTGCAGGCAGCACAGATATTGAACCACAGACCAGTGGTGAATCACGGTTTTGTCTGCGACATTACGAAGGTAGAGTGATGGTATGGAGAGTCAAACAAAAGACACAGTGCCAGCCACGTCTGTCATTTTGATCGTTTTGGCAGTGGATCCGTCTTGGTGTGGGGTGCCGTGTCCTTTCAATACAAATCAGCACTGCAGATAATGGATGACACAATAACATCGGTCAAATACTGGCATGAGGTCCTTGAACATTTGACAGTTGCACTTGGACTAGCGTTCATTGGAGAGGGTTTCATCTTACAGAGCGACAATGCTCGCCAGCATCGTGGTCAATTTGTAAGAGACTTCCATGAAAACAACTTGCAATATGAAATAACCGGCCAGTAGTTCTGATCTTAACTTGATCGAACATGATGGGATATGCTGGGGCTAGCCATTAAAATGTACCGTGCAGAAAGTTGGAGGATCATGCACTTACTGTACAAATTGCTTGGGCTCCGATTTCTGAGGCAAAATTTAACAAGAGGACTGTGACAGTCCTGTGTTCAGCTGACATGTACATATATCCTTGCGACTGTTTAAGATTTGCCCCCCCAACCCCCCCAAAGAAATTCAACCCATAAAAAAATGAAAAATCAATGGAGCATATCCATTTGAGCAAATCAGCTAGAGACCCACCCAAGGTACATTGCCACCAAGTTTTTAAGTCAATCTGACTGACGATTGCGGGTAGAAATCAAAACTGCGAATTAGCATTAGAATAGCTATTGACTTACATTGTAATCAATAGGAAAGGTGCATTAATTGTCAAGTACCCGAATTGTTAAAATCGTTAAAAATCAGGAATCTGCAGCACTGCCTCCTAGTAAACACGTTTGTTTGACCCTACCACAAAAAACATATCCCCCAAGTTTCGAAAATAGCAATAACACACAAAATATAAAAAATTACAAAAATATCGCAGTGCCACTTTGTGAAAAAATTGAGAACCAGGAGTCCCTAGGAGTGCTCCTGTATGATATCAAAGCAATTGGGAAAGCAGTTTCAGAGAAGATTTTTTTTACGATCTGCCACCTCCCCCCAAAAAAATTCATAAAAAATCCATAAATCACTGGAGCATGACCAATTAAATTGTGGACTGATGACGAGGACGTACGGACAGTCGACGAACCATCCTATAAGCTCAGCTGACTGACAAGTCAGCTGAGCTAAAAACTGTCGATCAAAGAGCAAATGCATATGTACAGTCATACCAGAGACAGGAGGAGCAACACAATGCCAAAGAGACTGACAGCCATACTAGTGAAGGGTATACTGCATAGCAACTCCACTTTTGTAATTTTTTCTTACTGGCTTGCAGGGAATAATCAAGGACCAAATTATATTGCGTTCTAGTCACCAAAACTACCGATAAGTGATACAGAGAAATTAACATCTATGTAGTTATATCTGAATTCCTTTTTCTCTTGCTTTTATCTAATATGGGAGACACTGAAGATCGTGTTCCCTGACTTAAGATTTTCAGTATATACATTTGCCAGCTGGCTGAAGTATAAGTGTAATAATAAAATATTATCATCATATTGGTTTGTAGGTGCACCTTTGCCACTAAAGAATTGGGAAGTTTCCTGTGTCATAATATTGTCGCCATAAAATAACAACAGCCCTACAGCCATGCTGGGGCGTTTAATCATTATCATTGTTAGCTCGTTAAAGTGCGGAGTGGGACACGATGGCAAAAGTGTGGTTGAGGTGGATACAGGACAGGAGAGCTGGCTGTAAAGATATGTGTGGGAGAAATGACACGGAAGAAGCCGTATTGGATCTGTCTGTGGGAAAAACGTGTATGTATTTAGATAGGTACGAAAACTTAAGTGCAATGTTGGTTTATATATTGGTCCAATGAAAGAAGACAGTTGTAGAATAGGAAATCCTATAATAAGGGGGGGGGGGGGGCAAACAAGCAAAAAGGATTGAGGCAGTAAGAACGGGGACGGGAGAGGATGTTGACAGGAGGTTTGGTAGGGGCAGAATGTCCGAGTGGAGTGATTAAAAGTTTGAAAAAATACACTGAAGGGTTGGGCTGTCACCATGACAATACTACAAATGTGGCCAAATATTATACTTCATTCCAATCTTGGGATTTTACACATCTCTATTCCATACAGAATAAATTCCTTGTGTCGACACTCAATGTTATTTGAAGATGTATTATTTGCATTTATGATAACACTCTGAAAATTAAGTGAAAATCGCCATAATTTACTTTCATAATAAGAATAATTTTTTTTCATCTATCTAACCAGAATTATTGCTTTTCACGCTGTCACAAGACAAAAATGTGCCAGTCTAGCTCAGCAATTTTTTCCAGACAGTTTTTGAACAATATTATTAGGTTATAATTATTCTTTAGAACAACAAATGTGCATTTTAATATTTGTATTCATACACCTCTGTAAGCGTTTTCTTCGTCTCTTTGTTTTTCAATAATAAGCAAACCTGAAACTTGAAAATGTATTGTCAATGTACCACCCTGGGCCTGGAGAGAGTCAGTGCCCCTGCCAGGAGCCAGTTACCCCAGATAAGTACATTAAACTTGAAGCTATACTAACACAAATTCATAATTTACACATACCATCATTCTAAGAACATATTTTTTTCTGAATACAAGGAAATATACCTCGTTACCAATTATATAAAAACCCGCCGTTTCTTTTGGACTTGTGTCCACTACCTGGCAACTTTCTCCACTAAGCTCTATCTCAGCGGGGCTCTTGGCTACTGTACCCAGTTTTGGTATTTAATTCATGCCTGGGGGTGACTTCAGTGTCTGATACAATATAGGCCTACCTATTCTGGGGCCCACCGTCGCCAACAACTGGTAACGTCAAGGTGTTGCATTTACACTTTTTGGTAATGCTCACACTGCTTAAGTCCCGTTATATATTGTACATTACATTCATTCGACCAATTAACCTTCCCTTATCACTAATCACACATATATTTTGGATATTACCTCTTCAAAGTATCCAATCGGGACTAACCCAGACATTTGGCTGCCATTTTGAAAAATTGTTGATTCCGCATCCAACGGTTTGGAAATGAAGACAGTCATGGGACGATCTTGGCGGGTTTTAAAATATATATGAAACCAACAGCATATATTTTGCAGATATCTCAGAGCATCAATAATGATACATGTGCTATGACTGCAATTCACTCTTGATATCCAAATAAACGCATTTTTGTGCGACTATCCCGCAATGCATTATGCCATTTTCAAAATAGTGCTCACCCCAAAGGGTACCAACGTGCATGATTTGTATTGCCAGGGTATCTTGTCGCATTTGGATTTGTAACTAACGATGATAACTGTTTCAGACATAACAGAGCAGGCAGATTAAAGTTAAGGTAGTAAGTCTTATTTTAAATGTACTTTAACGATCATTTGCCCTTGTAACTTGAAAAACGGACACCTGGAACCTAGCGAAATACTACCATAAAGACCACCGAGCAACTTGGGCTATGCTGTTTCCCCAGCCCAAGTTAACCCTCCAGATAAGTTGAAGTGAAATGCTGTGTTTGCGTTGACTTGACTGCAAAATAACGGCAAACGACGGCCACCTTCCCCATAAAATCTTTCAGCCAGGGTTGATCAATTTTTATTAGGGAAGGGTGGCTTGAAACTTTATTATTATTATTATTATTATTATTATTATTATTATTATTATTATTATTATTATTATTATTATTATTATTATTGTTTTTTTTGTTGTTGATGTTTTATAAAATTTATTTAAGGTCGAGCCTTCTCAGTAGGGTCGATGGGGTTATTGGAACCACACATATATTTCTGCTAGTCCTTAGGTGACTTGCACAATGTTGAAACATGTTTAAGATGGGTGCTCTCCCCCTTTTACACCTTACCTCATTTGACGTCAGTTTAATTTGTTACCTGGGCACAGCCGGAGGCATTTGTGTACAATATAACGAAGCAGTCAAAAAAGGAATTAGGTCAAAGGCCCAAATAAGTTCCGTAAACGGTATATGACGAGGTAGCAAAACGGAAGGCATACATAGGGAAAACCGTGGAAGAACGATGGAGAGAAGACTGGGGAAAGGAGCCTGGGGAAAAAGCACACTAAAGTCATATAAGGTGTTAGAAAAGCCAAAGAGAAGTAAGTGTTGGGGTGGTGGGTAGGAATCAGAGCTGACTTTCACAGTGGGGCCACAGTGATCAATGCAAAGAAGAAACAGAGGCGAACAGTTAGGGAAAAGTACAGGCCCGTCAGTGTGTTACCTCAATTAAAAAAAAAAATCTTGGAGGTCACGAGTGACCAAATTGTGAATTATTTCAAAGGCGTATTGTCCTGGCAGCTTTTATCGTTTACGTCCGTTTCCAGGACTCACTCTACATCTCACTGAATACTGAATTACGGAAAAAATTCCTCCGAAATGAGAAATGCCTTAGGGCAATCCTGGTGGATCTGAGCTAAACCCTGACTGTTTATCACACAACTTACTGATGGAAAAGATGTAAGCCAGTGGCCAAAATAACCAGGCGGCTATTTCGATGAAATGTTATTTAAGTGGGAGAAAAATCAGGCGGAAAGACGGGTAAGAAAGGTACAGGACTGCCTGGAGGCATGCCAGTAAAGACGAAACGTCAGGTTTACAATGAACCAGGCTCCACTGGCCTTTGAGGAGAGTTGGGAGGAGAGGGCAAGGTTGTAGGGCCCTTAATTATCAGGGCCTATGCGAGACATGCATATTAATTTTCTGCCACAAAGCATGGGGTTCGCGTCTGTCAATCACGGAGAACACACGGGTATAACACTATCACAGACAGGGATAGATACCCCTTTCTCATGAAATTCGTGCCTTTAAAGAGAAATTCAACTTTACAAATGCTAAGGTCCTATATACATCTGGTGCTTCCTCGCCAGACGAGACTATGGTTACTAAGGTATGCAGTTGTGGCGGGAATTGAATATGCATGCCTCGTATTGTGTGACAACGAAATTTGCACCTCAGTCTCAGAAGTGGGGGTTGGGCAAAACGGGAAATGTGTTGCAGGTGGGAAGTGTCCCTGGGGATACAGCCGGGACCTGGGGCCCACCTGCTGACAGAGGACAGGCGGTGGACCGTATGCCTTGGCTGTGGCCCCGGGGAAACATGGGAGAAGAAGCTGATGGATCATAGTTTCCGCGGCCACGTGATTTTTTTTTTTTTTTTTAAATATCTCTTTTGATAAAGGCCACCTTGTCATGTGCAGGACTGCAGTAGCTAAGTGAAGAGCCACAGAAGTACTATCATTTGAACCACTATTTTCACTGCTTTTTACTCACGTACGCCCCGTGATACGAATATTTAGGTTCCACCAAGTACATGTAGAAGTTTTTTAAATGTTTCATCGGCGTGCACACGGACTGCCGTCACCGTGACGTTAAACTTTTAGTGGCAGCATGGCCATGAAATGTAGGATGAAAGTGAAGACCAATCCTGTCAGAGCCATCGTCTTATTCAACCTCTCGTTAAACGCAGGTCCTTCACATGAGCAATGGCCAGTGGCCCGTGCGGGGAAGGCGTGTATGTTCACAGTCATGACATCGGATTTGTGTGTCGAGGACTGGTATTTCGAAGTTAGGGATTGGGAGGAACCTTACCTTGGAGACGGCCAACTCAGGTTTCATTGTGTTAGCGCTCACGTGCGCAGACCATGGTGTTTTCAATCGGATGTCCATGTCGTTCACGCGTACGATTCCTTCAATGACATGACCACATGTATGTAATATGAACTCCGTGTTTGCACTTACGTGTACAGCAAAAGTTAAATAGTCTCAGTTCAGTGAACACGGTTTCCTGAATATGTAGTTCCGGTGTGATGACCCATTTTACGTCGGATTTTCTTCAACGCACTTGGGGCACCCTGAACGACCCCCAATTTGGCAGCATATTGGATTCGATCAAAAGATCCTCCGAGGAGATTAACTTTCAATCAATGTCGATTGTCATTTATGCCTGATGGCCCTGTCCGTGACTTTGATACGGAAGGTCCTCATTTAGGAAAAGATGGCAGGTAAATGTCCCTGCAGCGATTTCATGTTTATTTGGAAGCTTTTCAAAGAAGCCTCCGTGCGTCCAGTGTGTTTCTGCGCTGCTACTCGCCTCGCTGGTCTGGGTGGTGGAGCTGAATACTCAGTAGTAAGTTGGGGACATGGGGTTCACAAAACATACACTCATTATGACCATTGCCTCGACGATCTATGTTATGACACAGCCGCAGGGCCAACTGTCTGCGATCCGGGCTGGAGCACAAGGGTTGATTTACACTGAATAAAACGGAGGCCTATCATAGAGGTAAACTGCCACAGCAATTTTGAAGGATGATCAAGAGTTGTTTCTTCTTCTTCTTCTTCTTCTTCTTCTTCTTCTTCTTCTTCTTCTTCTTCTTCTTCTTCTTCTTCTTCTTCTTCTTCTTCTTCTTCTTCTTCTTCTTCTTCTTCTTCTTCTTCTTCTTCTTCTTCTTCTTCTTCTTCTTCTTCTTCTTCTTCTTCTTCTTCTTCTTCTTCTTCTTCTTCTTCTTCTTCTTCTTCTTCTTCTTCTTCTTCTTCTTCTTCTTCTTCTTCTTCTTCTCTTTCTCCTCCTTCTCCTTCTCCTTCTCCTTCTTCTTCTTCTTCTTCGTCTTCTTCTTCTTCTTTTTCTTTTTCTTTTTCTTTTTCTTTTTCTTCTTCTTCTTCTTCTTCTTCTTCTTCTTCTTCTTCTTCTTCTTCTTCTTCTTCTTCTTCTTCTTCTTCTTGTGTCTTATAGAATAAAATAAACACTACTACTACCAGCACCCGAAAAAAACTGAATGACAGACTTACCGAAAATAAGCGGCAAACAAGAATACAAGCAAGCAAGCAAACAGAGAATGTTCAGATTAAAAAATATATGCTGATATGTCACCTTGCATTACACGTACGATTCCCTCGTTTATAAAAAAACAGCCGCCCTGTCACCATATGGTTTGCCGCACCAACGGAACGGGGGAAATTCCATGATGCGTTCAAAATATATACAAATAATCAGGCATCCTTATTATCAATCAAATAATCTTCGTATGTTAAAATAAGTATAGTATCTACAAGTAATAATTTATGTCCTCCGCACCAAAACAAGAGATAAACCACTCATTGGGACAAAACTCTAGAAAGCGTAACGACATGTACATTATACATGTTTCATACACAATGCAGAACACACAGCTTCCAGCGTCATTGTTAGGAAAAAAAATCAAGTATTACATCAGTATGAATGTACAAGTCAGTTACAAGATTTTTAAATCACCACTATTACATACTCCTGGATATGTGGTTGTATACCTGGGGGGACCCTCCGCAGAGTAAAAGCCGCACAGACGTAACAAGTACGCCGTAGCGTACCCCGGCTCGGTTGGTTTGACTCCATCTGTGAGTTTAAGTCAAGAGAACACCATCACGTGTTATTTTGTGGCGTTACCGAACTTCCCTACAAAATTATATACAGTACATACATTGGAGGAGGTCTATTTACAAGAGGTACATGTAGAACAATCATGCAATCTGTCATTCCGAGAAGTCTTTAAAGCACTATCTCCCGTAATGCCAAGCCTCAACCAAATATGTTAAAACATGTTTGGTCAAGTAATTCACCAATGTCCCGTCCAAGATCATATCAAGGAACCAACATTCCTTATTTTTCAGCGAGGAGGCGGAAAAATGCTGCCATGCCTGTTTACAATTCTCATTCAGAGAGTTGACTTCCAAATTTCTATATGCCTGTAGCCTGATATCATTTAGTGCTTGGTAGACAAATAGAAAATGTGATAAATCTTCTATACTATAAAACCCAATCTTTCCAGATCTTCCCCGACACCCAGACCCCCAGTGCGGGCCAAAAATTTCAATCGTGCACCCGCAAAGTTATTAACATTAAACAGATAACTTTCACCAAAGAGGACCGTTTAAACATTCGATAGCATCTTAAAGACTTCTTTAAGTCTATTTCCTGGAAAAATTCTAATTTATGTGCTTCTAACGATAATTTTAAAAAAGGAACCCAACCATTCTGGATTCCTTGATTCCAGGGCATGGTCCATGGCTACTTTATTAAAGACCTTCTTAATTTCGTCAACATATGGCCAAATCTTTGCAGGTTTGTCATCATGTCTTTGCAAAAGAGTGTCAAAAATTTGCTTACATAGCTGTGTGTCTGGCATCTCAAATTTCTTTCTGTGAAAGTATTTTATCCTAATGCGACCCAGAATCAGTTTTAGGGGGAGCCATCCTAGTTCACCAAGGGTAGCCACTGCCGCAGGTGAAGAGTTGACCTGAAGTATTGCTTTGGCTGTGGTGTATTGAATGGACTTAAGAGAAGCCTCAGACTCGTTAGTATTGCATAACCACACTGCACCGCCATGAGTAAGTGACGGAAGAATAATACTTTTCCATATATATCTTTCACGTGTGCCGTGTCTATTAGAGAATTCGAGATCAAAATGCCCAAATATTTATACAATTTTCATTCAGATATATATACATCTCCAAGAACCTTTTGTTGCTACTTTATCTTTCACGTGTGCCGTGTCTGTTAGAGAATTCGAGATCAAAATGCCCAAATATTTATACGATTTGCATTCAGATATATATACATCTCCAAGTTTCCATTTTTTTTAAATTGCAGGCTTACCCACTACCATGACTTTAGATTTGTTGGCATTACACGTCATTCCCCACTTTTCTACAAAACATGTGCAATATTTAACATACAAATTAATTGGTCTTCACTGTATGCAGTTATTACAATATCGTCGACATATAAAAGGCACGGGATATGTCCGTCTCCATAGGGTACCCCAAGATTTTTTCCTTCAAACATATCAATCATATCTAACATTACTAGAGAAAACAGCGTAGGAGACAGAATGCATCCTTGCTTTACCCCATTAAATACATCAAACCATGAACATTTTAGGGGGCCAAATATTACCTTACTTTCCACTTTGTCATAAAGCAGTTTTGTCAAACGCTATGCTTTTCCTTGAATTCCCTTTTTCCATAACATTAGGAAGAGGCGTTCCCTATTAACTGTATCAAATGTCTTCGAGATATCAAGGAACGATAGCCATGTCTTTTGTTTGTTAGCTTTCCTTATGTTACATAACCCCTTGAGCGCAAATACTTAATCTTCCAATCTTCTGTGTTTTCTATAAGCTCCAAGGAGCTCCCCTAATATCCCTTCCCGCTCTAAATATTTCATAAACTGCCCCTCCATTAATGATGTGGACACTATATACACATTAGAGGTAACAGTAATACCTCTGTAATTGGACAGTGTATCTTTTGGTCCTTCCTTGTGAATAGGCTTTATAAAGCCTTGAAACCATTGATCCCGGTACACTTCACAGATTTTACAAAGATTGAAGAGATCCACTAATGTAACAATTAATGATGAGCCACCTTGTTTAAGGAATTCGTTTGGAATTTGGTCGACTCCGCAGGCTTTACCGTTTTTCAGTTTTCGCACAGCATAACTTACATTATCGCAATTATTATTTTTTTTTATTACTGAAGCTACCCCTTTTCAGCGGGGGCGCCTGCGGGCAGGGCAGAACCAGCGGCGCGTCAGATAAAAACCATTACATACAATGCAGCAATGAATTATAAAATATGTACAGTTATTACAAGGTTACTTACAATATTTTCGCTATCTAAAATTGGTCGGTTTTACCCTGACGTGTCTGCGAGAGACTCGCGTCGATATTCCCACGCTTCCATCAAATACTGTTTAGAAATCACATCAAAGACTTTATCCGGGGTTTCACCAAAAATCGTAAGCATGTTCTCCAAGAAATAAGCATAGTTTATTTAAACTGGATGGACTACAAAATCTGTGCCATACATCAAGTGCTCCTTCTGACCTTAGTATCCATTCCAGCAGGTTATAATACTTGTTCCGGATATGATTAAGGGAAGGACAAAGAAACAGAAAATGAATTAAATCTTCAGTAGCGCCTGACATAAATCACATTTGGTATCAGTAGTCACTTTCCATTTACACAAAACCTCCTTTAGGCTCAAACAGCCTGTACGCGCTTTAAACTTTAATTTAATGCCATTAAAATTATTTGAACCAAGCATGTATTTTTCTCCAAACGTGGATCTTTTTATCGATCGATACCAGTACAGAGATGCAAATTCGTCAATATTTTGAAAAAACGAAAGAACGTAACTTTGTAAATTTAGCTTCATAAACGGTTAGAGCAATACAATATGTGTTTCGTTTAACTCTTCCGAGTGTAAAAACAATGCCCCCCTGGTAAAAAATATCATGAAGTGGAAAATCAATGAGGTAAAAGACTGGAGTGCTTTCAGACTAGCTTTATCTGCTAAATTTGCAAACTTCGAGTGTGACCTTTCCCAACCTATTAACCAAACATGGCTAGGGTGGAAGCAGATTGTTACAGAAGTTGGTGAACAATATGTCGGTAAAAAAGAAATAAAAGACGATAAAAAGCATGTGTGTGACAAAGAAACTAAGAAACTCATTCAAAATCGTAGAACGGCAAATAGGTTCTACAGGTATTGGGCAGGCAAAGAAACTTGTGACCCAGAAATTTTACAGGAACTTTGGCAAGAATATTTGCGCAGAAAGCGAGATGTTCACGAAAAAATCAACACCATTAAAGTCCAAAATAAAATAAAAGTTATCTCTTTAAATTCTAGAAAAGGAACGAAAAACACACGTTCATATTGGCGAATGCTGAAACGTTTGAATGGAAATAATGGACATCCCCTAAAAATCTGCGACCCTAATGACAAAAGCAAAATTATTAACGATCCGAAGAGAATCAGTGAAATATTAGGTACATATTGGAAAAATTTGGGAAATTCTGGGTCACCGACAGGTGATAAAGACCTAAACAATACTTTGATGGAACATCTTTCTTGTGACGGAGATAAAGTAGACATGTCTGGCCTCACAGATATAGTAATAGATGAAAATGCTACCTGGAATGCCATTAGCAAACTAAAGAACGGTAAAGCCTGTGGTATCGATAATATACCAAACGAATTTTTAAAGCATGGCGGTGAGGCAATTGTTAACTCACTTACGAAAATATTTAAGGTATGTAAAATACTAGAAAGCTTCCCAGACGATTGGTCAAAAGGTTATATTAAACCAATATATAAAGACGGTAAGCCAGAGATACTCAGCAATTATAGAGGAATTACAATTACTTCTAATGTATATAAAGTGTTTGCATCCATGCTTGAAACACAAATGATGTCTTTCTATGAGGAACAGGAAACCTTTGGTGAACTGCAAGGTGCATATAGACAAGGTCGTAGGTTAGAAGATCACTACTTTAGTCTCAAAGGTCTATGTAGTTTAAGAAAGGACAGAAAAGAGAAAACATGGTTAGCATTTCTTGATATCAGCAAAGCTTTTGATACGGTAAACAGAAATCGGATGATGTGCGAACTGTGGAATAGTGGAATTCAAGGTAAAACATGGCGACTAGTACATAGATTGTACGAGAAGGTGGAAAACAAAGTTATATTTGGTCCTTTTGAAAGTAATTGGTACGAAAGTGTTAATGGTGTGAAACAAGGATGCATTCTATCACCCACGCTATTTTCTATTGTAATGAATGATCTGCTCTTTATGCTTAATGAGCAGAGGTTAGGAATAACCTATCATGAGGAACTTATTCCCGCCTTACTTTATGCAGATGACATTGTTTTGATGGCAAATGATGATAAACAACTACAGAAAATGCTTAATATTGCACATAGATTTGCTATAAAATGGGGAATGAAATTTAATGACACAAAATCAAAAGTTATGGTAATAGGTAAAAAAATGGATATGACAAGGAAATGGTTTTTGGGAACGTTGACACTTGAAGAATGCACTATGTATAAATATTTAGGTATTATATTTGCCCAGTCATTACAAGACTCTCCACACATAAAGCAACACTTGAAAGGTAAACTTAGTCGCTTAAATGGATATATATGTAGTATTCTCTCATCGCACGACAATATAAATAGAGTAACGTTTGGTGACAGTCTCTGGAAAAGCCTAATAATGCCTTCACTCTCACATGGCAGTGCAGTATGGTTTAACAATACAAAGAAAAGCACAAGTATTGTAAGATCATTCCAGTACACGGTGGCACGAGCTATTCTACAAGTAAGAGGTACCCCTGCAATGGTGGCAACACTAGGGGAGTTTGGCTGGCTACCACTGATAACCATCTTGAATAAACAGAGAGTAAAATATTATCATCATGTAAAGTATAACATTCCAGCAAACAGACTGTGTAAACGAGTACTTTGTGACTTAGAAACAAATTTTCAGTCCGGTCATAAATCTTGCTGGCCATACATGTCACAGATATCCACAATTTTGTCCGAGGCTGGATTAGATAATGTAAATTGCAGAGATACTGGTGACTGGATCTATCCTTTTTGTAAGTTGTCCATGCAAAACTACGTATATGACTTTTTTAAAGATATCGATGAAATGTCCTCCTTGTCATATTACAAATTGATTAAGTATTCCACGCTTGGGGAGAGATACATGTTCCAGGTAAATGACTTCAAGGGCACTAGACTAAAATTTATGGCTAGAACCGGGTGTCTAGGATTGGAAGAAACATTACAGAGATGGAATTTGTCCAACGGAATTTGTAAACTATGTAATCAAGGTATAGAAGATTTATTTCATTTCACTTTCACATGTGAACACTCCAAGGAATTAAGAATTAAGATTTGGCGAAATTTGGAAAAATGCCTGTTGAAACATGGTTATACCCATGTATGGGAACATTTTACTCGCTCTTCCTTAACTACGAAATTTACGCTACTGTTTGGAATATCGTTCAATTATGACCATGCTGTTTATGATATATTTGACAGTGCTTGTAAAACTTTCCTTAAAGAAGCATGGCGTTGCCGTATGGTAGCTCTTGAAGGTGCTGGCTGTGACATTTCTGTGTAGATTCTTAAAAAATTAACTGTGATATATAAGCTAATGTGTATGTGTGTGTATGTGTGTGTATGTGTGTTTGTATGTATATATACACACATGTATATATGTATATGTATATATATATCTTCAACTGTGCCTGTTCACAGTAAAGAAATAGAGTTGTACAGTTCCCTGTAAGGTGCAGATTCCATAGATTTTAAATGGAGCTCCTATATTGTATATAAGTTTTATCTATTTTGAAGTGTACTTTAATTCTATACATTGTAATTATGACGATGATAAACATTTATTTTCTACATTGTAAACCAAAAGTGCACGATGTACTTGTCCTTACGCTTTCTAGAGTTTTCTCCCAATGAGTGGTTTATCTCTAGTTTTAGCGCGGGGGACAAAACTATGATATTGATGATTGGTTACACCGGTTGAAAGCAAACTGTAAATGGGTAAGATACTTGGACGCATCATGGAATACACCCTGTTCCATCGATGCCCCCGGTGTAAAGGGGTAGTTTTCCTGATAAAATTATTTATTTATTTATTATTTACAAACCTTTGGTATTGGGTGCGGAATTCGCGATTTGGTATTTTGAAGAGGTAGCATCCAAAATGTATGTGTGATTAATGTTAAGGGAAGGTTAATTTGTCAAAAGAATGTAATGGACAATATATATGTATATATACATGGAGCTATGAGAAGCCTATTGATGGTTGCATGCGCATGTAAAAAGTAAATTCCAAAATGGTAAATGGATGCTGTTCCACGTACGGCTCAATGCTGAACGTAGATACAGCCCTACCACACACAAATCCTTACTTTGTAATATAGACGGCTTCTTGTAGTATACTTGGACGCATCATGGAATAAACCCCGTTCCATTGATGCCCCCGCTGTAAAGGGGTAGTTTTCCGAATAAATTATTATTATTATTATTATTATTATTATTATTATTATTATTATTATTATTATTATTATTATTATTATTATTATTATTATTATTATTATTATTATTATTATTATTATTATTATTATTATTTAGCGATATCGCTTAATGAATGGTAGATATGACTAAATCATTTGGTAGTATCGCTGAATTAGTCAGGAATATCGTTAATTTTTGAAGGATATCACGAATTCATTTAGCGTTATCACTCAATACTATCAAATGTGAAAACCGCTTAATGAATGGTAGATATGACTAAATCATTTGGTAGTATCGCTGAATTAGTCAGGAATATCGTTAATTTTTGAAGGATATCACGAATTCATTTAGCGTTATCACTCAATACTATCAAATGTGAAAACGGCTGCTCCCTTATATGAATGTTGTTAGTTTAGTTTTAATGTTGAAATATGTCAGCAGAGGACGCTTAGGTCGTGTGGCATTTCCCGTGCTTTTATACACAAGTGAGTATGATAGATGACAAGGAAGCGGGAAGAATGGACAGGCAAGCGTGGTGAGTGGCCATGCCGCTACGTTAGTCGTGGCCAAGATTGTTCAAGAAATAGTCATTAATCGTCTCATGTGCCCGAACTATGTTTACAGGAAAAATGGAAAGCCTACACAACTGTGAATGATTTATTGGTCGAAAGTGAAATTCTGATTATATTGCGTGCTTTTCATTCCTGTTGCAATTTCTGAAATTTTATTTGTTCACTTTAATATGGCAGCGTGGATTCATAGAGTTATGTGATAAATTTCGTTCTGGTTTGCATTGGAGATTGGTCCTATACTCGACTATCCTCGCCTGTAGCCGCAGATATGTGGCCTTCTAGGGGGCAGCAGGATATAGGCGCAGTGGGGGCAGCAGGGTATGGGCGCAGTGAGTTGGAGGGCGAAGCGACTGGAGGGCCTCTTCCGAGGGGGCCAACAGTCCGAGGCCCTCCAGTCGCTTCGCCCTCCAACTCACTGCGCCCATACCCTGCTGCCCCCTCGAAGGCCACATATCTGCGCCTACCTCCCCTACACAAAGGCTATACTATATTGTACTGCTACCGGGCCAATATAATTGAGTAGTGATCAAGTATTGAGTGCTAATATTGTATGGGATTTGAACCAGGAACTGTCAAATTATGGAAAAATAAAACACGCGAACTGACTTGAACTTTAAACCTCTCTCGTCCAACGTATTATTTGCTACGGCTATATATGTATTACCAGCTACAGTCAAGAGACGGCTAACGGGTGTTACTTAAGATAACTAATATCATGTTAGGTGGCACCTGCGCCTTTCTCATGTTCAGTTGCACATTTTCCCTTTCTTATTTGACATTGAATTAACTTCATTTCGTTTCCTCTACTGCAGTTGTTGATTGACCGTATTTTATGACAATGCAAGATGTATGCGCTGTTTTAATGACCGATGGAGACTTCCGCCCAATTTCCTTTCTCGATGGACTATGAACCAGTATTCAAATGTATAATTAACTCATCGTGACAACACGTTCGTGTGTACAAGAGCGATTATTTAGTAAAAATAAAACATGATGACCCTCTTAACATTTTGAGTGAAACCGTGTCTGCCCTGTGCGGCAAAAGTTTACAATTGTGGGTTGCGTATTTGATGTATTACACAAAAGGTCCTTTCCCAATCCTATGTAATTGGAAGGAGGTTTATTTTGTGTACAGTATACCTGTAGAGTAGAAATGGCTACAAAATGCTGTCCAGAAGTATATTTTCATCTTTTTGGCAATTTCATCTCGGAAAATTTCAAAATGATGGCCAACCTGGGAATTTTTTCGTTAACTAACTCATCGCAGTCAATTTCAGTGCTTTTTCGTAAATTTTGATCCATGACATCATCATCATGAGCCCCAATAAAAGGGACAAGAAATTCATCCGTGGACACATATGAGCCTCTTTGCTTTGTTTTCCCATGCTAAGTGTACATTGTATACTATTTAATGTCACAATCCTGGGGTATATCAGAAGTCAGGTCAGCTTGGTTTAAACATATTTAATTAAAGAACAAGTCCCTTCGGCAGTGGAGCACTGGAGGGTTAACTTGGGCCGACGAGAGGGCATAGCTGCATAGCCACGGCGTTCGGTGAAACAGCATAGCAATAGCCCCGATTGAAAGATTTTATCGAGAAAACGGCCGTCATGTGCCGTTACTTTGCAGTAAAGTCAACTCAAGCACAGCATTTTATTTCAAAACTGTCTGGAGGGTTAACTTGGTCCGGAGAAACAACATAGCAACACAGCTCACTCGATTGTGTTTCAAGCAATTGTCATCGTTAGTTGCAAATCCAACTGCGACACGATAGACCTTGAAACGGCACATGGTGAGCGCCATTTTGAACATTGCGCAATGCCGCACTTAAAATACGTTCATTTGTTTATTTTGATTTATTTGAACATATTTATACATTGTATACCCGTTCAGTCTGGGACTGTTTTACCACGGGGTCCTGCCACAAAATACATAATGGAACAATATGAGACAAAGTTACGGTAAACATAGTAAAAATAGATAGATGGAGACAAATACATCCACAATTTTAAAATAAAACGATACAAAAACCACTAAAAATAAAGCTCAGGTTAAAAGGTAAACAATACGTACACTTATATACATTCTCCATTTAACCGACACATTTGCCTTTTAAAATTCTGAACAGATTCTGCAAAATGTAGGGACCACAGCTACGAAAGTGACTGGTTTATTTAGGGTTGCTTTAACACACAAACTAATGGGAATACACAGCTCTAGCCCACCAAATGTTTGTGTATTCAGTTGTGTATTGGGGCGAATACACGCCTTATGAGGTAATTCTGACCTTTCTTATTGTGGCCACAGCATATATCATACCATTAGTGATGCTCTGAATCATTTGCAACATATATATACTTTTGGTTGCATATATTATAACCCCCTCCTCCAGATCGTCCCAATACTATCCTCATTTATTACAAACGATCAGATGCGGAATCCACAATTTTCAAAATGTTAGGTTTATGGGTTAGCCCCAATTCGATATTTTGAAGAGATAGTATAAAAATATGTGTGTGGTTAGTTTAATTTGTTGAATGAATGTAATGTACAATATATGATGGGACCTTTCCGGAGTGAGCGTTACCTGAAAATGTAAATACAACGCCGTACGGTTAGCAGTTGTAGGCAGCTGTGGGCCCCAGAATAGGGATATTGTATCAGACACTGAAATCGCCCCCAGGCTATAAATTAAGTAGTACTGCTAGTCGGACCTGCCAAGCCCCCTTTTTGAGTGAACGATGGAGCCTAGAGGAGAAGGTTGCCCCGATAGTAGATACAGGGCCGAAAGTACCGGCGGGTTTTTATATAAGTGTTAACAATAATTATTGGATTACAGGCTCACCTGCTTGTATTAGGGCCTGTTGTACATATAAGACAATACAACATTGATGTTTCAAAACACTAATACACAGATAGGCAACACACGGGACCACAATTTCAGAATAGATGGGGAGCGTGTGTGATGTGTAGTGAGATTACAATTACTGTCAGGTCAGCTTAACACAGCAAAGTACAGTTAGGACGGCTGACAACAGATTGTACACGACTGGCTATACACTGGACCTTAAAGATTGGACCCAAGAAAGTTGAACGTTATGCACAAGAAGACGCTTTATCATTGTTTAATATAAAAAATCTGTTTCGGCAATATCTTCCAACAATCTGTATGTAAATTTAGTTTTCTTTTTCTCTCGAGGCCTTGATATGGTAAGATGAGCTGAATGGGTTAGCTTTTGGTCTGATCATGGCAAGACCTTTTTATGTGCCTCCAATGCTAAAATGGAGTCTTTACTGATGTTGAAAATATTAATTCGTAGAATACCAGACAACTTCATAACTTGTACGTTCGAAAATTTCGCATCAATTTAGGCAAAATTTCATAAAGTTTTCATGGGCCCTCTGCAGTAAAAGCATATCCATTTATTCAAAGAATATCGTCCACACAGAAACACGTGAAACTATATTGACTCGGTGAACTCTAACGTAAACTGTTGTAAACATTCTACGATCTATGTTTACTCCTAAGTGTGATAAGTTTAGTGCTCTTTCATTGGGGGAAAATATTGGCACCTGAAGGTTTCTTTTGTCCAGCTGAAAATTCTTTATTTATACTTATTTATTTGTAATATTGTATATACTTAATTTGCATGTGTATAACGATTTTCATCAATAAAAAGCAATAAGATGCAATTCTGGGTTGTTTGCACTGCCTGATAACTGTTAATTATAGGATACCTGTCAATAATTGTTCTGATGTTCTGAGGTGGCTGTTATACTGATGGGCCCTTCAGATTTTCAAATCACACCACATTTTAAATTGTATTTCTAACCCTATTGATACTGTTAATAACGAGCTAATATGTGCAAATGTACTGCAGTGGGCAAAAAAACCCACCCCAAAATCCACCCCCCAAGAAACAATAACAAAAACAAAATAAAAAACAAACAAACAACAATTACCCCCGCCACCCCAAAAGCCGAATGGCGAGGGTGACTGTGCCTACAATGTCAAGTCTTACTCAATTTTTCATGGCCTCGAAATATCCAGAGTAATTATCCAATAGTCACACGATGCAGACATAATGGTATACCAAAAGGCCTTGTGCTGTATTTGAAACGATACGCCGATGTGTCGATGGGGTAAAATAACCTTCATTTCATGTCAAGTACAACAAAGCAAAGAAGATTAGCTCTGAGGCACTCTTATCTGGCGATGATTAAAATTAAAAGAATAAAACAAAGGAAGAAATGTACACTGATTGGGATAAAGTATTTACAACCAGTAGTCTATTAATAATTACGTCACGCAATCCAGGCCCTGGAAATTTTGGAAAAGAAGTCGTGTCGAAATCCCAGTTGTACATAAAATATATAGAGGCATTTACAGGTGGGACCAAGTAATCTAATGAGGAAAGTTACGAATTATTTAAGAGTGGTAACGTGCTTCAGGGTGGGGGATATATAGGTTCCATATCTTGACTCCCTTGGTACCTCAACGAATGATAACCATAGATTATTGAATTATATTTTTCGTCCACTCACTGGTGGTGTAAGCAGATTCCATCCTTGTACTTTTATGTCATTATGTAGAAAGTAATTTACATGCTGTCTCAGACTTTACATATGTTTCTGGTTCTTTGATATTGAGCTCGTGAGGGAGGCTGTCCAAAGTCCAAGACAAGTCCACAAGGATAACACCAACACATTCATGATCAAATTGGGCTCCTTTCTAGTTTTCATTAATTTTGACTGGTAATGTTTGGCAATTATATTTTTCCGCAGATCACATCGTAAATTTGAAACTATAACATTGAAGAAATCAATAATTCATTCACTAAGAAGGCCTTCATAAACTTCGGAATGCATAAGACAGTTTGAAATGTCCCAGAAATCATATACGAGTTACGCGTGATAATGCGTGTAACTTCATGGAGAAAGAAATGATCCGGAAGTGGTACGAATACAATATTGTATCATTTGCACCAATGTTACACCTGCTTGCTGCGAGCAATTTGATGGCTTGCTGAGAGCGACCGCACCTTTGGTGCATTTCATTGCAGTCAAGACGTGGAGATTAAGGCCGTTGGGTGCAGAGTATTCCGGGACAGTGCTATTTTTCTCATGAAGCTACGGCAGACATTTGAAGTCTTTTCGAGCGGGCTTGTGGTTGGGGTTGAGCGCCCGACGAGTGGGGGGGGGGGGCGAAGACACTGTTGACTGCTCAGCAAGACCACATTTCCACCATTGTGAGTTCAGGTGGACCGTGGCTTTCCGAGGGAGCGGTCTCATGGCCTCCAATTCGTGATGCGTTGCATTCAAACTACGGATCTCGCACTCCCTCGCAGAGAGTGCTATCATGAAGTATGCTCAAAATAGAACAACACAATTTCTATAGCTTCTACACTTTTTATGTATGCAACCTCATTATTTTTGTCTGAGTGGCCTAACTTAACACGTAAAACATGACCTCAGTTATGCGGTGTGCTAATCTGACATGGAATTAAAGAATATCCACAGGACACATATACAGAGAACAGTTTTTTCTTGTTCATTTAAGTATTTTATAAGAATCATGATAGTGGTGATTATGTCATTTTGGAGATCATAACACAAGCTACGGATATTTTGTCAAGAGTTTGTGGAGGATAAAGCAACCCCGCCCGTCAGGAACACATCTATAGGAAGGTGCCTCGCATTTCCATCATGAAAGGAATATGTCACATTTGCTCAGATAAACCGGGTCGTGAGATAAACATAAAATATAACCAGTCCATGTGTTCCTTTCACCACCAACACAATGAAATGTGGAGGAAAGACGTGTCACAAATTATTCAGGTGACTGCACAATAGGCTTTTATTATTGTCCGAAGTAGCCTAAATCCAATTTTGAAATATTCAAGAGTCGCGAAAGTTCCAGCGGCGGTAATTTCGCCAGAATTGTCAGTTTACCCGAGATGTCTACCTCGTTTCTCAATGTCACACTACGCCTGGGGTTGGGTGTATATAAGTTTTACAGTATATTAGTCTTGTGACTCATTCATCCAACTTTCTATTTTACGTTCCTACAATCCGCCGAGCACTGATTCTAGGGCTAATTTAGTATTATACTATTAAATTCTTTTTAATTCTGACTTTAACATAAACATTTTCATGACCATCCAATTAATTTATCAGCTTATCTCAGCCTCACCTTATTTTGGGCTCTTCATCGTAAATACAATTTATGTCCATCACACACAATCACCATTCTATTTCCGATACAACAGATTAATACAATTTTAATGTCCATGTTTTTCAACGTCTATTACTCGTCACCCTCGTCTCCTGTATCATTAGTTCTGCACTGCGTGAATTATGAAGATCGAAGAGACGAATCTTTTTTATTCTACATTTCCCAAGTTATATAGTGGAACGTAAATGGTAAAGACTATCTAATATTAAAACGTCTCATGAATGGCGACGCTATATCCGTATCGTGCCATTTATATGGAGAACACCTGTACATGGCCTAACTGAAAAACCTGCAACTCAACTCCTATGTGGTTTAAAACATAAAAAATACACAATAATTCTAGTGAAATATAAAATGATCAAAACTTTAAACTGTGAAGTTTTAATCGGTACAGTGCCCATCATCACCTTTTCGTGCATGATGCAAAATGGCTGATGTTCGAAGAAGTTGAAAAACTTATTACGACTTTCCAGCTCATAAAATGGTAACTTTGAAATACATGATCAAAATGAAATTTAGGTAAAACTACAGTTACATGTATATTTGCAAAAGTCAGTTTTCGTAGCTGGAATAAATTTGCTCCAAAATTAAATTTGCATACATGACAGTACAGCTCATATTATATTTCTGTTGGGATTTATGTTATCGTAGTTATACATGTGAGAACCTACGTCTGTCTTGGATGCATACTGCACTCTAAAAACAGCTGGCGGTAACTTGAAAACTGCTAAACACTTTTATTAATGTCACTTGCCAAAGTTTTCGTTAATGTTGGAAACAAAAGTGTTTGCAATAATACTAATTTTAACGTGTGTAATACTGATGTCCACTGGTCGCAAAACTAATAATAGTTCTGTGGCTCTCCGCTTTTGTGCTGCGGTTCTGTGTGGCACAGGTGGCCCATAAAAAATAAAAGTAATATTTGATGAGGCGGAGGAAACCATGGTTATCCAAGTCAGTTTATGTTGCCATATTTTCCAGGACCAGAGACGAGGCAGAGGGTCCACCACACCCTCTCTCACAACTGTGGTGGTCCTGGATATATCGCCCTACAATCATCGCTTGCAGTCCCCCCCCCCTCCCCGGGGAAAAATCAACTTTTCATCACACACGCTATCCCCGTCTCTGAGGCTCCGGCATTTCCCAAGGGAGAGCCCATGGGAGCCCTTGCAAGGGCTATCACCATTCCCTTTCCTCCCTGCACTCTGAAATTCTAATTTACCCTGTTGCTATCTAACTCTATCAATTCATTTCTTTTCTCCCAGCACCCTTCCAGGAAGTCCTGTGCACTTTTCGTGCCTTTCCTGCCTCTGAGAAAGCCACCTTCCAAACATAAAACCCATGCCACACGTTCCTGTTCCTCTAAACACCGAAACTCTGCTAGACCCTTGCTTTTATAGTCTTCTCTGTGCCACCTTCTAAAAAATCTTCTCTTATCTCTCTATATGCATCACGCCACAACAGCCAATGATCCAGTGTCTCATCTGCCTTTTGTCTACATACCTTACATTTACCATTACTACCTGTTGTCCACTTCTGTTTTCTCTTTTATAGATTGATCACTGCTGTCTTACTTTAAAACAGAAGCCTGGATCCCTTCCCTCTATCCCAAAACACACTTTTCTTTGGCTTTTATGGTATCTTGTACGCTTTTAATTTACTATTTTCCCTGACTCTTTTCCAGTCCTCCTTCCAGCCCTCTGTAACAGTCTTACCTATATACACTTTCCAATCACCAGCCTCATCATATCCTTTCAATTCATATCTCTCTGCTAACTTATCTATGTCTTTGACCCATCTTGTTTGTTCCTTGACTGCCGTTAAGTAAACTTTCCTGCACCACCTGACTTCACTTACTGCTTGTAGATACCCCAGTACTTTAGCTTTGCTTTGGCAATTCTGTCTGTGATTTTATTCCATCTTAATTCTCCTTGGACTACTTCTGTTGCTGTACATGGTGGTGCTTCCAGTATCCATTTCCCCATCTCAATCTGTGCTTTCTCTATTCCCTGGATATCTCCCCCACTTATTAAAATCACATCTAAGCCATATATCAGCCCTGGTATTGCAACCCTATCCCATAATACCCTTGCTGTGTATGCTCTGTTGAAACTGTTCAGTGCAGTAGCTTTAATCATTCCCAAACTGCTCTCTCTTACAGCAAATGACTTGGCCGCAATGTCCTCAGATATCAAATCAATACATGCTAATTGAATGATTGATATCGTTTATTATACAATCAAGCTGACTGATAGATAAAATAGCAGGATCAAACAAATAAATAATATAAGTCAAACCTCTATGAAAACTTGACCATAAAAATAGAGTGGCACCAAAAGTCTCCCGTCATTAGCCCTGGCGTATTTCCACAGTGGCCCACAGCCAAAGGTGCGGGGCTGCTAAAGGCTATATGTGTACACGTTAGCATGAGAAATGTATGTATGTATGTATGTATGTATGTATGTATGTATGTATGTATGTATGTATGTATGTATGTATGTATGTATTTGTGTAATATGAGGTATGATGTTTTAAAAAATCCAATGGTGGAAAACGTATTTGACCAGCCTTGTCCGCTAAATGACTCCGGAGTGCGGGCACTGACCCGACATGGATCTTTGAGTGTGGAAAAACAGAACTTTGATTGAGGCCGATTAACAGCACCACCTAGTGGCTGGAAACAGCCAGCTGCTTCCAGTGAACTTGTGTAAACATCAGCCAGCCAAGCCATGCTTTAGGCAATAACCAACCCAGTTTGGATAATTTTGTTCAGAAGCAGTCGTTTACAACTCCTGTGGGTGGGGTAAACAACGTGGCTCACTGATGACACTACCAGCTACAAAACTCCCTTTATCAATGCAAGGTGGTAAAAACCACTTTCAAATTATCACGCAAAGAATTTGGGTGCCATTAGAGCCAATCTCAAGTGAGTACAGGACCTGTACTGGTATTGTTAACACAAGTTTATCTGTTCTTAGATATACCCATGCAAAAGCTTAATTGGCGAGAATGCAGATCTAAATTACATTCTTTGAGGAAATTCTCCACACGATGTGACTAATCTTTGTGAAAGAAGCAAATGCTTAAGCAACTTTGAAAGAATGAGGCTAGTTATTCTATCAACGGGTTAAGGAAGTCCTACCTGTATATTTCCAACACATTCTTTGGGAGACTGTGAAGAGAAAAAGTTAGTCTGTCGTACTGCAGGTAAAGAAATCATAGACCTGGTAAACTATCGAATGTCTTCTTGGTACAGAGAACACAGGACTGGTTGACAACTCAGTGCCTTTTGATAGACAGATCACAGGCCTAATGGAATACTCAATGCCTTCTTGGTACAAAAACCACAGGCCCCGTAGACTGGTCAATGTCTTCTTTGTATAGACATCACGGACCTGGTAGATCACTCAATGTCTCCTTGGTACAGAGATCACAGGCCTGGTAGACTACTCAATGTCTTCTTCGTACAGAGATCACAGGCCTGGTAGACTACTCAATGCCTTCTTGGTACAGAGATCACAGGCCTGGTAGACTACTCAATGTCTTCTTGGTACAGAGATCACAGGCCTGGTAGACTACTTAATGTCTACTTGGTACAAAGATCACAGGCCTGGTAGACTACTCAATGTCTTCTTAGTACAGAGATCACAGGCCTGGTAGACTACTCAATGTCTCCTTGGTACAGATATCACAGGCCTGGTAGACTACTCAATGTCTTCTTGGTACAGAGATCACATGCCTGGTAGACTACTCAATGTCTCCTTGGTACAGAGATCACAAGCCTGGTAGACTACTCAATGTCTTCTTGGTACAGAGATCACTGGCCTGGTAGACTACTCAATGTATTCTTGGTACAGAGATCACAGGCCTGGTAGACTACTCAATGTCTCCTTGGTACAGATATCACAGGCCTGGTAGACTACTCAATGTCTCCTTGGTACAGATATCACAGGCCTGGTAGACTA
This sequence comes from Hermodice carunculata, assembly GCA_964020975.1. Taxonomy (NCBI): domain Eukaryota; kingdom Metazoa; phylum Annelida; class Polychaeta; order Eunicida; family Amphinomidae; genus Hermodice; species Hermodice carunculata. Next base: position 140,648,150 of record OZ026612.1, read on the forward strand.
CTCAATGTCTTCTTGGTACAGAGATCACAGGCCTGGTAGACTACTCAATGTCTTCTTGGTACAGAGATCACAGGCCTGGTAGACTACTCAATGTCTCCTCGGTACAGAGATCACATGCCTGGTAGACTACTCAATGTCTCCTAGGTACAGAGATCACAGGCTTGGTGTACCAGTCATTGTCCTCTTGGTGCAGAGTCACAGGCCAGGTGTACCAATCATTGCCTTCTTGGTGCAGGGGTCAATGGCCTGGTGAACGAATCATTGCCCTCTTGGTGCAGAGGTCACATCCCAGGTGCACCAATCATTGCCCTCTTACCAAGTTTCTCAACAAGGATTTTGATCGGTCCGACCATATCTTGAGTCCCATATAATTGTAACACGCTCATATACACACTTATTAAAGGTGATTTTTTTTCACAGTTTTGTATTAGTAATATGGGTTTGAGGTAAAGTCTTTAGGGGGGTGGGGTGCAATCAGCATAAATATATTCTCGATACTTCGGCATCAGAAAATAGTTTGGTTCGGGTTGTACACGATGGTGTCGTTTTAGTTCACAAATGTTAAAGATCCAAGGTTCAGGGGGGGGGGGGGTTCTGTCATAATTCTGTAAATGAACATTTGGCATTAATTCCAGCGGTCACGTGGTTTTAGGGCGTGCATAATTTTCAAGCCAAACATCCGCAGGGCTGAAGAATAACAAAGCTGCTGAAAGGCACTTTTTCACGTAGTGTGAGACGCCAATAAAATGCCCAACATAAGAGTGCTATCTTGACCAGATATTCTTATTTGGCGCTTAATGATGAAATAAATGAATTTCGTTTCAAACGAGGAACAGTGAAAGTTTGGGGAATGCTTATTTCAGCACGATTTTTGTATCATTTTGGTAACGTGCAATCAAGAGTAAATGTCGTGTGGGTGTGGCTCCTTATTTCAACCATTTGCTGATTTAGCTCTTCATTGTGCGCGTCAATATAAGGCCTTCATGACCATCTGTGTTAATAGTTAAACTGATATTTAGATTTCAACAATAATTTTTTGATATTAAAACATCAGCAAATATTTATATCAAAATGATTTTGATATCAAAAACTCACATATTGATCTCAACAAATAAATTTCGTTTTCAAAAAAAAAAATTGTGATACCGATATATCAATTTTTTGTGGCAAGCCCAAAGGAATGGTCCCCATCCATTCACACGCACCTGTTGGCTTATGCCAAATTTAACAAATTTTGGCCTTGTTTCGCCATGTTTATGTGTATAACTTTGAGAGTGGCATTTCTTTTATCTATGCAAAAGTTCGCCCAATCTCATTCCCAACGTGTCCGTTTTTTTTTCTGGGAAAAAACCCAACCAAAGTGGCCAAACAAGGCGCAACATGCCTTTCAGTTTCACAATATGGCGGAGAGAATCCTGTGACCGGCAATCTTGTGGTGATAACTCTGATTCTGAAATGCTCAATCTTTCTTTTCCGTTTCTAACTTTTGTGCTTCTTTTCACCTTAAGTTTCTTTTGTTGTGGCCCCATTATACAGCTTTATGGTCTCCCAAAACCTGGTATCATTTTTGTTTAAAGAATTTTTGTATATAAGTTCTGATACTCTTCACACGATCGAACTCATTTAAGAGAACAGTGTCATTTCCCTAAAAACCTGGCCACATATACTTCTATCAAACCTGCATATAGTTACTTCAGAGTGATCAGATCTATATGATGTAGTGCTATTTGTGTTACACAGGAAACCTTTCAAACCATAAGATGGTAGGAAAATCTAGATGGCGCTGGGTATTGATATGTCTGGGTATTGGTATGTCTCTTTCTTCAACAAGCGCCCCTAAAGCTATCTGGAATATTTATGTCCACACGTCTACCAAATGGGCCTCTTCCATCCCAGTGTTAAGTAAAATTAATTTCTTAACATTACTAACTGCATTCTTTTCTATTTTGTCATTTTGCACATTGGACACAAAACTGTGCTAAGTTTCTATAGTCCTCTGGTCATTGTGTTGTGTTTGTTTTGTCTGATGACTTGGTCTTACATGTCCCAAGAATCAGCATTACACCCACAAACATAAGCTACACTGACTTTCTTGCTGACCTGATATCCACGATAATACACCTCCCTCACTCACTATGGATTTTTTGTGACCTGTTCTTTTAAAATAATTTCTTAACTAAATAGTGACATCCCTGGAATGACCGAGGCAAAAAATGCTGTTATCCCATAGTCGGCAAACCACTGTTTTTGCAATGATTTTAGTACCGTGTACTTACTGTAATTAAATGGGTTATTTTTCTATGCCGCATTAAGTTATATCTTTTGTGATGTACTTTTGTGTTATAAATATTTTAATGTGTCTCCTTCGAAAATGGAGAAAATAAAGAATATTTTCACATGCGTACTTTTCTGTAGGTCCCTTTAGCCACTAACATTAAATGATATCATTCATAAGTTTGACGTTTTTTCTCAAGATGACAAAGTCTTTGTAATTTCATGTCGTAGTCTGGATTTTCTACATATCTTTAACATCCTGGAAGAAAAAGTAGGAGAGTAAAGGTAATTTGTGTAAGTGGTGGTCCGGTCACCACCATGAACACCCAGGCGACTGCGTGTCATAATTCACTCCCGGGACACATCTTTATGTGTTAAATATCCACCATGATACCTCTGCATATGTTAGATATCTACCATGACATCTCTATATGTGTTAGATATCCACCATTACGCCTCTAAATATGTTAAACCTCTTCATGTGTTAGATATACAGTCATGTGATTCAGTCATTGTGTCAAGCGGGAAAACAGATTCCAAATTTATAAAAAATGTCATGTTGTACCTCCGTCTAAAACATGCATGGAGCCCAACTCTTTTTGCAGCACCTCCGAAAAGGTTTGTAGTCAAGAGATTATGTAAAAAATGAAAGTATTTGACGCCACCAACCCCTGAGTTGTACAAGTACGTTACTTGTCATTCATTAGTGTGTGAGTCTGACCTCCAGACAAGAACCACATAGCGACACAATGTTAATATTTGCTTACGACCAGAAAAGATCCGTGAACCCTCTATTTTGTGTTGTTAACTAAGCAATGAATGAGATATGTATCTGTGTCTGGAGCATCCGGAGACCCAGATCTCATTCACCAAGAGCAGATACAAACGTGTCCGTGTGCTCCTTACAAAGCTGGCCATGTATACAGGTTCTCGTCATGAAGCTTGTTGACCATGTATACAGGTACTCGTCATAAAGCTTGTTGATCGTGTATACAGGTTCTCGTCATGAAGCTTGTTGACCATGTATACAGGTACTCGTCATAAAGCTTGTTGACCATGTATACCGGTACTCGTCGTCGACCATGTATACAGGTACTCGTCATGAAGCTTGTTGACCATGTATACAGGTACTCGTCATAAAGCTTGTTGACTATGTATATGGGTACTCATTATAAAGCTTGTTGACCATATATACCGGTACTCGTCGTTGACCATGTATACAGGTGCTCGTCATGAAGCTTGTTGACCATGTATACAGATACTCGTCATAAAGCTTGTTGACCATGTATACCGGTACTCGTCGTTGACAATGTATACAGGTACTCGTCATGAAGCTTGTTGACCATGTATACAGGTACTCGTCATGAAGCTTGTTGACCATGTATACAGGTATTCGTCATGAAGCTTGTTGACCATGTTTACAGCTATTCGCCACGAAACACAAAAATGAGACGAAATGCCAAAAAATATCTATGATCATTCCCTGTCATTGATGTATCCTGTACTTACTAAAAATAGACCTTGCACATAATATGATAAACAAAAGATAATATATTTGCCTCGGCAGAGTATTCATGATAAAATTTGGTATCTCACTGCATCATGCAGAGGGATAAGGAAGCATACTTCTACAAAATCATAACTATTTGAAGAAATGAAGATGGAAACATCGTAAGTGACCCATGCATTTCATTTTATATGCCCGCACACTTCTGATTCATTGTGTCTTCACTAGTCTTTTTGGGTCTGTGTAGTAAAATACCATCACATCTACACTGGTGAACAATGCTGTACCATAATACCGTCTGATAAGCCTGTAAGAATAATAAAATGTATTGGGGGCCAATTCTCATTTACACAACCCGACCTGCATCGTGCATCTAGGAGGAGCATGAAAAGAAATTTTCTTTAAATGTGTTACGTTTGAAGTATAATATCATCTACAGACTAGAATCTTTCTTCACGCTGATTGGTTGAGAGTGAATAAATTTGTATTCTACCTAATCAGTGTGATGGAAAGATTCGACTCCGTGCATATGTGTCTCTTCCGTTCAATGAAGTTTCTCTGCTTTAGAAGTTTTTAAGAGGCCAAAGTGGAATAAAAGTCGGTAGAGTAGATAACTCAGTTATTAAGCAGCTGGTGTATACATAATCTATGACATACACCGTGGCCTAGTACTGCCTAAAGGAGCTAAAAGCTATTCTTAGACATATCTAAGGTCTTTGATAAAGTCTGGTACCCAGGCCTACACTTCGAATTGCGCCAACTTGGCTTATCAGATCACCTAGTAACATGGATCGCAAGTTACCTAACCAACAGTCTACAGAGTTACTATTCATTGTTAGTCATCTTGTGGTAACCAATACGAAGCGGTACAGGGTCCCATCATTGGCCCACTCTTACTCTTGGTGCGTGGCGTTCATATTACCGAATCTTGCAGATGATATTACATAGAAATGTTGGACTGTTCGTCAACTATGCATGTCTTGTTGAAATAGTCCATTACCCCACTGATTCCTCTGGTAATACATCTGTGGGGAAAGCTTTGGAGTGTGATGGTTAATGCCGTCAAGTCCTTATTTGTTATCATTTCTGCTAGGTTCATAAAACCCCACCACTCCTGTCTTTCTGGATGGGTCACCAATATTTAAGACAGACACTCATACCCACCTTGGCACTATTCTGAGTCACGACTTCTCTTGGTATGCTCACATAGTCACACGAATCACTAATAAAGCGAGTCATGGAATATTTCTCATCGAAGGTTCGAGTACAAACAGAAGCGCAAAGCTCTCTAGAAACCTCATTGCTTATTTGTTGGTTCGTCCAATCAGGGGTGTGGATTGGACGAACCACTTCCCTGGTTCAATCCTAGAGTAAACCGGAGCACTCTTTGACTGTCGTAGTGAAGGACTCTCGGGTCGTCTCGATTCCATACAGACTATTACAGTTTAATGCCAAAATATACATACTTCATACGTTAAGTTATTGCGCGAATCTGGATGGACCACTCATGCTAACAAACGTTAAAATGAAACCCTCTTCCATAAAACATATCAGAAACTAATCCCTACCTACCTCTTTCACCTCCTACATCCTGGTCTTACTGGTCGCATGATTCACCAATCCAAGTCTGTTCGCCCCTTCAATTGTAAAATCTCTCCCTTTCCTTTGTCTATTATCTACTTATCTTCCATTAGGAAATGGAACAACCTATGTTCTAGTATGGGACATTCTTTATCTCTACATATCTTCAAATCTAAGCTGAAAACAATACAACTAACTATAGATCATTTTTCCTGACTTCTGTCTCCGCAGGCAGTAATTTTCCAACATCTGCCACACACAGTTGCACCTGGCATATATTGAATTAAACTTGAATCTTTGCAAAATGAAAAAAAAAAAAAATGCTCAAGCAAAGTGTGTCTGCTTATCCCATTTAGAAGATTCAAAATATCATCTCTTAGACTGTCTAATCTACATTTCTGTAAGAAAGAAACTCCTTTACACTATAATCCTTGTAATAGCTTCTGGGGTTCACTCAAACCGTATCTCTCACATTGCAACTTGCACAGAAATATGTTTGAAATATGCCCATTTGGTAGTGAGGAGTTATCCCATCTTAAGGTCCAAATATGCGAAGTTACAACACAATATATTGTTGACATAGACCTAAGGCGTTTCAATGATTAGCTTACCTCTTATTTTGATGGCAAAAAAAAAAAAAATTAAAAATTTGACTTTATTTTCAGTCATACATAAGGTTTGTTATATGCAACGTCATTTGTAACATTTTAGCAAATCTTTCATTTGCACTTCAATCTGTGTTTCATATAAATATCTGTGTATCGCTCTGAGTCTAGGGAACACATGCTAGTAATATCTATACTATCGGGCACACCAGTTAAAATAAACGTGTTTAAACGCCGTTTAAACTAAAAATCGTTTAACAGGGGTTCAGGCAGTGGGTTGTGCAAAATCGTTTGGTGTATGTGTGGAAACCGCAACAAGCGTTCAATTCAGCATTGACAGCAAGCAGCATCAGACCCGTTCTCGTTTTCGCTTATACCTTCTTGGCTTCGCTCGGTGGTTGTCCTTGGCGAACAGTATGTATGGTGGTCAGTATCTACCGGCTCATATTGCGCAGAGTACAAAGACAACTAAAATTCTGGTTGCCTCTGTGCTGGAAGCTACTGGTACTAATGAGTGTATGATATTGGATTAAGTTGCAAATCCAGAGAAATTTAATTTGAAAAAGCATTTTGAAATAAATTCTTGATTTTCTCTTTGCCCCGAGAGATGATATTAGAAACTACAAATAATCTTAACGCTGTGAGCAGGAATCAATGCGCACGCATTCATCACCAGGGTCGGTTAAGGTTGATACTGGAAAACAGGGCACAGAGTTGCAAACATGAATTGTAGTACCACCGCCAGGTCCCGTAGGCCTATCACCACCGCCTGGTCCCGTCGGCCTATCACAACCGCCTGGTCCCGTAGGCCTATCACCACCACCACGTCCCGTGAGCCTATCACCACCGCCTGGTCCCGTAGGCCTTTCACCACCGCCTGGTCCCGTAGGCCTATCACCACCGCCAAGTCCCGTAGGCCTATCACCACCGCCTGGTCCCGTAGGCCTATCACCACCACCAGGTCCCGTAGGCCTATCACCACCGCCTGGTCCTGTAGGCCTATCACTACCGCCTGGTCCCGTTGGCCTATCTTCACGAAATGACTGTGAAATCCATGGAGCATTAACAATTTTGAAGGGTGAATACATCCAAGTAAGTTTTCGTCACGTCGTCGAAAGCGAGTACTTAGTATTAAATTGTTAGACAAAAAGATATATCTAAAATAGTGTTTTGCCTATAAAACGTATGTGCTGATGTGCCAACCGCAATAGTGAACTTTCACTTCATGATGATGATGATGATGATGATGATGATGATGATGATAATAATAATAATAATAATAATAATAATAATAATAATAATAATAATAATAAAACTTTACTCTCTGAATCTACCCCTTTACAACGGAGGCTACCGCAGGCAGTATGCCAAGCGGAACAAATACAAACTTTTCGCACGTTGATCACAACATAGAAACACGTAATCAACAACACCAACCCTTATATAAACAAAGTGTTGAGACAAAAAAAGTGATAATAAATTACAAACACATCAGACAACCCCAGGAGACAAGTGCTACCATTTGCGGCAAAAGAAAAAAAAACGAGAGATTTCTGATTTATTCAAGCATTGTTAGTGATTTTGTTAATAGGGCCGACATGAGAGGAAGTATCCGATATCGAAATATACATTTTTTTATAATTGATTTCCTCTGATAGCCATAACTTCTTTCATATAAATTCCAGAATTTCTGATGACTTCATAATCTGATGATTCCAAATATAGACAAATTTTTCCAGATCAGTATATCCAGAAAATTCTGGGAACATGTCCGAAATTGAATTTAACAATTTTTCTTAAGGTTCACGAAACTTTTGACAGGCGACAACAAAGTGACACTCATCCTCTAAGAGATTACATTGCTCGCAAAGTCTTAATTCTATGAGTAATTTTGATAGACGTTTGTGCCATCCTTTTTCGATCGCCATATTATGTGCACTGATTCTTAGCCTTGAGATATTTTTCTTATGGTAAACTCTTCGATGATATGTATATAATTTTCGAATCTAAATTCTCTTTTATATAAAACATAGCTTCGCAATTTTTTATCTACTGCTTCATTATTATTCATTTCCTGTTTCCATTGTTTCGAAAATAAAATTATGAATCATGAAAGTTTCTAGGCATGTTTGCCTTTTACTTTTAAACGCACTGTGTGGACCAACATTCTTAGAGACAGTACTTGTTTCTGAAAAATAAGGCCAAACTGACGGTGAACCCTCAGAGTACTTGCCCAGAAGGACCCGGAATATCTGCTTACATACGCGTGTACCAGGTAAGTTGTACTTCATTTTATGCGAAAATTTGATCCGGATGCAGTCCAGAATAAGCTCAATTTGGAGACAAGCAAGCTCGCCTAAAACTGCCGTCATAACCGGCGTGCTTTGAACTTTCATGATGACTGCTTGCAACTGAATTTTGAATTGATTTGGGAATTAAAAAACTATCTTTAGAGTTGTTTATCCAAACTAAACACCCGTGAGATATCGATGGCAAAATGATATTTTTCCAAATACCGTCGCCAAATCTGACCATGTTTATATCCCCGTGAGAAGAAAGAATGCCACACATCTAGCCTCATGGTCATTCTGCTTTGGAAGTCAAATGTGTTTTTATATGAGATGAATCAGATTGTGAGAAAATTATACCCAAATATTTGTAAGTAGTACATTCCTTAATATACGTATTTTCTAATTTCCATTTCTTTTCATGGTTTACCGCTTACCTATTACCATCACTTTAGATTTCTCGTTATTAAAAGACACGTTCCACTTTGAAACAAATGCATCAGCTACATTTAGCATTTTTTGTAGTCTTTCTTCGCATTCACCTAAAAGACAGACATCTTCTGCATGATAAAAGGCAAGGAATTTTATCATTTTCAAACGGTATACCCAGGTTATAGCTGTATAACATGTCTGCTAAATCAGACATTACCAGTGAGAAAAGCGTAGGTAATTAAATAAATCCCTGTTTTACTCCTTCGGATACCTCAGACATATTACTTTCGAATGGCCCAAAGATAACTTTATTTTCAACCTAATTGTAGAGAATTTTGATGAGGCGCCATACCTTACCCTGGATACCCCTGTCCCAGAGATGGACAAACAGTCGATCTCTGTTCACAGTGTCGAACGCTTTCGATATGTATAACGTGGCCAGCCATGTTTTGGTTTTTGTAACTTTCTCAAACAGCAAAGTCCCTTTAAAGTGAAAAATTGGTCTTCCAGTCGGCGACCTTGGCGGTACGCCCCACGCAGTTCACCCAAAATAGCATTTTCTTCTAAATGATACATAAATTGTGTTTCGATTATGGACGTAAAACGTTTGTAAACATTGAACGTTATTGTAATCCCTATGTAATTACCCAAACATTCTCTGCTACGTTCTTTATTTAGTGGCTTTAAAAACCCTGTGTACCACTGATCCGGGAAACTTTCCAATAATTTGCGGTAATGAAACAATTCCACCCATGACTTCGTAAGCATATCCCCACCATGTTTCAAAAATTCATTCGGAATACTGTCAGTTCCACATGCTTTGCCTTGTTTTAAACGTTTCATTCCATTCTCCACCATTTCAAAGTTAATCTTAACATCATTGAGACTTTTCGAATTTCCTATACATTAATGCAAATCCTTAACTCTTTGGTTTAATGCATCATTAACACCCTTGAATTGACCCCGAGACCTTGCCAGCACTCGCAAAGCACACGGGATACGGAAGTACGGAAGCCCTTCGGTGTCAACCTTTTTCACCTTTTTCTTTATATAACAAGATTTTTAAAAAAAATTAGTGCAATTTATTTTTCTTTCAATAGCAAGATATTTTTCTTCATGAAACAAGATTTTGTTCTCATTACATTTTTTTTACTGACATGTCTAATTGGTACACAGTTGTCTTATACATGTATACAAGGTAAAATTGTATTCCTACAGTACAAAAATATGCAATATTAAAATCTTCAGTGAGTTTTGTTTCAAAAACAATTCTGTCTGTGTGCTGAAGAATATGGCACCTCTACCTTTAAAGATATTTAAGATTTAAATTTCCAAATGGCCCTAATTTGCATTATTGTCAAAATATTCACTCCTTTTGATACTAAGGCAAGTTTTTCATGTATAGATTTGAAATTATGCCAAGTTTGGAGTTCCTAGGTGTAATAGCGTCTGACGAAACTGTCGGACAAAATTGCTGGTAAAGAAGAGTGAAAGAAGAAAGAAGGAAAGGGAAAGAAAGAAAGAAGGAAAGAAAAAAGAAAGAAAACGAACAAAAACAAAATGTGTTGGCACACAGATATAATAAGATTTGCTTTAGAGCAAATTTGTCTGTGTGCCTTGAAAATTAATACACTTTAAAACGTTTTAAACTTTTGTTCAATGACGATCAAATGCATCTTGACCACAATCTTTTTATAACAAAATGACTCTTAATATTAAACAGGTTTAAAATGGTGAACACTAAAATCTTCCAAATGTGCCTAATCGGTACAATTTCAAATTATACAGTTGGCATGTTCATTTCATTGGATGCACTCAGATATATACACAATTCCAAGGTTTACTAATACAGTGAAACCTCTCAAAAGAGAGCACCCTTGGGACTGATAAAAAGTGCCCACCGTAGGGAGGTGCCGACTCCAGAGAGGGTCGGCCCTTTTAAATACGGATATGTTTGTACGTGCACAAATAAACATTATTTGTACATCCACATATTAATTTTTACTTACCATTATAATGCTAGGGGAAATAACAAGTGGTGCATAGAGGTGTTATACCCATATACATGTAGCTCTGTAATAAAACATAATTGTCTTTGTTCCTTTATCACATGAAAGAGAAAAAAATATAAGAGAAACACATAAAGGCAGGAAATGTTCATATACCAGAGTATCTATGAAGAACAGATCTCACTATACAAGAAGGAAAACCCAGGAATTTCAGTTGCAAAATCTGCAACAGACAGGAAAGTTTGCTTTTCCAACAATCAAGAGACTAAGACTGGGTGTAAGATGGCTGCCACCCTCTACTCATCTAGTAAATGTCCACATAATTGAAAACAAGCAAAGGGACAATTGACATGTAAGTGTTAGAAGTCCAAAAGATCATCCCAGGGTGCCCTCACTGGCCATGGTGTTACAGTGTGACTGCCACTGTACCAGTAGCAGATTTCTTGGGTTCCAAGTTTCAATCATACTTTTTTGTTTCAAAATGATATAAAACACGACAACTTGTTGTGGACCCAGGGGAAATGATCTGTACATACAAGGACATAGCATATTTATACTACTGTGCTCCAGTTGTGATATAACTCAGCACTAAATGCATGGATTTGGGGATTTTTGACACTTCATGCCGACATGTTCTGGTTCAACTTGGCGAGCTTTGCCTCTCTCTGCTTACACAAAAAGGGTTGTCAATAGGCAACTTTAAGGAAATTAGCTCTTTCAGCACAATAAGTGACTGAAGTTCCAGTTATTTAAGACAACGTAACCTTGTGTACTAGTATTGAATTGCTTGATGTAAAGAGATTTCATTCACGTACCACCAACCCTTAATGCTAAGTGGTCGTGTCAGTTGAAATTTGTCTAGGATAACAGCTTCAGCACACTTTGCATTCATAATATATATATATATATATATATAAAATATATATCATAAAAAGTTGATAACCATGGCTATCTATATACACATATATTGGTGAATAAATTGTCTTCTGTTGCCATGTCTTCCAAGTTTTTGGTTTGTTTGTTATTGACCATCATGGCACCTATGTTTGTCAATATATTACAAGGTTTTTAATATTGAAATATGTGTATATGATTATTCAGATTCAAGTTATTTTTGTTTGATGTGTCAATGGTTTAGCCATGTACTAAACAAGTAGCAAGGCAATGGAATGGCATGTTAAGTTTGATATCTCATCATACACCGTCTTTGACAGTTTTCAACTCGTATCATTTTATAATGTTCAATGCTGCAGTTTTTGATCACTGTTGATCAGATGTATCCACATTAAAATCCCACATATCCGGAGGTGGAATGTCAGCTCTAGAATAGTTAAGAGGATATTTAAAATGTGAATTTAATGTACTCTCCTTATTTAGTGAAAACTCTACAAGCTTCATTCATTATTCATTATTCATTTTTCTTAGCCGGCCGTCCTCCTTCCACACCCCAGGTCTGTCAATATGAATTCTATAAAATTGTCAAAACATGAAACAGTCATTGTGGATTGGAAGATTGTTAATCTTTGAGCAGTCACACCAGACCACATTCTTGGGCTATTTGTGATGGGGGATATTACATTACAGGCTTCTACCCAGAGATACAGAGGTTCAAGGGCTGGTTGAGATAGCCTCAGGCACAATGCTTCTTCTTATAAAGCCACATTGCCTGTGGCATTGTACGGGGGCCACCTAGTTATTTTGGCCTTAGAAATCTTTTCCATATGAACAATAAAAGCTTTGTTGAGAACCTTAGTTATTACACAGTTGTTGGGAGTTTTTACTCATTTGCTGCAACACCCAAGTCTTTCAAAGCAGCCAGTCAATTGCACTATGGATAGTAGGTTACCCAAGAGACAGGTTCTGGCTGGGCAAGCTAATTGATTGTGCATGCAAAATGATTGCATAACAGCATCAGTCAAAATGCTGAGACGTGAATGAGATTGATTGGCTACCAACAAGCCTCGGTTCCAAGCTAAGCCTTAGGCTGTGACGTCACCAAGATACACAAAATCCAACATGGCGTCCATGTTATTAACTGGTATCACATACAAATAAGAATTTTTTAAAAAGTGGTACGAAAGATGTGTTATGATCTCTTACCTTTATATGTCTTCTTTCTACAGAAATAAATCCTCATTATGGTTTATTTCCAGTCAGTAATAGGGCCATGCTAACCCAAAATGTCCATTTCATTTCTGACCTGTCAGCAATTGCTGACCTAAATATCCAGAAGTCATGTACATGTATTTGGATTAAATTTTGTACAAGCAATGTGATGACAAAATATTTTGCCATCTACTACAAAATACTTTCCTGATGCAAGCAGTAAGATGTAAGTCCAAATTAGAAAGAAATAATCTTGTGACCTGACTTTGAATTTCAACCTCTAAAATCAGCCATTTTGCAAAAAAATCCACGTTTTCTACAAAGCTCCACTTTTGTAACATGGGGTCTATTCCTGGAAATTTGCACCTAGAATGCACTGCCAAAGTATTCAAATCCATATTCCAATGGGGGTGGTGGGATAGTAACAACCCTGTGTCCACCTTTCAGCCTAAAAGGAAGGAACCCCTAAATTCCATAATTAGGGGGTAGGGCCCTTTGAATTTGGATCAAATCTGTACAATTTTCCCTAGAATGCTCAAAAAATTTTTTTTCACAACTCCAAATATCAATTGGTATGAAACTTGGCCTAATCTATGTTATTACAGAAAGGTTTTATTTTATCAGTTGTTCTAAACCCCCATTACTTCTGATAAAATGGACTGTTCCGTTATTCAAATTGGACCACTTGTATCTTGAAAATTTAACCCAAACAAGCCCAAATTTATGCCCTCTTGAAAATCATGAACACTTATTGGTCAAGTTACAGCGTGAAAGGGTCATGGATGTGTTTTAAATTAAAATGCCAGAGCAGTATCTGGTTGGTGGGTGTTCCAAACAGACATCTCTTGTATCTTCAGTGGGGTGTTGGGTGACAGGATGCTCATGAAATGACCATTAATCGTAACCCAAAAATGCACCGACTCTTATATAAGTGGTAAATCACTGATCACACCCCTTTCATGTGATCCCGAAGCTGAGAAATGAATAAACAGAGGGCTGGTCATTTTGCCTGGTGCCATGGGCACAAGGGCTCTGTGATTGGCTGTTCACTCAAGATGGCTGCCATTCCCATGGTAACAAGAAACAAGCATTCACCTTTGCTGCATGCTAAACCAGTATTTCATTCAGTTTTGCATCATTCTACAGAGAATAATGGAACAGCATACAATACATTTTGAATTAGTACAGAAATCATGAAACCAGAATTGGGCAGGAAAATAAAATTATGCCCTATTTTGTCATTGTTTATCTCTTATTTCAGTGGTCAGCACGTCAGAAACTGTTATTCAAAGTTGTAACTACAGAGAAATACTAAACATGATATGTTTGGGTAAATATACATCTATTTTGAGATGATAACACCTCAACACTCCCAAATAGCAGGGACTAAGATGTGTCCATGCGTCTTTGCTTACATGGGCACTACCCAGCTATGCAACTGAGAACGAGGCTGCTGATTTGACCCCTGAATCTCGCATCTCATTAAACCCAGGTCAGCATCTCGACTGCAAGGAGGTAGATACAGAAGTAACCAGCTTATACAAGGGAGAAATGTATATTGTATGTGTATTAAACAGAGTCTGCAAGCCATTCAGTGAATTCAGCATAAATTGAAATTCCTCAACTTTGTATGTCCTGGGAGTTGCCCATGACACAAACCATGTATTGAACTGGGAATGGCACCTATATGTAGAATAGTTTTGAACATATAGAACATTTTCTTGAAATGTCAATTGCCTCTTATTTGAAAATGTTGTTTTATTCTAAATCAAAAGACAGATTTAAGTACTAGGGGTATGGCCATGCAACCGCTCAAATTTCTACCAATAGCCGTCTCCGAGAACAGCTACAGACAAGATGTAGGTGGCGGAAAGAAAGAATGAATTTTGAGGAAACAATGTCTGCGTTTGCAAACAGGCATACTAAACACACACACACACACACACACACACACACACACACACACACACACACACACACACACACACACACACACACACACATATATATATACATACATATATATATATAGATAGATAGATAGATAGACAGATAAAACGAGAAAGAAAGAAAGAAAGAAAGAACGAAAGAAAGAACAAAAGAAAGAAAGTATTTGAGGCAAAACAAGAAGTCTGTGTGAGACACAGACTTAATGATTTATATGCGACCGGAGGAGCAACTAAGAACAGAAGCGTGACTTAATAAGCATCATATCCAAAAGTTTCTAAAGGATTAATGTTGAAAATCCCAAACTTACACCAGGAACCTCTTACATGGCCTACCAAATATGACACCTATCGCGATCGAAGAAGGAACCTTAATCTCCTACAAAAGAAACAGAGCCTACCTAAGAGAGACTCTGAATGGAAACACAGTTCTTCTTGCCCAGTGCTTGTTTTTCATGTTCCAGCGCTTCAAGTATCGTAAATCGTGCAGCATTAAGGGAATGCATGGAAATAAGAAATGCACCATATCTTCTTTACCAATCCCACGCGAATCTGACTTATATATTCCCCACCTTTCGGAATTTGAGAACCAGACAGCCAGTGCGTGAATTTCTATAAGTGATGTATATAAATTATTTACATGAAAAGGGTATGTGTCTCCAAACAAAGGGCATTTCTTTTTTTTTTGGGGGGGGGGGGGGGTGTTGTGCTGGTTTTGTCAGAAAGGCTCTCATTAAAGCTGATAGATAAGTAGCTTTTATGTATTTCAAAGTCAAATGTAGGGGATAAGCTGTGTAGGCGTGTCACTTTGTAGTCGGTTCCCATGCTCTCCATTTGTATTAGGTGTACGGCATGCTATTGCCTGGTCTTTTGGTAATGCTTCTTCCATGGAGGTACCATGTGCACCCATTGACACGGGGAGGTCACATTATTTTGCACTTTGCGTGACCCTGTCTGGAAAGACAAGGCATAAATATATAAATGCAAAGAAAAATATAATATCCTCATAGACAGATGTCTTCAATACACAGTTTCGTAAAAGCAAGCTTTGCCGTCCTGTAAAGTTCGGTAATCGCACATGGTCCATGCAGCATGGGTGGCCCCAGAAGTGACAAGTTCTGTCACCGGTATACGCACCAGCAGTTGCGAGCAACATGGCCCGACACTGTCGGCAGTGTTGGGTTAGCCCTGGAAATTAATGGCCCTACAAAGAGGTGGCTTTAGAATCCAAGTCTTCGAGTATTACAAACGTCACCCCCAAATACACTCCGTCCACCTAACATTCTTGCTCTTCTTTCACAGGAAGAAGCATGATTTACACTGTCTGACACAGACGGACAACTTACGCACCGATAGGTACTGAAATGGGACAAATGAAATGAAATGCCAATTGAGTACCTCAGCGGACCAGGGATCAGACTCACATTTAACATGATCTGAATTGCGGAAATATAAGCGTCTTGTATCCCTATGTTACTTAATAACACAAGAACGGCAAGCCCATGTTTACATAATATATTATTGCATATGTGTAAGGTAGTTTATGGAAAAATGCAACAATGAAAACAGGTGGTTGCGGACTTCGTTCCCCTTTTCAAGTGCCGAGTGATCAAAGCCCTGTAAACTATGTCTGACCATTATCGTTAGAGTACACAAATAAACGTCTACATTAATGAACTCTCCTCCGGTACATGGCGCACGATCAACCTGAATGAAAGTATTAGACGAAATTAGTATTCTAGGATTGAACTTTTGTCAGGATGATTATTGGCTAGAAACATACATATATAAATGAACCCTGATTTGTCCCCGAAGTCAAATGCAACAGGCAATCATTAATGACATATTGCACATATAATGAGCAGTGAGATCAAACTCTTATCATTCAGTAAATACCCTCTCTGTCTGTCTTTTTTGTCCATGTAATTTTTAGTGTGCGTACATGTGCATGTATCATCGTGACTATAATATAAATTTGTGATGAAGATTATAAACTCCGTACCGACTTAGTACTTGTATGATGTCATTTAGTGTTTCTTATCCTGTAAACCACTGAGTAAAACTAGAAATATAACGCAAAACCATCACTACCAGAGATACTGTTTAAGGGCATAGAATGCCAACATGAACCTTTTCAATGAAACTAGAAAGATGACCACTCTTCATGTTACCACAGTCTAATGGAATGATTAAGTTTCAATCATAGCAAGGTCACTACCTACTTTTGTTTTTGAAAAATATGCAAATTCATAAAATTTGACAGATTTGGATCATTTATCAAAACGCTTACTGTACAATTATCAAATATACACCGGGCATGTATGCCATACTCAAGATAGATGCCCTTCTTCAGTGCACGATGTGTTGTCCATCCAAAGTTGGCAACGACTGTTTTACCTGCTTCTCAATTTGCTTCAATAGTTTATTTCACTTGTCAACATTACAACTTCATATATTTCTCAAAGTGTGTTCCAATGAAAAGTGACGAAGGCTGTACATGTACTGACTCCTGTCTAAAGTTCAACTTCTGATACTTCATAGCACTGTGTATATCACGGTTCATTTTTTCTCGGATAAACCTTGATACATTAACTTATTGTGACGGGTTCTTGTGAACCTATCGTCCTACCAAGCCAATCTCATCGCATCAAGTTTCTTGCATAACGACTGCACAAAAAAAGAATGTCAAGTCGGTTCAATCCCGTGGTGAGCTCATGATCCAAGATTACAACCAGCCAAGAATTGTAGTTGTGGAAAGTTATTGTTGCATACAAATACCGATTTGCAGCAGAAATAATAACTGTAACATATACAGGAACAACTTAGCTGATGCCAAGGAGAATTAACACTTTCCAGCTCAAATTACTCAAAAGCGACCGGAGGTAAATTATCGTCTGCTTCCATGGTTTTTTGCTTAAAATTCACGGAGAAAAGAAAAAAAATGCTGAAAATTGTCGGTAAGATGGCGCCTCCAAGGTGAATAGTTTTACGTGGCGCCGGCCTGGTGCGATGCACTTAATAGGCAAGCTATTGACTCAGTCTTCATCTGACCATAAGGGTTAAGTAAAAGAAGTGTTTTGCGGCTATCTTCATCAATTTTGAGAGATGTGATATTTGGAAACGTATATTGCTATTTGTTAGTTTGATGATGAAAACTGGTGTATGCACAATGACGCTTCTGGCTGCTTGCAGTACATAATGCCCAGCAATAATGTTTACAAATACTTTTTTTCGGTCATATTCAGTTACCACGCCGGAATGACACTGACAAAGAGAACCAAAATGCTTGTCGCGCATGACGATGGAGAAAAATAAAACAAATGATACCAGCTGTTTTTCCTGTTGGACCTCTGAGTCGTTATATTGGCTTCATTTGAATTTCAATTTCCTATCCAACTACAGGGATTACATGTATCAAGGGACGAGAAAAACGCTTTGATTCTGAATCCCACATTCTTGAAATTAAAACGGATACCCTTTTAATCGCAGGACAAGATTTCCTTTGAAACGCATATGGCTGCGATCTGCTCATACATCTCATGGTAATTTAGTCACTGACTCACATTTTGTGTGTGGTTCGCTGTAAAGAACATTGGGCCATATTGTTGTTCCAGGATTGTTTGCATATTTCTTGAAAGCGCCATCAGTAAAAAGAAAAAAAAAGCTCGACCTGTTAACTACCACTAGTTGACAGCATCCCTGTGTCTGTTACAAAGAAATCTAGAACACCAAATTTACAAAATTTAAAAACGCTGTCAATGTGAAGGTTTCGTCATCTCATTGTCCGTGTTCGCTCCATTCTATATACACTGTATACTGTGTACCTTCATGAACCAAACTAGATAGTTCACTAAACGGCCTAAATTTACTGCAAATGAAATGTCAACATGTCTGACAAACATTTGTTTTAAATTATTTCAAAAGCGGCATTTAAAATATCGTCTAAAATTAGCACTACTTTTACTATCTACATGTTATTATAATCTTTCTTGACGGAAATCTTTTTGCAAAGATATGGTTCCATATAAACATAAGGATCACATAAAAAAAACGAAAAGACAAGCGACTTAAGGTTTGGGAAAACACGCACAAAAAGTAAGACTGGTTGCACCCATATTCGATTGGACTAGTTAAAAAAAATACACACACTTGACAGCATTTATACGTTATTAGAATTTTGTTAGAATCCCGTGTGCTGCCTCCTTGATAAAAAAAAATATTAAAAAATTGAGTATTGGCCAACACGTGTTTTCTTCTTCCGCTTTCATCAAGTATAGACACTTATTGTGACAATTTAATGTTTTGAATATTCTTCTTTTAGCTCCTGGTATTTCAAGTAAGTCATGTCTCAAGCTAATATAACGGTTGAAGTACGAAATAGCATGTTTCTTTCTCACCATCGATTTCTCCAGTTTTATAATGAAAGCACGTTTTATTTTCAACATGAGGTTTTGTGTGTATCGGCCAGTGTTTATGTCAAGCGTATGAGTACTTATTCCCCGGGGACTTATTCGCAATTTGCCTAAATTATGTCGCTTTGCTTCAGGGATACGCTTATTTTTCAAATATAGATCAATTTCAAAGGTTTCCTTGAAATGGTGTGACAAGAGCTTATCATACAAATAATTAAATAAACTTGGTAGGTGTCGACGGTTACAAGAAACACGCAATTCAGAGATCTTTGAGCAGGCAGTAGTTTATTCATGACCAGTAACATTCCCATATAAGACAAGGCATTCCAGTTAAGTATAAATAAAAAGTGTACTCTATTTGTCAAATAAATAAGGGTTATTTGTATTACTGTATATTCCCCCCAAATAAAGATTAGTTATTTTGACAAAAAGAATAAAATAAAAAAAATCTAGTTCTGCTTTCCAGTTTTTGACAGAGCATCCTGGCGTTAGTATGATTGCCAAGACCAAATTGAAGCCTGACAAATGTGCCCAAAATATACGTTACTCTGCCCAGAGAAAGTGAATAAGGTATCGGAGCATTTATATCATTGTGAGCATTACAGATAAACTTCTTGACTTTACGTTTGTGATGTGATGTTATGCAACAATATTCAAGAAGTATCTTTATTCCGAAATTGCAGATTATCGTCACAGATTACCTCAATTGAATTCCGTAATAAATAATGGGCAGGCCTTGAGCACAGAAAGGAGACTAAAGCCGGAACTGATGCAGGTATGCCCGCTCCACGCTTCTGGGTGTCTCAATAGACCGAGTGGAATACATCTTCCAACACCGATTATAATTCCCATGTGTACGCACAAAGACGTAAACGTAAAGCCCTGCCTCATAGGGTGCTTAAACTCGATCCATGTACAATAGTATCCATTAACAGACCTCGTAACATCTTGTTCCTTTACTACGGTGTCCAGTGGACGGACTGCGTGGTCAGACACGTCTTCAACACGGGGATCATTGTACTGAATAAGGGACCAGCTGCGCAAGATTTAGTCCGTTGTATTCCGAGGTAAAGAAGAAGAAAAACAAGGAGTAAAAAATACGAGAGAGGAGGATAGAAAGGATAAGTAGAGGACAAAGCGGAGACAACATTATTTTTCGGCACTCCAAAGAAGGGTACGAATCAATGGTATGTCACAGATTTCTTCTGAGCCTACGTCAAATGATAGCGTAAAGCACGGTCGAAATTGGAGGGGTGGGGTGGGGGGTCAATTGATAGTATAATAATATTATTATTATTACTCTTCTAAACTGACAGGCATTAATTATTATGCTTTAAGCTTGTTTTCCACTTATTAAAGACACCTCATTGTTTTTAAATAAGCAAATATCAACATTTATGCGAACGCATGCTTTAAAAAAATTGAAACACATTTTGTTGTAACTTCGTCGTTTTTATGCATTACGTAACTTGAGCACATATCACTTTTATACACGAAGTGCAGGTGCAACCGTCTGTAACGCACGTCAAGACAAATCCTCCCTTTCAGCAGATTGGCAAATTAATCCTTGTTTAGACGAGGTTTAATTAAATCGGATAGAAGACTTTCATTTTATATCAAAAGACGAATATTTCTTGTTTTTATGAGCTGGCCATTATCCCATGAAACCAACTTTTAATTTAGAAGTTTCCAAACAACAGCATATACAGTATGGGGACAGGCTTACACTTTATACCCTGGTCTACATATACAGTGTGGTGACAGGCTTACATTTTATACCCTAATCTATCAAGTACATGATAGACTGTTTACGTCCAAATCTTTTTCGCTGATCCGTTTAAACGTACTTCTTCAAACGTGATCGGACAAGATGAAACCCGTCCAATCTCCTCATCATGTCTTTACGGTAATGGTGCACTTCATTCACATGATACGTTATTGTTATGTTATGTTCATATATAGATAAGCGTGTCAGCCTCTCACGCGAAATAACATACATTCTGTGAAGGTATATCATCCACTTGCAAGTTGATATTTGTGTGCCATAAAAGCGGAACCGTATACCAATACATATCACAGTCACACAAACACACGCACACGCACACGCACACGCACGCACACCCACACCCACACACATAAATACACACATACATGAGTGGTGCCGAAGGTTGCTGGTTCGAGACACCCACCCCACCCACCCTATATATATGTATATATATATATATATATATATATATATATATATATATATATATATATATATATATATATATATATATATATAAATAAATAAATAAATAAATAAATAAATATATATATATATGTATATATATATATATATATATATATATATATATATATATATATATATATATATATATATATATATATATATATATATATGCCTATATATATATTTACTCGCTTAAGTCTGCCCACACCATGGACACATCTGTTTCTCAATCAGAGTCTGATTATTTTTGTTTGTGAAAAATATGCATAATAGAAG
The DNA here is from genome assembly GCA_964020975.1 of Hermodice carunculata. Taxonomy (NCBI): domain Eukaryota; kingdom Metazoa; phylum Annelida; class Polychaeta; order Eunicida; family Amphinomidae; genus Hermodice; species Hermodice carunculata. The sequence goes on from OZ026612.1 coordinate 140,669,819, forward strand.
CAGAACTCACCATTCCTGCAATCAAAGATAAATGCTGGCCGCTTATTGGCACGCTGGGATCTTTCACTCTGTATACCATAAAGCCTTGCAAAAAACTGTCGAAGCTGCCAAAATTTATGACTGACGCTTTTTCTGATGGCCACCATAAAAAAACTCTAAATTTCCTATGCATTATACAGTTTGCTTTACGAGTTCATTCCTTAAGGTTTTTCATATGTTTCCAACTTTAACATTCTCAAAAGCTAGCCCGATGGTAAGCAAAGAATATATTTTTGTCTTGCCTAAAGTGTAGTAACAGAGGTCAGTCAGCACTGTTTGTGGTTTTATCAGACTTCAATTTAGTGCTGTAAAACTCCACTAAAGAACTAGTTTGTTTTCCAGTCTGTGGCACATATTTATCACCGCGGAAATTATTAAAAATCTGTGAAAACAGCTGAAAGTAAAATTGTTTCCATTTTTAAACTATGAGAGCCAAGGGCTTCGGTGGTTGCCCTTTCATGTTTGTGCTACCTGTGGCCCTTTGCTTGGACTTATGGCAAGAGGTGTATATCACTGCAAACAGCAAAGGGAACGGTTACACGTACCAGGCTTAATTGAAGACGCCCAGGAGGATCGTATAAAACGTAATTTCCATAAAGACCAGAATTGTTTTAAAAGTACCAAACTGTCGTAAACAGCCAACATTTATTTAGGAGACGACTGAAGGCGTAGTGGTTGTCAATTTTGGACTGGCTTTTTGTGTAGTGTCACACACGAACAGAGACTTTACTTTGTTTTCATATTTCTCACAACAACCAGGTATGGCCCATAGTTTAACGTTTTTACAGTCCTTGCATTCATGTGGTATGTTGGGATTCCGAATTTCTAGTTTTCATTGTCGACAGACCAACTAACACCCCGCTACAACCGCTTTTGATATCGTCTGCTTCAACTGACGAGGTACTGTGTCACCATATCTCTACGACACACACTGGTCACTTTCCCAGTAAGATATGTTTGCGCAAGATATATGCTGTTGTGGTCTAGTGTGTTAATATAATTCATTTTGATAATAGCTTGACGCTCTAGTTTTTTGAAATCCACTTTTAAAATTTTGGAGTAAAAATCTCCAAATGGTTCCAATATCTTCACATTTCTGCAGCAGGTTGGGAAGGACATTATTTTGTAATCTTTCATGGCTTTATCTATAGCCATATATTAGGCTACAACATTCACAAAACATTCGGGTATGTTTGTCACAATCCATGTTTACATAAATCACAAATAAAGACAATGTTTCGTTTCATTCAAAAGTATAGAAGCGGGAAAGAATTTCTTTGTTTAACCAAATGAACTGTCCCCATCAGACCTGGAACAAAGTTAACATTGTGGGCATTATAATTTGTTGTTACAAGAAAAAATGTGAGACATGTACAGTAAAATCACAGATATATCAGACAGTTGACACATTGCCTTAAGTAAAAACAAACAAACAAACAAGCAAACAAACAAATGAATAAATAAACAAACAAAACTGGATAATTTTGGACCAAAAAAAAAAAAAAATAATAAAATAAAAACAAAATAATAAAAGCCGCGAGAAAAAGGAATTCCCTCGTTTTTCAACATGGCGGTCCTACCTTAATCCTCTTAGTGGACATAGAAGAAGCCCTCTTACTTTGATTCAACGGAGCGAATCGTATTGTATCTCTGAAAGTCTTACTACTTTACAGATTAATGCAACGTTCTATATAAAAGAGTTGAAAGTCGTCCTTCAGTTATTCCATGTCCTTCATTAGTTGTGAATAAAAGAGTTAGGACATTGTTACAACAGTGAGATCTTTTGATATTTGACCCGTCAGGAAGAAAAAAGAGAGCAATCAAACATCACGTTAAATGGAGAAAGTCTCGGTCGACGTCAATTCGAAGAATTAAGTACCCTTAAGCCGCATATCTGTTCATCTTTGATGAAACTTAGCAATTAATGGACTTTGTTGTGCAGTTTATTGGGTTACAAAATTGATGATCATTGTTAAATTTGGCCGATTAAATATGCATTTAAGCTTTAGCTCACCATACTGTGTTTCATCTGCCGTCATTACAAAATTTATTTGCATGTATGTTAAATTTGTCGAGAACTTGCACTAAATTCAGTAAAAACGAGTGTTCGACACCCACAATACGCCTGAAAGAGTGGACGCATTGTTGTAAGTGAAGGGTAACAAACCTACGTTACCACAATCAGGGAGTTGCGACCTCCCTGTCACAATAAATACTTCCCCTCTCAACGCCCGGATGTCAAACATCGTCTCCTTCAATAGTGTTTCTGAAATTTCTCATTAATGTAAAACAGACTACAAGTGCAAATCGGGGCTGTGAATAAGACTTATCAAAACATCATGCCCTAAAGGGGTAACTTTCCATTTGGTGGCTTAGGGTTCGCCAAGGAAAGCTGTTACTCAGTTAATTGTGGGGAGCGAGAGGGTTAATAGTGTGCTGGGTCTTTCATACTGGATTGACTTTATTTGAAGCGCAAGTAAATGTGACGTAAGGTACGGTTAATAATGCAGGACAGACCAAATGGGCTGTACCGCCAAAACAATACTCTCTGCAGCGACGTGCTATAGACACGTCCCTGCTCTCTGTAAATGTTTGTTAGTATGCGCTGCAATTTAAATTTTTTTCGACCAAAAAATTTCAAGGAAGCCGGGCGTTTATGGATGTGGTTCGAAACACACCATGTTTATTCCAAATCAGATAACAATTCAGGCGTGTAACATCACAGTCACCGAATAATTACAAACAATACGAACAATATCTTAACAAACAAATCAAATAAAACCGTTGACCCAGGCAGATGTAGGCCGCAGAGACCATGTGTATCTATCGCGGCAGAGACCATGTGTATGTACCGCGGCAAGTCCTTTAATTTGTAGCTAACACTTCATCAGCAGGCGAAAGGGGGGGGGGATAAAAGGCGTGCAAACATGTGTAATGAAATTTATAGACTAATGTTCGGTTATTTTGGCGCGGTCCCAGGTAGTAAGATACGCGTACGTATGTATGTGCATTGTGCTATCAAGACAGCATTACCGTTTTGCATATGAACCCAAACTGTATTTAACTAACCCTGTCCCGCCTGCTGGTGTAGACTGCAATATTGACACACCGTTATACAGAACAACGATGGAATTGGGCGCAGATGTCAGTTGATCGAGTTATGCCAACACCAGGTACTAATGAGTTTTGCACATCTACAGTTTCGTGGTCATTTGACATATTCTTGAAAAACATTAATAGGTTACATTTTCAGAAGGTCAATGGATACACATGGAGTCATTTTCTTTGAGTTCCTCGAAATTTAAATTTGATCCGTGATATTTTTTCGGTTTATGAGTGCATATACTAGTTTATATAAGTTCACTAAGTGTTGTATCATAAGCCAAAACTTGAGTTACATTATTAATTTTGTATTTGCAATTAATTTCTTCACGTTCTTGCATCATTTAGATTCAGGTGGGTTGTTTTAACGGAATATAAAGCGAAGACAAGCAGTAGCCAGCACAAAAAAGTGTATCCAGGAATTTCAGGCTACGAAGCATGACTGGGTTGGTTATGGTGCACTGAGAAATTGGATCGTGCTTTTCGAGGTTAAGAACCACACGAAAGATGTGGCACTATCGCTTTTGTTAGTTTAATTTGGCTGCATGCCTAGTAATGTAAACGGAGACATTTGCAGTAAGGATCAAAATTTAAATTGGCTGACTTTTTAACTTAAAGAAATTCTTTGCTGACGAGTCAGTGTTTCTTTGGACTTGTGGTAGGTTACTTGATTGTAATACATTTTATTAAATTATGAAATAGGATATCCACCCTATATTAATTCTTCTTGATTATAGAAATGGACGAAAAATGATGGTGCCAGAAAAAATACAGAACGTATGTGAGGAACAACGTCATCGAAACAAGAGATGTCACGTATTCCTCATCATCAGGGGCAATCCCTAAAATTCACCGAAAAGATGAAATTATTACGACATCTGCCAAAATTGAGCTTTGTCTTCTATGTTCTTTATTAATAATTCGGTGTCCCAGGTGGTCTTCACCGGGTGTCCCTAAAACGATATTCTCTATGTTAGCGTCTCTGCAACAGAGTGGCAAGCCAAGCACACGAGCACAAACAACAAAGGGACACAGTTTGTCTTCACAGACAACGACAATGGGTGGCTGTACGGCGCCTGCATGCTTATGTAATTGTAAACATCAGATGTAAATTATCTTTGTTTTATTAATGTCCTCGTGTGTCACTTTTGAAATGCTAACAGTTTAATCTGATTTGAAGTTTGCAAACTTTTACATTTGCTCGAGATGAATGAATATAGGGTTTAATCGTCTCTTTTCACGATGTAACTTCATACGTTTTAAACGTGTAACTGTGTAACGTCATGCGTCTCAAAAGATCATCATGATTGTAATATCATGTGGACGCTGCAGGGTAAATTAGGTTTATACATCTGCTTATAACAGTTATGTTGTATGGTTGCTACTGGATAAAGTATATTTAAACAATGGTGAAGTGTGGACGCTGCTGGATAAAGTGTAATTATCACAATGATATAGTGTAAAAATGATGCTTCATCTACGTGCTTTTGACAGTAATGGTATACTTTTAACAGTATTATGGACGCTATCGGATATGTTATACTTACAGAAATAATATAATGTGGAAGCTGCTAGATTAAATATGTTTATTACAACGAGATAGTGTGGGCCCCACTTAATTACACAAAAATGTAGTGCGAACGCTGCTACAGAAAGTACACTCAGCACCAAACGGTTAATGTACAATATAAATGGTAGTGTGTAGTAGCGTATTTGCTGCCTTACTTAGTCATGTTTCATGAAAACGTAAAAATATCATATCTTCTTCCCAACATTGCGAGCACAGAATCAGCAATGCCCCTGACGCAAAGTGACTCAATGTCAACTGTTTCGGGCTGTCTGAATTTTGTCACTCATGCCAAGGTCATTTGGATTCTATATATGGTACTCATGATTTAAGATCTTATATCTAGAAAAAATACAAGACCACTTTGAAGGCCAAACAGCAGCGGGACCTTTGAAAAAAATTTACAATATTCAATCAAGAAAAAGATCACACATATAAACTGTCAGCACGATGATTCATTCAATGTCCATGGAAGAAAATGGTGTCATACAATTAACAGGTATTCACGGTGCAAACAGTGATAACGTGCGATCTTTGTGGAACCTTTTTGTGTTAACAGGACGAGAGACGGAGAAGCACAGAAGACATCTATCGAGCAGGGCATGGATAGAGACAAAACTCTCAAGGTACACTTGCTGTATCATGGCACCTGTGAGTACCCGTGCGTCTCTCCCCTTAACTCTTTTAGTGCCAATCACGATTTAAGTCCATCTACTTCAGTCAAACTAGTCTTAATCATCATTAGGATCCCAGATTCGTATTCCTTGTAAAAAGACCTTTCATTCAAGTGCCAGCATGCCGATAGTTCCAGAGAGAATATCCCAGGTTAACAGCTTTTCTGGGCGCGCATTGGGCGCAATGCGCCAAGAAAAGCTGTTGACTCAGTCCAAAATTTGGCACTGAAAGAGTTAATAATAATGACATCTGCTGGTTGTTAATATTAATCTAGTTAAGCAGTCATTAGATAGCATCTTGAAATTGATCCAAACAATTAGTACAATGTGCGTACTTGATTGTCTAAAACAAAGAACGGTTTGCTGCAAATGCCAAACGAACGTTTGTCGTAGCGTTGGAGCAGTTTACTTTTGTGGCCTCCTGGAATAAATCGCTGAATCGTAATATAATGCAGATAGCATGTTGGAGAGCTTTATTTTAGAGACTTAATCTTATGGATTACATTTTATCGAAAATATATCAAAATATGGAAATTGTAATACTGATATAATTTAAGACCCATGTGAAAACTTTTCATACATAAAAAAAATAAGTAAAAAACTGGTTAACAGATTTCTAGTATTGATGGGTTGAAGGTGTTGCAGGACATTTGACCCTTGGAGAGAACTAAATTACCAACATCAAATAAAAAATAAATTGATCGAGAAAACTGCTCCTTCATTACAGGGGCACGGTTGAACGGGGTTCGATCCGCCCATGTTATTTACAATAATAGCGAATGACACAATATTTTAAAGTGAACGTGTGACCATGCTGTTGCTCCAAGAATCATACCGCACACAAAGTCTCTCGTTTCATTTACTCTTTCCTATCGGGGTAAAACCATCACCATGTACACTTTCATATGTCATGTCCCGGCGCTAAAACTAGACATAAATTACTCATTGGGATAAAACTCTATGAAGCGTGACGACGTGCATATTACATAGCGTAGCAAAATTAATCCGTCCCATTTAAGATATGCACATTCACCGTAGGCATCGTAGTATGGCAGTGGGCTAGGGGACTCTTTACACAGACAGGATGACCCTACAATAAAGTATTTCACACCGGAAAGTCATCAAGAGACTGTCTCCTAAAAGCAAGCCTAAAAGTAATATACGCAACATGTGTGGTGGTAGAATTCCCCAATATCCTGTCCAGAACCATACACGTGCTTACCAAGGAAGGAACATGTTGTATCGCGAAGTAAGAAGGCAGGAAGAGTGTTGCTATAAATGGGCAGTCTGTGAATTTACAGAGTTCTTCTTCAACGACATAAATGCTTTCAATCTGATATTATTAAATGTTGGGTACAGAGATGGAAAAGGTAATTTTTCACAGTGTTGCCATTAGGAACATTTGGTTTCTGTCAATTACATCCTTTCAGATCTTCACCTTGGCCCAAACAGCTGGTATATGCCATAGATCTAAATCTTGTGCTGGCAAGGTCCTGAACTCTGGAGAAGGAACTTTTACCAAAAGTGGACCACTTGAACATTTGGTACCATCCATTTCCTAGAAATAAAGTCTCATCTCCACACTTCTGGCGATTATGTTGAACAGTAGTGTAACCATTCAATATTTCTTGATTTTAATGCATGGTCCATAACTATACTATGGAAGGACCCGCATGGCTTAATCCTTTTGGTGATCCACGATAAGACATATGGGAGCCATCCTAATTCACTTAGGAGGGCCCCCACCAAACGTGCTCACGAACGTGTTAAGGAATTCGATATCATCATACTTAAATATTTATGATTTGCTTTCGGAAATTTACATGTTGCCAATTTTCCATTTTTGATATAGGTCGCTAGTTTACCATAACTTCATATATGTTCGTGTTAAATTTCATTTCCCATCTGCTGAGTAAGCATAGCTGTATGTGCATTCTAATGAACTAATGGATCTGTGCTCACTGTCTGCAGCAATATCTCTGTGGGCAGCATATAACATACGAGGATCATTTGCTTGAGGCACCCCAAGATTTCTGTCTTAATAATTAACGACCAAATTCAACGTTGCAAGAGTAAACAGTGTGGGAGAAAAAATATACCCTTGTTATACTCCTGTAAATATATCCAAACGCTGAAGAATCCTGAAAGAGGGCAAGACTTTACTGTCTTCTCTGGCATTTTTTTTATCATACGCCATACTTTCCATTGAAATCCTTATTTCCCAAGCATAAAAAATGAAAAAAGTCGTTACCTCCTCACAATATTAAATGACTTTGATATATTTAGAACGCATAACCATGTGTTTATGTTTTTCACTTTCTTTGGATTACCTTAGTGAAAACAAATGCTCTCCCAGTCTCTTTTGCTTGCTGTATGCCACATGAAACTCACACAGTTTAATTTCACGTTCTTGATATTTCATAAATTGTCACACAAATATTGATATAAACAATTTGTAAACATTACAAGTAGCTGTACATATATCCCTGGAAACATCAATCCCAGTCAGTTTTAAATGCCTGACATAAATGCAACAAGTCAACCGAAGTCTGACGCACTGAGAGTGCTCCTGTTTTAGGAATTTATAGGGTACTCAAACCGGGTTTTACAAGGCTTTCCCTCTTTTTAGTTTTCAAATACAGGAAGGGACATTTTCATAATTAATTTATGCGGTCTTTTTACTTTTAATTGCATCAATGTAACGCAAAAAATTACTTGCTTGACATCCCATGCCATGCGCTACATCACTTCTTACACTCTTCATAAGTTCAATATTTTCCCTGTATTCCCTGAGACGTTTACAGATCTCTATGGGATCCTCTACAGTATCAAAGCCTTCAGCCAGATCAGTGAGTTTTAGAGAGTACTCATTATTCTAGCTTACGTGTTTAAGCGTTCTCCAATGGGCGTTTACATCCTAAGGATCATTGAATGAATTTCGGATTGGTAATTCCACCTTAGTATTTACTCTTTCGAGTTTTTTTTTGTATTTTACGTTTTTTTTGGACGAGCAATTATTCCGTAAATCCTGTAAAAATTCAATGTCTTATTTTTATATCCATAAAATTGAAACTGACATTGAGTCGTAATCTTAAAGTGTGCTGGTTGCTCACTAGATATTATATGTTACTGGTTCCTCTTACATTCTCTGTTTTGTTTACCAAATCACATATTTCCAAAGCATTATTAATTACTGATTTTAAAGGACCACCTGTCATGTATAACATTTGGTATATGATTCAAGACAATAGAGAACTTTCGTCTATGATTTGTTTCTCCCATTAGGACAGCATGCTATTGTGAAGATCATGCTTTTGAAGATTTATGAGGACAAGTAAGGTTCCATAAAAATGTCGAGCGAGCAAACAGTCAAATCCAGCGGGCTTCAAATATTCTATGTTTTTCATTAATTCGGCAGCGATATTTGTATTGCGGTGTATGTTAATACCATCATTTTGAAAACAAAGTGCCCAAACATAAAACATTAGATCACATATCATTATTGTGCTCTTATTGTGATTGTTTCTGCCACTAGCAGCTTTGAGACGGAGTATCATGCTAGGTATTCAGGCCTCTATAATATCTTTTGTTGCAAATCCTGACAATTGTGGGTCATTTAACAGCCACGCACCTGGTGGATTGATCCGCCTGTCACCTGGTGGATTGATACGCCTGTCAGTCTAAACTTGGCATGGTTGTTTATGATCTAAAACAAATCTGGTTGAGGGTTCAAAATTCAATCATTGTATCGACATAGAGTTTCGAGCTCTGTATTCAATCATTCGACAACAGGCCTTTGTGCTCCACATTCAGTAATTGTCTTGGCATAGGGTTCGGGATCTATATTCAATCATTCTGTCGACAACAGGCTTTCGGACTCCACATTCAATCATTGTCTCGGCATGGGGTTCGGGCTCTATATTCAATCATTGTCAGGACAAAGGGTTGTGGGCTCTATCTTAAATCATTCTCTTGACGTAGGGTTATGGGCTCTACATTCAATCATTGTCTCGGCAAAGGGTTTGGGCTCTATATTCAATCAAAGTCTTGACATAGGGTTTGAAGCTCTGTATTCGCAATCTCAGAACTTTCCTTGTACCAATAAAATCTGTTCGCGGACAACATGCTTATGGTTATAAACATTGAACACTTTTTCACGATTTGATTTATCAGAGCCATTTTGTTTGATGCACAGATGAAGAACGACTCTTCAGTTTATTTAAGCATATTAGTATCATTCATTCTAGTGCCGCCTATGGACCTTCCAGTTGTAGATTCGTGATTATGACAGTCATACAGGAAGAAGCTTGCTGTCGCCAATGGTTGCCCTGTTTTGAAAGGACATTATATTGAGGCTATATATGTTTCTTGAAGCCTTCGTACAAGCTCCATATTTTGTTGTTTGAGTTCCTTACATTCAGCTCTTATTCCTGTATTTTGATGTACCAGGGCTGTCTTACACTCCTGCCAGTCACATCTTTTACCCAGATCATCATCATTTTGTTCTATATAGCGCAAGTCCCCTTGAGATTGTCTAATTCCTTTGAAATAAAACTAACTGTTATAGAGAGCCCTTAGGCACCATTCAGTTTAACCAACACAGTTATCAGTCGCAATGACGAGCTAAGATAGATCGCAAGATTCGCCAGAGTCTATTTATCCCTTAAAATATCCTGTGCCTCTCAGTTAGACACAAAAGCGGATGTAGGTGGCGCTCATTGGATTTAGCTACTGCAACAGGAACAACACAGAACAACACAAGCGGAGAATCAAATTCCCTCCAAAATTCAACGTACATACTTTACAAAATTCGAAAGTTACCTGTACAGGTCAAATGTTTTATGCATAATATAAACACCAAAATAGAAAAAAGCAATTCTAACGTATCGTATCTACTTAAAGGGTGTGCTCGGGGATTATACTTACGGTATGTGTAAGCTTGACTGTGTGTTCTCTTCTTGCAAGTGAATTTTACCTTTCATTATGATGTCACTATACATTCATTCGTTTTTGGTCTAGTGTGCGTAGTTGCAATTTCATACATTGGGGTCACGAAAAGCAACGGAAAGATATTGACGCTGTTTTCAGATCACCGTTTTAATGTTATCATGACATTAAAGTTTTTCTTAAAATACATTTTGCAGCGGTGGCTCCACTTACATCCATTACAGCAGCTGGTTTGCCTTGTGTGTATGGTACTAGTCACATTGATACTCCTACTACAGAAAAACATAAATGACAACCGCGGAGCCGGTGGGTATATCAAAGAGCCTTCACATTCGCAAAAATCACATTCTGATGACTTATTCCGGCCTTTATTTCAATATTGGCCAAAGGGAAAACTATTCATTCACAATGCAATTGTTGATCGCGGCTTTATCGAGCCGTTTGTGCACGTTTACGGGATTCAGCGTCGTGATATGTTGAAATCTTCTATATTTTTGTGCCGATGGCTGTGCCACAAAACCCGCAAGAAAGTCAAAGGTGCACACGTGGAAGCAGAACAGCATGTTATTGATATGTCATGGCCATCCTGGAGTCCTTATTATGCCGTCGACTTCAGATGTCCTATTCCTACCGGTGCTCTGTGTCGTCGCGTGCAGCTCATTCCGAAAGATGACTCCTTTACTTTTGACCTTGAAGTAGAGGAGGCAGAACCCGCAGACAGAAATCCACATGACCTGGCCGTGTGTGTTAAACCAGCCACAGGGTCACTCGATCCCTACCGATTGGTGGAATGGTTCGAGACCTTAAAAGCGGCTGGTTTGCGAGATTTTATTGTGTACGAGGGTGACACAAGGGGTCCTGTGCGATATGTGTTTGACCACTATAAACATGAAGGTGTACTCAAGGTGGAACCATTTCCCGTGGCTTGGTCCATAATGCAGTGGATAGAGAAGAGTGTCACCAGCCCGGAAAATCTGTATGGAGCTTATCAACAGTTGTTTCTTTTAGCATTAAATGAGTGTCTCGTCCGGTATCGCAGAAAATACAAATTCATAGCAATTATTGACTTTGATGAGGTAATTTTACCCGTGCGCAATATCACACTGCAAAAACTTGTAGAAAGAGCACATATGAGGCACCCAAACGCTTCAGGATTTGTATTTTTAAATGCATGGCACTTTACAGATTATGTACACAAAAAAGACCGCAGAGCAGCGGCTGTGCCAAAATATCTGCACATGCAAAGGTACTACCGCTGCACGGAGCCCATTGATAAGCAGGCCAAAAGTATCGTAGTTACGAACAGAGTTTTGACAGTAAATTTCCACGAGTCCGTCACCTCTGTCTCGCCATACCACAGCAACGTTCTGCTAGCATGGAAGAAATATGGATACTTACATCATTTTCGAGGGTCATGTTTTAAGAAATTCGAAAAACATATTTGCAAAAATATGGCTACTAAGACAATGGATGACTCCGTCCTTCCTCGATATCGGACTGTCGTGGATGGGGCAACGAGGCGAGTCTTACATAAGCTGCAGCTAGCTGATGTGTACCTCAATTCTGGATTCTAGATATATTTACAGTAACCTGCATGCTCTGAAAAAGTAAGTTTTACTACAATCAAGACTGACTACATCTACAACACCGTATTTTATATTGCAGCTCACAGCCAAAAGGAGTAATTGAAATTTAGCAGATATTGTATAGCATGAGCAACTCACAGACATGGTTCCACACACTTAGCTTAAAGACATAAATTTTAGCACAACAGAACCTATTTACGTTGAGGCAGCCATGATAACCATGTGAAAGTACTGATCATCATATTCTCTACTGGACATAACTGGAACGAATCTCTCATGAATGTACTGATCATTATATTTTCATGTAAGTTACTTTGGAAGGTATCGGTGTAGAAACTTGCCTAAATGAAAACTCATATCTGGAAATCTATTGCACATAACTGCAACGAACCACCCAAGAAACTTAAGCTTATGAAACTCAGGCAAATACAGTAGACTTTTTCGAAAAAGGTCGAATCTTCCCATTAAAAAAAGGACACTGTAGCAGAAAATGTGGTTCATCATTAACGCTCCTGTATTACATCCTGGACACAACCGGTTGTCAAAGGGAATTATGGGCTTTGCATTGCGACCAAGTTCAATGTTCAGATTGTGTGAGCATAATCTAAATCGAGCAACAGTATCAATATAGGTCACGCCGGGTACCGTTAATATGTAGGGTTCTAGACAGAATTCTGGTTTAAAATCTTGATATAATCTTAATTTTTTGCTGTTGTCTCACAGTTACTCATATAATCACCATACTTTTCTCTTTTAACACATTAAGATTAATTCATCCTCAATAGATCGGCTGTACTAGTAGTCTCCAAGGTTACAGAATTGACCAGCAATATGCATTTCAAATAAAGTGTTGTTGGCTAATTTTAAGATATGGTCAACTGGGAATTGTAGGACATGTAACCATTATTTAATTAATTTTACTTGCTGCTTTAAGTGTGGTGGAAATCTACGTTGTTCCATATAAATACAAAAGGTAGGTGTCTGTGTTCGAACACCTAGCAATCTTTTTACAAAACTCAATTGAACGGTTTCAACAACATCATGAAATCTGTCACAAGACCGCAATCGACATCCATATTCTTATATTGGAAGTATTTGGGCATCAAATAATTTAAACAAACATTTTGGCGTAGACTTGCCCATTGAACCTTAGTACTTTTTCATGCTACAAAACAGACCTCTGTTGCTTGTTCTTCCAAATATGGAGGAGTACAGTGAGAATTTTCCTTCTCTGTGAATCGAGTATAATGCCTAAATATTTGAATTGTGAAACAACTGCAATTGATTGTCAAAGCAGATATGTGGGATATAATTATGTTTATTGAAAACCATAACCTTTGTTTCGTATACTAAGTTGCAAATGCCATTTTATTTATATCTTTAATATATTTATTTGTGTTTGACGACATGCTTCTGTTTCAGAAAAAAACCCCAAATAATCTGAAGAAAATAGAACAATATTCATCGAAATATATACCAGTCTTTTTATTTAAAGAATTTCCAATATCAGTGAGGTATTCATTGAAAAGTTTTGGGCTTATTTTTCCCCCTTACACAACAGCATAAGGACACTGAAAGCTGTCACTCAGAAGACCTTGCCATCTGACTCTGTTTGTAGATCCATCAAATATATATATTTTGAATATTTAAAAATCTACCTGAAGCGCCTTTTTGGCTTAAGCTCGCACATATTACAGCATTATGGTTGACAAAGTCGAATGCCTAACTGAAGTCAACACAACTCAGACATAGACGTTTCCCTACAAATTTCTGCTTTTGAATGACAGTTGAGAGAATAAAGATATTATCAATTGTTCTTTTGTTTTTACCAAAACCGGATTGGAACACATCGTCATCATCAAACCTGTCATTCTTCAATTGAAGTGTGCCATTCAATATAGCTTCAAATAATGGTGGTAAGGGTGTTCCAATCGGACACGGGATATGAAGCAACAACAACAACAACAACAGCAACAACAACAACAACAACAACAACAACAACAACAACAACAACGTACTTTTAAAAAGTATGGGGCGAGACTGGTTCACCTTGATGAGCTTATGCTCAGACATGATTTATCAAACTTACCATATACCTATTGTTTAAAAACGTGGCTATCTTAGCAATCGCTGCGTTAAACAATTACTGTGGTAAAGTCCCTGGTTGGTATGCAGCATCAATATTTACGTTCAGTCTCTAGGGGTCCTTCAGTAAGCGAACCTAACATGCTAATTCCCGCGACACTTCCCCAGTAAGTTGCACTTAGCTGCAGGTAGCCTGCACCTGGTGAACTGGCCTAAAATAGAACGCTATTCAAAGACGTGGCCCTCACTCTATTACAAACATTTTCCTTCTCTTCTCTGTCACGTCATACAGCATGCGTGTTTGTTACATAATCCCTTGCCCCTATACTACATTGGGACCGAAAGGAGATAACACAAGGATAGGCAAAAAGAGATGGTCAGCAAGAAGACGGCACCAGATTTTACTGTCAATGAAAAGGAAATTCGTCTGGGTATTGTAGACCAATACAAACTTGCCCCAGGCGGACCAAGAAAAATAATACATGGCTAGATTTTTCGACAAAAAAAAAGCGGTTGGCAGCCAAATACTCACTGCATAATTGCTCACCAACTTAAAGTTAGATTTAGGACTCATATTGGCTTGGCGGAGTTTTGTAAGTGAGTCAGGAAGGCATGTAAAATGGCGTGTGTCGTCATATATCGCCATATAAAGGGCAATTGTTTTGTATATACGGGTTATTTACGTAGTGTTTATAGAGACAAGCTTGACCGTTGCTTATTAAGTTCGGCTAACACATATGCAATGTGGTTTTTGCAAGTAGCAAATGGGGTCTGCCCATATAGCACGCTTGGACGTGGACTCTACAAAATAAGACTTGCCTGTGGTTAGTGAAATGTCCTCAGACTTATGCATGATGCCAGTAATTAATCACATGTTTTACCGGGATCATTCAGACGGATATGGTCCCATCGATGAACTGATCATGTTATCTGATAAAGTGGAGCCTGTTTTTGAAAGAGAGCCGCACCAAAACTTTCATTGTTAGAGTCCCAAACACAATATTTTACCTCCGTTTCAGATATTTCCTATACTGTAAATTCCTTCTGTGTACTATTGTTGCCTTAAAAAGACTCACTCAATAGAGATGCCCTGTAAAATATCCAGATAACTTATTGTAAGCAGTAATACCGATGGGTCTCCCCAGCACTTCCTTTGATGTGATTAGACTGCTGAAGCTATGTGTATTTTCCTGCTCATGTGTTCGCAAACTGTCAATCTTGCCTGACGCCACACTGTTTCAGTCTCACAAGGGGTTCCATGTACATCAAAACTGTTGGTCGGTAAAAAGCATAAAAAGGACCAAAACTCCCCAAATTACACTGAATTTATCATCTAACCAGCTATACATGTTAGAAGTGATTATCACTGCTGGTATACATAACTTTGTCGCCAAAAGATGGAAAATATTTAAAATAAGCGCTGAATCTAACTTTTCAAAAGACTGATAAAGATGCAGACTTAAGCAATAAAGGATGTTTAATGCATATATATCCCCGTGATTTCAACGATGAAAATCTGGAACGCTTCTGTTGCATACAATTCTAGCATTATTGCTAACTCTAATAGTGCTGCTACGGATGCATATCAGTATTATTATTACCTATTGTTCCTGTAACGGATGCGTTTCAGTATTGCTAACTCTACTGGTGCTGGTAGAGATGAATTTGGTTATTATTGGTAATTATTGGTACTGGTATGAATGCGTTTTAGTATCATTTACTCAACTGGTACTGGTACAGATTAATTTCAGTATTATTGCTAACTCCATTAGTGCTGGTATGGATGCATTTCAGTTTTGTCAATTTTACTGGTAATGATACGGAAGTATTTCAGTATTATTGTAAACTGTACTGGTGCTGGTAGGAATGTATTTCAGTATTATTGTAAACTGTACTAGTGCTGGTACAGATGCATTTCTGTTATGCTCATTTTCAGGATCGCCAATAATCAGCTCCAGTAGAAAAGTGCAAACTCCTTCGATATCCTGTACTGCACACGAAATACTGCCTCTCAGAAATATTCAAATGGGTTTTCTGTCCTTCATTAAGCTATTGTCTGTATGATAAATATTGTTACGTTGCCACCACTTATCCACATACTCTTCCACATTGGCAACTCATAAACCAATGAAAGTGTGTAAAAAACGGGTTTATTGGGCCTCTTAAGCTTTCTGCAGGCGTAAGTCTGTTTAAGGGTATGCTTGACCTGACTCAAATTAATTCCCAACTGTAAGCATGGTGAGCATCCCTTAGGGTTAAGCGTTTTAGCACAGTATACTTAAAATGTAAATTTGAATACATTAACTGAGTTGAAAGGTGAAAATTTTGGCACCGAGTAATGACTAGAGGTCTGACGAAGCAATATCATTTTTCTGAAGGGATTAAAACCCCATGACTGTTCAATTCGTGTGAAGACTAATCAAAAAGTGGTTTTCTGACGATATAGGGCAATTAATCTAAAGGAGAAATGTATCCTACCTAAGACGGGCATTATTTGGCTGAAAAAAGCTGCGCAGATTGATGTATATTTGACGAATATCCAAAACACTTCGTCACAGCTAGCTTGTTCATCACAATAAAATAAATGTCATCTTAGGTGAGACGAAGCAGCATCAATTAATAATACCTAATTTAAGATAAAAAAAAAATTAAAATTACGTGATCAAAAGACAAGCTAAACAATTCAATACAAACTCCTTAGTGTCGGACCAAACGTAGCAACTAAATTTCCGTCATGGATACTGTTTCAACTATTTTCTGGTGAATGTCAATATCTTTTTAATCATGTTTTTTCAATGTATTCCATTATCCGGCCAAACACAGCTACCAAGAATGGAACCTTCTATATGCGATATATTCCAACGCCATTTATAATCCGTGCTTTGCTGTTTCTGAGTCTAATCCACATTCATCTTGCTATCCATTGCCTTTGTATGCAAGCTTCATTTCTTCATTTCAGTGATATGTGGAGTCTCACCCTTCAAACTATGAACATGCGAGGACCATTTCACCTTTATAATGTGATCTACAGTCTTGTCTTAATAGTCACGCTTCTAATTGCAGCAGTTTGAAGTTAATTGGTTGCAAAGTATAACATAAAACAATGAGTCACGCGTCCCCAAGCCTCTGAGACTGTTGGTATCCTTATGAGGAAACCCACCAGAAGTGACCTTTGAAGGGGAAAACACAGTTAAAAGTCAATATGCTGCTCCTATGATGCTCCACTTAACCAAAGAACAGAAAATACATAGTATATGAGAAATGACAAATATGTAGAGTGAAATGAAAGGTAGGAAATCTCTATTTACTTTTGTGTTTTGCATGCACATATTTTAACATTTGACATCTCAGATCATAGTTGAGTTGTATTATACATGGCAATGGTGGTATGCATATTTTAACATTTTGCATCTCAAATGATAGTCGAGTTGCATTATACATGGTAATGGTGGTAACAGAGTTGTACTATATACGGTGGTAGTGGGCTTACACTTTACACAGTGATAATATGATTGCACTATACATGGTGATAATGGGGTTATACCATACATCGTGTTAATGGGCTATACTTTAATGGAGTTGCCCTATACATGGTGGTAATGGGTTTTAATACACAGGATAGTGGCGACGTTGTACTATATATGGTGGTAATGGGGTTGTACTATGGTGGAGTTGCCCTTTACGTGGTGGTAATGGGGTTGTACTCTTCACGATGGTAACGGGTTGCACGCCAGGGTATTATTTTTGCGCTTCTCTCCAAAAGACATAATGCAATCCATGCAACACTATATACTGGCAAGGCAAATGGCATTTTACATTGAAAGTACTAGTCTCTTTGTTGACCAAACACTTGACACTCGAATAAATGTTGATTAAAATATATGTCACAAGTTGCAGGTGTCTCGTTAACTACTACTACTACTACTACTACTACTACTACTACTACTACTACTACTACTACTACTACTACTACTACTACTACTACTACTACTACTACTACCACCACCACCACTACTCTACTACTACTACTACTACTACTACTACTAACAATAATAGTTTATTTGGAAAACTACCGCTTTACAACGGGGACACCACAAAAAAAAAACAAAAAACAAAAAAAAAAAAAAAAAAAAAAAAAAAAAAACCACCCCCCGGGGTAATTTCGTGGTGTGTCCATACATTTCCATTGAATTCATTTATAAAATACAAGTATAAACGATAAAAGTAAAAGTATTCAGCAGAATAATTCCGTTAACTAACATAAGTGATGTACATACCTGATATAATAATATAAACCTCATCTTGAAATAACGAAAACAAAAAAAAAATACACATGAAATTCTGAAAATCCCACATTACTTCCCTTGCTTCAAACATCTCGTTATGAACATTTGGGAAATGTGAAATAGATGTCGTAATTTGATTGACAGCATCACAGTGAGTTGATTCCGTTTCTAATGATCGGGTTGTTCGTTTTAGACGATTATATGCAAAAATGCATAGCACAAACAAAACTATGCTAGAAATAGCTGACAAAGAGACATGACACACTATACATAAATGTCGAGGATATGCCCCCCCCTCCCCCCCGGCAGTGATGTAGGGTATTTCAGTTAACTTTGGGTTACACGTGTTTACATGGAAGAAAAACTCTTAAAGTTTGTGTTTTAAAACGACTTCTAGACTTATATATTATCATCCATCGGTATCAGATTTACTCTCTGCAACACAACTTCCGTCTGACAATGATACACTTCTTCTCAGGGCAGCCCACGCTGTGCAGAAGTCAGGTGGAGGTATCTGAGAGGTGGAGAGTGGCTGGCAGAGTTTTTAGCTTTTTCAGTCTGCCAGCGCCCTCTGTGAACAACTTCAAAAAGGAACATGCAAGTATTCTACAAACTCGATCACGAGACCTGTGCTATGAAACATCTGATTTCAACTCTTTTAATGTGTATTTTTTCGAATATTGGAGAGGCATTACCTGAAACTTTATATGTATATATATGAAGGGGGGGGGGGGGGAGAAAGCCCGTAACGGCGGTAATGGTTTATTCTACAATGCATTCAAGTAATGTGAAAATCAAATATTTATGCGTAGATTTCAATTTGATGCCATTACATAAATCTAGAACACGATTAACTTAATTTTGACAAGGAAAATTTATATATAATCGGCAATGCAACTTGCTTTTTTTGTTTTTTTTTGTTTTTGTTTTTGTTGGTTGCCCCACTATCCGTCTTGTCCTTGTTATGTCTCTTCTTGCTATTGTTCCTCAGTGTGGGGTTCGCTGTCTGCATTATTGGTTTGTCTGGGCAGCAGCCTACCACTGACTGATGAATCTGAATGACAGCGTCCGCCACACAGAATGCGTCTTGTTTCGTTCTGTCATGTGATACTGTCCATTCTTCTCAAGAGGGATTTATATAGGACTTGTCCTACTTCCCAATTGAAAATAAAATACGTTTAAACCAAATATTTATGCCTAAAAAACAAAATATTTCCTCTGTATGACACACCTGGCTCTACTTTATGCCTAAAGTCTTACGTGAAACAGTATCAACTATTTACAGTTTGTTTTGTGTAATCATGTAAAACCATCAGTATCTTAACTTCATGTCCCCATCACCACTAAAGATTAACCACTCATTTGGGGGGAAACTATGCGAAGAAGGACACGTGCATTATACACGTTACATATAAATTGTAGACAATAAGCCAGCGTTACCATTGTTACCATTGTTATTCTGCATTAAGCTATTTTCAAGAGAAAGGGAAATCTGCCACTCGACAGCTCGCAGGGTCCTTAGTTTTGCAAGTATGCTGCCATCGAATTAGTTGAACCACAGTACAACTTTCAAGAACCTTTTGTGAATACACATGCAATTTGGTTTGAAAAAGTTCCCATTCCCATATAATGGAAGTTTAAAAAAAAACTTATCAGCAATTTCTGAAGAGACATCTTCCAGACAGAAGGGAAATAACTGTGAAGATAGAAGGGAAATAACTTCACAGTTATTTTTCGGGTTTTGTTTTTTGGTGATAATGATAATATAATTTATAATTATGTTACGGGGACTTGAACTTTGAAATTTTATATACTAAATTAGTCGATTAACCTAGGGCAGATGTGACTAAATTTGTATTTTTTAGCTGTCAAAATAATAAATGAAGTTTAATGAATGAATGAATGAATCAATAAATAAATAAACAAGGGAATACGTAAATCAATAATAGATAGATAAATAAATAGAAAGATAGATAGATAGATGCATAGATAGATAGATAAATAAATAAATAAATAAATGAATGAATAAATAAATAAATAAATAAATAAATAAATAAATAAATAAATAAATAAATAAATAGATAAATAAATAAATAAATAAATAAATAAATAACCGTACAAACAGAGCACAACTTTACTTTGGCGTCTACTGTTAACACAGGTACATCAATTATATTTAGTGTAAATGTATCTAGACTAGAAAGAAATATTTGCTAACAACAGATATGTTGGTGTACCTGCAAAATTGGATTGTTAGTAGAACGTGATGGGATATGTTCAAGTTTTAACATTGGTAATATCTCTAGTGTGTACCATTTAAAATGGGAAGACTTTTTTCAATAGTACAATCTTGAAAATATTGAATATCTACAGCACCCGCATAATAAGCATTATAGATATTCATACTTTTGAAGAACTTAAAATTTAATATGAAAATGCCCTGTGTCAGGACAGGTAACAAAACAGCGACTTTACTGGATGTGTAATGGCTGTTTCAACGAACACAAGGATGGTAATGATGATGCCTGGTCTGTTAGACAACGTTGCAAGTTGCAATCAGAAACATGCAGGCACCCTGACCGCAGTGTGTTTGCGCAGGTGCGCGGTAAGATCCATCCCACAGAAGGTCAGAGTTCAAGTTATAACGTTTTCGGGTGCCAGTTATCAAATGCCAAATACTCCGATAAAAAAAAACAAACAAACAAACAAAAACAAAAAAGAAAAAAGAAGAAAGAAAGAAAACAAAACACCCCCCGAAAAACACCCAAACGCCAAAAAAACAAATACAAAAAAAAAAAAAAGAAAAACCCAGAAATTTAATTGCATAGCTTTATTCACAGTGTATAATTTATGTTTTAATTGCGATAGTCTTTGCCTTCCTCGTGTGATCATTGATAACACTGTTTACGCCATTTGCATGAGGGTGGTGTTAGTCTAGCCACGTACCACTTTCAGCTAAGCTCTCGCAAGGACCAGCCAAAACCATACCACGACAACTACAACACCAATAATGATAATAATAATAATGATGAGAGGAAAGGTGTGAAATGTTTGTCTGTCTATTGAAACTGACCAACATTTTCTTATGAATTACATTCAATACGAGCACGAGCGACAAGTTTTACTCGCCACTGCTAAAGATAATTATAAGGACTTTGATGCCATGAACCACGACGGAAAGTTTGAACGTCAAGGTGACGAAGCGGCAATTGATACATGTCACTTGATTGCTCTGGGACAATATTTACACAGATTAATTAATTGATTTTATATCATTCATAGTACACAAGAGTGATATATATATATATATATATATATAAGAACCAGGAAACCATGTATATTAGAAAAGGAGCACTAAAAAGCGGAAGGCTTAAAGCCAGTCGCTTATTTCCTCAGTGGACCACAATAAATACATGAGTTGAATGTTCTGTGTAAAAGTAAGTCTCTGCAATATAGATTAGGAAGAATGAGTATCGCAGAATACCTCTGCATTATAGATATAAATAAAAATGAACAACATATGTGACAACACGATTTTGACATCATGTCAAAATTATCACCGAGCAATTTTGGATAATTTATCGGAAAACATCATATTACGCTCGAAAGAAACTTCCACCTCCATTTCCCCCATGTGCCCTTCTTTTGTTTGCCTTTTGAAAATACTTAGAGATGGACTAGACCTAACATCAGTTTGGAGATTGTTTTCCAGCTCAATATCATAATACATGAAGCCTCTGCATTCTTGTTGCTTAACGTGTGGCACAATAAAATTCATTCACTGTTCCTGGTTTGATAACTGTGTCTGTCTGAAACTCGAGTCATGTTTGACATTTAAGATGGTGCTTTTCGACGACAAACCTTGCACACAAGTGAAACTGTAATGTAATCAACTCTTCTTTGCGAACATGGAAGAACACCTCCAGTTAGAGTCATAACGTTGTTTTGTACCGCTTGCAATTTATGTTTCAGACCGGTATCCAGGTTTCTGAATCATGAATTCTTGGCTAAATCAAGATTGTGCATAACATTTTCTTGTCTTTGAAGTCAAGATAAGATTGATTAACCTTCTGAGTTACACCTTTGCCGTGTATGGAGCCGGACAAATCTTCATCCAATGTAACCCCCAAGTACTTAATGGAGTCTTTGAGTGTTACAGATGTAGCCCGAATCTTAACGTCAAGAAGATTCTTTTGCTTTAATTTTGGTTTGGATCCTAAGAAAATGCTTTCCGTATTAGCCAAGTGAAGTGTGAATTGAGTCATCAGCATATATAAATAGCTTGAACAATGTTGCTGACTCCATATCATTGACATACACACACACACACAAAAAAAAAAAAAAAAAAAAAAAGCAGCAGCCCAGGTATGGACGGCTTGGGGGAGGCGCAGTCAATATTTTTTATTTTTTGGAGAGCTGATCTTGAATCATGGATCACAGTGAACTGCCTCCTCATACCTAGGTAGGATGAGAATTCACTGAGCCACCATCCAAGCCCAGCTCTGCCAACTTATGAAGTTGTATCTCGTGATTGACAGTATCGAATGCGTTTTGTTGACCTTTGCCGATGTTCATACAAATTAAGCGTATCGAATAAATTAGAGCCGTGTCAGTAGAATAAAAAGACCCCAAAACCTGATTGAAGACTGCTGAGGAGACTGTTTTCCAAATAAGATGAATGTTACTTATGATTTTTTTTTCAAGAATTATGGAAACAGCAGGGAGAATGGACACAGGTCTGTAATTGCCCTCGCAATTACGGTTTCCGTTCTTGTAAAATGGAACAACCCGAGAAATTTTAAACTCCTCAGGTAAGATGGATGTCCTGAGTGACATATTGAAATTGAACATAAAAGGCTTTGAAATAATGTTAGCTCCATCTTTAAGGAATCGAGCGCTGATGTTGCCAGTGCCTGTAGATTTTCAAATATTTAAAGACAGTAGTAATTTTGTAGCTTCATCCTCAGTGACCTTTGTAAATACAAATGAATTGTATTTGACCTCCTTTGACTGATAAAACTGCAAAGTATTTTCTCGGTTG
This sequence comes from Hermodice carunculata, assembly GCA_964020975.1. Lineage (NCBI taxonomy): Eukaryota > Metazoa > Annelida > Polychaeta > Eunicida > Amphinomidae > Hermodice > Hermodice carunculata. The sequence continues at coordinate 140,693,146 of OZ026612.1, forward strand.
TACACTCGGAAAAGTAATTTTTCAACCAATCTTTTGGCAACATTACAGAAATACTCATTGAATCTTTCAGCAACAAATGCATGATAAAAATTCATTTTTCTAGCAATGTGAAATTTTTACATGGCTGGAGAGTGGGTAACTATTTTTTCTCTCACGAGGGATGGTTGTTGGTGGGGCAAATCACGAGTGACGGCAGATCACTCGTGATTTTCCCCACCAACAACAATCTCTCGCAACGAGAAAATTAGTAACTCACTCCCAGCCATGTACGATTTTCTATTAGGAATCTGGACAACCTTGCATACATTTGTGTGTGGGTGACGTTGATCAAATTCGCAGGACCGTGCATGTTAAGCTTGTGAGGGATAATAGTAAAACCAGCCAAGTGGAGGAGACGAGTCAGCAGACTGGCCTCGTTCCCGAGGCGGATCACTCCGAGTGCTTGCACGAGGAGTGATCCGCCGCGGGAGGTGTTACTTTTATCCAGGCGGCTGGTTTTACTTTTATCCAGTAATTATAGCTGTAATCTTATTTTTATCGTTTAATACAAAAAAAAAGACAATTAAAAAAAGTTTCAACGTTTATTTCATCAAACAAGGCTTTGCATAGCTATGCGTATGAATAACTGTAACGCAGGATTCAGTAATTGGGTCATTTGAAAACTACATGCTTGACGTGCGCCAACTACAAGAATTTAGAAGGAAAGTAGTTCTCAGTGACCTTTGCATTGTGGTGATATGGATTGACCTTTGCACTGTGGTGATATGGACAGGGTTATCACCCAGTCTGTATCTTCCACCTTTTCTGGATGATACAGCTATAATTTCTGGATAAAATGATTTGACACACTCTAGTCAGCCTTGACATAATATCTCGGAACAGCTTTAACTGAAATAAAATGTATGTACATTTTACGTATTTGTCAGTATGACAGGGTCGCCAGAATGACATTGTCTATGACGATGAATGAATCTTTTATTGGCTGTACCTGTTTATAGTGGCAAGGCATTATGCCTGAATAGCACAGCACAGTTTATAATATAAAATGTATAAAAATAAATACAGTGTATACAGAACTTACACATACACATGTATCGCAGCAGGAAAACTAATACATACATACATATATATATATATATATATATATATATATATATATATATATATATATATATATATATATATATATATATATATATATATATACATTCAGAAAATCGATTTATTGTTATGATTAAATAGACGTCTTTCATCTTATGTTGAAATCTACTTGGTGTTATGATTATAGCGATTAAAACATATCATTATTTACTTCTGGCACTGGAAAAACACAGTCCTACGTACTGTCTCTCTCTTTGGTCTGATTTTATCATAACACCAAATATTTAATGATAACACTAAATATCGAATGCTATGATGAAACATTCCCGGAAATGAGATCGGTGAGTTAATGATAAAACTAATTCTGTTGAATTACTTTCGGGTGACCTTCGAATACACGTGATTTCCGACTTTCGCCATGTTTTATGTATCTGAACCCAGCATGTCGCGTATTGTATACAAGTTAACCAATGCTTGATCAACTTGTCTTGTACAGTCATTTGTAATGTTATCCTCTTGTAGGTTGAAAGGAATCGAACGTATTGTTGGTCTAATGGCCTCTAAAACACCGAGAGACGCGCTGGTCGTAGTTGCTGCCGCCATTTTACAATGATGGCGATACATTGGTTAGTTGCTACGTACGGAAAAGACAGAATGGGTTAATGGAAACGCTCCATGGTCTGCACGCCTGGTCCATTTTAATAATACATACATGCCATAATCCAATGTGACAAATATGGCTCATTTGTTTGTTTCGAGTCAGTAAATTAAAAAAAACAATTAAAGTTAAAGTTACTCATTAATTACTTGTTTGTTTTGCGTAGACCACAAATGCGGTCTCGTGTCTTGCAAAGTTTAATGGTTTTAGTTCCATTCATTGGGGGGAGCATTTATTGTCTTGCTGTGGCCCGGGTGGCATTTAACAAAAAGATATCCATTTGGAACGTGACAATTCAGATGGTTACAGAAATGTGTTCCTGGATGTGGATGTTCAGGTCACTAATGAGAGGTTAACTAGCCTTTCCCGACAGTTATATTTCGGAAGCTATTGGATATAATACATTTTTGTCACAAATATTGAGAATTCATCGTATTTGTTTTGTTCTCAATTTCAGGACTTTGCGTCTAGAACCAAATTATTTTACAACAAAGTTGGGTCAAGAGGATTCAAAGATGTACTTTTGAGCAAATATTTCTACACATTTTGATGTTAATATCCAGAGATTGTTAGAAAGTTTGCCTTCAATAATTTTAGATATTTTGCACTTGCCGGTTTTGCCACTTAATTTTATCCTTTGGTATCATTCTGTTTTAATATTCACCTTTTACGCATTTTAGGCTAGCATGTTTTCTGGAAAGTTAAACCCAAGGGCCTATCGGTAGCAAGCACAGTTACAAACTTGCCTAATTGTACTTAGAATCTGGTTAAATAATAATATTTTGATTATATTGTTAGAACGTTTGGCTGCAATAATTTTGAAGATTGAAGTCTTGCTGTTTTGCAACTTACTTTTAGCTTTTAGCATCATTCTGCTTTAATATTCATCTTTCATACATTTAAACCTTACATGTTTTCTGTAAGGTACCGCCAGGGACTATCAGTAGCAAGCAGCGGCTTACCAGAGTTACAAGTTTGCTTAATTGTACTTAGAATCTGGTTCAGAAAAATTATATTTTGATAACATGTTCTTGACTTATATGCTAACAACTTTCATTTTTTTCCGACATGTCTAAGAACACATTTACTCCATGTCAAAAAGTACTCAAATTTGACTGTATTTACTCAAATGTCACAAACTGAACACTTTATGCTAAAACATTAACTCAGAGTTGGCAGCGGTATAGAGCTTTATTGTTTGGAGACTTTCAAAGTGAGGAATAGGGGTCATCATGTTGTTTGTTTTACATTCCTTGTGCAGAATGTCCAATGTTGCAGGTTACAGACTACAGTTGTGATTGACTGGTTGCGCATCCCAACGGAGATAGTCAGTAATTGTAAAAATACTGTGTTTTCAGCATGCTGTAGCTTCTGTTTAAATAAAGTTAGCTAAGTCAGGTTTGCTGCATTGGAGAGTTGCTTCATTGGTGGTCATATGAGTGCACTGTCTTCCAGGCCAGGTGGGAACTTTATGGTGGGGAAGGACAATGATGTGACCCTGGCAAGAGCACAGTTCATACACCTGTATAAAGCTGACATCCAGGTGTTGTTTCGTATTTCAATTATCACAAATTAACGAGCTGGGAATTGTATGATAAAAATCCGTTCATATTTTTCTGACATTTTTATCTGTTAAATGCCGTTCACGGAATTTCAAAATACCAAAATGCTGATTTTTTAGACTGAAAAATGCTAATATGAAAAATAGAAGGATTTATAACTGTAGTCTGTGGCCTATTAGGGCTAACTCTGTATGTATTGGGACTCACATGGTCATGTTGTCATTCTATTATCGTCCATCAAGCAAGTTAAAAACGGGAAGGCAGCACTTTTTGACAGCTGCCTGGACAATTTTGAGTGATCCTAAAAACTTTTACATGGATGGAGCATGCAAGATATGGTCCTGGGACTGTAGATCACAAGGCAAATGGTTCGGGCTATGGTATGGTGTACCTCAGGCCAGCTTATGAAAGGAGAAAAGAAGTTTTACACCCACAGATCGGCTGTGAATATCAAGTTTAACAGTCTCAATTTTCTAAAAATTCATGAAATATCACATTTATGTCACAAATCATCATGCATAGACATGTTGCACCTATCAGTGGAACCACACTGCATAAATAATAACAGGATTCGCTGTAAGACATTTAACAAGTGCACAGGCTATGCCTCCTTTGCTGACTGCTTGGTAGATAGATAGCTTCCACAGGCCTTTGTATTTAGCGATACCTCACAGGTACCACACAGGTAATCATATGTGTGTATGAGAAATTAACGATGCTAATATGATCTGAATAAATTATGCTAATCCCATTGATATGAAACTTAGTGACCCTCTGTTTCAAACTTTTAATTTTGTGGCATTGTCATTGTAGGCCTACAGCCTCTATTCATATGCAGAGCTGTTTATACAAAATCATGTCAAAGTAATTTTCGGCATACCAGAAAAAAATGCGCATTGTCTGTCAGTAGAGCTGTACAAATCTTAGGTAAAATGTAAATTTCTTTGTTTTTTGGTTTTTGTTTCTCCCCCACCCCCACCCCACCCCCTTTTATTATTATTATTATTATTATTATTATTATTATTATTATTATTATTATTATTATTATTATTATTATTATTATTATTTTGGTAGACAAAAGCTTGTCATATATGTGTGTCATTTGACTGGGGTAAATCATTTAAAATCAGGCATGCTGACTTTGTTGAGCTGTTGAGTTCATCAGCATATTGTTTTCACATAAATGAATCAATTTATATCCATGAATATGGATGACAGCACTTATGAACTGCAGATTTTATAACTTTTACCAAGCTAGTGTACATAGGTGGCAAAACATTTGGACTTCGACATACAACCACATATAATTATAAGAGTTTCAGAAAGTGAAACAAGGGGAAAAACAGTTAGCTTCCATTAAACACTTGCCTGAAAACACTTGCGCCTGATAATTGGATTGATAATTGGATGCTTATCAAATTTAAAATCAGAGCACTTGTGAATACAAATATGCATTTATGATATTGGAGTAACTGTACAAACTTTTGTCATTTTCTTTCTAATATGTGCACATACACCAGAAACCATGTCAATAAACCACAACTTATACAGTCTACTGCAGAAAAAAGGCATAGCACTATTGGTTTGTGGAAGCTGGATCACCCAACTGCCCTCCTAATGTTCAAACAAAGGGCGCGTTAAAATTCCATAATTTTAGTACCAAAAAACATAATTTGCTGAATACTGCTACTCTAATCTGTGACCTACTGGTCATAAACTGTGCACTTTGATGGGCTAATAATGTTTAAACACTGAAACTGTTCCATTGTCTGCCATAATTCAGATTATATCAGGAAAATACTGCCATAATGACTGGTATTAGATGCTGACTTGGTGTAACTGATACTCCCCCCATCCGCCATTAATTCCTCAGCAGTGATAGATGTCATATTTTTTGTAGACAAATGTTACGAATCTATCCATATATAGTAAAAAAATCACCTATTTCCCCTAAAAATTCATAAAATTTTAGCAATATATTCAAATTTGGGGTTAAAATTAAGGGGTGGGGCATTGTAATTTGATCTCTCACTGTAAGGGCGGGACATGCAGGCAAGTGTTTATGGGTTTGCATCATAGCCCATTGTGTATCGTATTCATATTGGACAGAAAAGAATTGATTGGATGCAATTATATAATTTTCCTCAAAATTTTAATTAATTATTTTTTTTGTCATAAAAACTGATTTTTCATATTTAAAGGTTGCTTGCAAAAAAGTTGATATTTTCTTTTATATTGAAGTTTGGTAAAGTTAATGCAAATCCTTTGCAGAAAACAAGTTGTGGCTTCAGTTAAACAAGTTTTATAAATTTTGATAAGTCTAATAGGTTACAGACTACAGTTGTGATTGGCTGGTTGCGCATCCCAACGGAGATAGTCAGTAATTGTAGAAATACTGTGTTTTCAGCATGCTGTAGCTTCTGTTTAAATAAAGTTAGCTAAGTCAGGTTTGCTGCATCGGAGAGTTGCTTCATTGGTGGTCATATGAGTGCACTGTCTTCCAGGCCAGGTGGGAACTTTATGGTGGGGAAGGACAATGATGTGACCCTGGCAAGAGCACAGTTCATACACCTGTATAAAGCTGACATCCAGGTGTTGTTTCGTATTTCAATTATCACAAATTAACGAGCTGGGAATTGTATGACAAAAATCCGTTCATATTTTTCTGACATTTTTATCTGTTAAATGCCGTTCACGGAATTTCAAAATACCAAAATGCTGATTTTTTAGACTGAAAAATGCTAATATGAAAAATAGAAGGATTTATAACTGTAGTCTGTGGCCTGCAGTGCTTGTTAGGATTTTTCCTCGGTTTGTACAGGTGGTCTAGTTGTAACTGTTTATTTTATATTCACTGGGACTGACTTTAATGCCCCAGTTTGTTTCTACTTCACTGACAGGTGGTTTAACTGAGGTAAGCTATCCAGCTAGAAAGGGTGGATACTTGTTTAGGGGTAAGTCAAATTATTCTTAACTGAACATTCTATACAAATTTAGTAATTATGTTTGGTTTGACAGGTATTCTTTATTCATATCGAAGCTCTGCCCTTATAAGCAAACTTCACTTCTTTAGCTAATGCACTATTTGATACGTTCATATATTTATTCATTATTATGTGGGTTGTCTATGCAGCATATTAAGCTAAGACAAGGAACCGCTACTCAGAGAGACATGTACAGGTACAGGCTCGGAATCATGTTCTGACTGGTTACCCCCTGTAGACCATTTACTTTATTTGGGCTGATGCAGCCAGCTTCAATATTCTACAGAAGGACTTTTGCAATATGGACAATAGTACTTCCATATTTATATAGGTTAGACAATGACAGGTAAACGTATGGACTGTAAATAGTTCGAACTGCGGAATAGGGTAATAACCAACAGGAACTGGTTCTGTACAAAAATATACAACTAAAATAACATGAAATCGAATTGAACATATCATTAATTCTATTTAGTCACAAGATAAACTATCAGGGTATTTCAACATCTGATCAAATCGATTTGAAGGTATGACTAAGTACATTTAAACGTATGTTTAAATATACCATATTCAATCACAACAGTAAATCGATTTAGCGATATGATTAAATGCAATTGATTATATTGCCATGATTAGTTTGTATGGATATTTATATTATGATCTAATTCTAGTTTTGAATAAGGCAGCATTCATTATTTTGGCAATGCAAAATATAAAGATCTCTTATGTAAAAAGTCACTCAAAAAATACTTTGTTTTGATTTTATAATATTGGAAATTATATTAAGATTGTAAAGAAACAAAGAAATACAAAGGCCGTGACTTTGCTGTGTTTGGGATGAGTAAGCTTATTTTGTAATTAATTATTCTGGTTGTGGATTGGCCGTGCCAAATCCTTCGTGCTGGCTGAAATTCTTCAGACAGCACAGGGTCTGAGGGCCGGATAACTTCTATATTGGTATCTAACAACAGAGTGATTATCCAAAGCATCAGAGGCTGTGTTGTTTCATTATTTATCCTTCTGTGGTTTTGCAAGGTGAGTGAAAGTCGATTTACAGAATGACAGAGTGTAGAAAGTTTTCTATTTTCTTTCTGTTCTATCTGTTTGTTTGTAAAGAATATGTGTTCTGTATGCAGGCATTGAGTGAATGGTTATCAGGCAGTTAGTAAAAAAATAGAATTTTCTCCATACACGGATTGCATTGGTATCCCTAAAAAGTAAATGATATCTCTTATACTCAGAAATCATGTCGCCACTTTCCCGACCTCCACTGCCATACCAGTGAGTAATAGAGTTTGCCCGCAGTAGAGTATAGAGCGACATATGGTAGAGAAGGCGATAATCTCATTAAATGGATCTTGTCTTATGATTAAATAAAAGAAAGCTTTTCCAAATAAGACATATCTTCAAATACATTTCATGATAAGGTAAAATCGCATCATTGTTATCTTTAGATATTTGATGATATCTTCAAATAATCACTGTTATGATCCAATATTTAATGATAACATTAAATAGAATTGATCATATCCTTAAATATTTGATGATATGTTCGAATACTGAATAAAAGGAGAACGGTGTTCCATGATATTTATATATATACTCACCAGCCTAATTCTGCCACTTGAAAATTATAGCACCTCTAATTCCAACAGTATAATGTATAAACATTTTGACCAGAAGTATAATTTAGTAATCCTTGCTTTTCAAGAGCATGTTACATTTCCCTTCCGAGTTTTTGACTCTCACAACTAACAAAAATTCATGACATCTCCGCCATCAAAATAGCTCTCTGATTGGAAATGTTTACAAAACAATAAATGATTAATTTCGTCCTTAGTTAATTTATATGTGTCGCATATTCTTTCTTAAACAGGTATTTTAGTTAGCCGTCCCAGTTCAATGTTTACATTGGGTGCTCTTATTCTCAGATGAGTGGAGATACTTCTGGAGCTGTAACCATTCATTACTATCAAATGTGGTTCTAATTCGAATTTTAATTTGCATATGTTCGTAATTTTTGTGCGGTAAAGTCCATAATACATTGCTATTGAGTCAAGAGTCTAACTTCTCGTAAATTGTGAATAATAATTTTAGGACAAGAATCTCCAAATACATCACTTCCATCATGCCAAATATGAACACAACCAATCGTGGAAAATGTTTGCCTTAATGATATTATCCGATATGGTATAAGAAAAATAGTATTAAACACATGACATTCCAGTTTGGGTTCGTATCTTGATCTGATAGGGCTTGACGTGGGTATGAATATAGGTTACCTTCATCATGTTATAATATCAATATAATTATTCATAAACATCGCTGTGCATGTGGTGATTAACCATTCTACATTATTAAGACCTTGCACAAGGCTGCGTGTTGATTATCATGAAGTCAAGACTTAAATTGATTCAAAAAGTACACAACTCTATATATGAGATTTCATTACACATTTTCCGACACCCGAGATTACTCTTTTCAGCTTATCGCCACCGAGGTTCATATGAACACATGACATTTGACCTTCACCTCTACCCTTTGGGTCAAACAGGATTCTACAACATCATCGTGCACCCCATAGCTGTCACAGTTCGGTGTGGAATTTCACAAAGATATAACACCAAGAAATGACATTGTTTCAGGTCAATCTGACCAATCACTTAATACTTTATACATCCTGCAATGTTGGCCAAATTATATAACTGTCATAATTCATTTGTTTCTATTGTGATAACTAAAATATAACGTTCATTTTGATGACCATATTGCAATCTTACATCATGGGACTGCATACTTATGGTCATAAATTTTCCGGTGGGACTGATTTCTCCGTTAGTTCACAAGGAGTTCCTGTTGGCTAATGTTTGAATCTGAAATTGGTTTCTGTTTACAAATTTTGAATCTAATTCAGGTTCAATTCAGATCTTTGGAGGCTACAACATGATTGAAAAGATGTCGGTTAATATAAAAGTTGGCAAAATTGTGTTTTGGGGTCATATCGGGAAATTAAATGCTCTGCAATACAATGATTTTACAGTACTATACGCACCACTTTGGTTGCATCATATTTCCCAAATGAAAACAACTCTAAAATCATTTAATTTGACGTCTTCTCTTTTACATACGAGTACATAAAATATGAACCGTTACCTAATCATACCTGACTGGATTTATATTGTTTATATGTCTGAAGTTGCCCCGAAAGACCATGTTTTGCCATCGCGATGCTCTCATCAACTTCTAACACACAACAGTGCTCTTGCTGCTGCACGACAAGGGAGAAATATATTAACCGACATCTTTTCAATCATGTTGTAGCCTCCAAAGATCTCATGGTAACTGAAGCATAAAGAGCAAAACAAATGTCAAGTGGCGTTCTAGATTTGTCCAATAAATCTAGAAGTCTAAAAAATACCCAGACTGCTGGTTTGCAAAGGTAGGAACGGAAAATCAAGCTTCAAACAATTGTAAATCATTATAAATAAAGAAAGTATATTTGATGTTCCCTCCTTGCTCTAAAAGAGAAAAAAAGCAGGTGTTCCGTGTGCGCGCCAGGCCTCCCCTCAATTTTAAACCTTAATTTGAAATGTTTTGAAACAGTTCTGTGATAAACATTGATTTGAACAAAAGATGAAATAAGCAGTTCATTTTATTAACTAACTCTAGGTTCTGTGGCCAAGTGCACATGTATGTGACGTCATAGCTCTATGCTTTGTTATCCATCTCCTGGCTGCTTCAGTGGGGTAACATGCACTGTAAATTGCTCTCATTTTGCCGTACTCTTATTTTCGTTTATTTCGCTGATGGCACCACGAAAATAAAAACACAGTCAAACAGTATTTTGAAATTGTTTGAATTGGAATTATGTCCAAAACAATAAAATTAAAACTACAGTGAAATGTCAAAAATACAAAAAGTGCGAATTTATACACGTGAAAATAAGGCATTTCACATTATCTAAGAACACATTTTGGGAACAAAATTGATTCTTTGATGAGATAATTTCACTAACCGTATTCTATTTCGCCCCCTCATATCCCATAATAGACTCAGATTCAAGAAAAATACGTGTACATACAAAATTCCTTAAGGTTTAATTTGGAACGGACAGAAGAGAAATTTTATTTCTGGAAATGTTGAATTGGCATGCTTAAATATGATTGCACTTATGGGAGTTCTTTAAAGTGAGGCATAAAAAGTAATTGAATGGCGTGAATTGATAGCACATGATCGGAAGGGGAAAATTATGGTTCTTTGCATATGCTGTACACTGGGGTACGGTAGCACGTTTCGGCACATATGCACAGAACCACAAATTTGGTCTTGCGGACCATGCAGTCTAGATTTACCACATTCTGAATTTGTTTTTACGTTTATATTGTTGTAAAAGAAAACCGTATCGCCATCGGCCATATGACCTGGATGGCAGAAAATATATATCTAACGAAAGAAAATAGTTCCCAGAGTGACACAATTTTTTTTTTGGTCACTTACTTTACAATTATAACCAAAATTTTGTGTGCAAGAGCAATGTATGTTGTTTTGCATGATCTTGCGTTGCAGTGAATTTACAAAAAAATCGTTGCTGTGTGTGACAAGCCAGACAACTGCGATGAGTTAATCGACTTATGCTTCAGGAAGAATGTTTGTGGGAAAAAATAAGTTGTTCTAGTTCTAATGCCTGTGTAAATGTATAAACGACGCCACATGTAAATATAGATTAAATAAGAAACGTAGAAGATTACAGAATATATGCTTGCTCTGTTCATCTGTGCGGTTGACCAAGCTGTTACTTCTTTGGAAGAGGAGTATCTCTTAGATACGCAAGAAGTGGGACAAATTTTGGCTAGCACGTTTAGAGCTGCATGTTTCAGGTTGTGTTCAATTGTGCACACTTGGTATTGTCTAATTTCAATTCGTGGATCTGGCAAATAAATTCCCTTGCCCGGATGAACCACACGCATCCAAACGCGTAAATAATTAACTGTTTCTGTTTGTTTGTTTGTTTGTTTTTTTTTAATTTTATATCATTACAATTTTTTTTTTAATTTTGCACAGCGGAACTTCTGATATTTTTTTCACCGTGAACGGTTTTTAGTAGCTGTTTTGTGTTCGCTGAACTGTATGGACGCTTTATGTGCAACGCTGTGAACTGAATTGTCCTGTTTGCCAAACACCTGTCAGTTAAGGAATTAGAAGAGAGGAAGCAGCAATTTTATCCAACCATGTCAACCATAGGAGGTAGAGTCTTTGTTTGAAATGTTATTCTCACGCACCGTGGTCAACATGAGCGCCACCTGTGAGTTGTCAGAATTCTAGGCTTCTTTTGGCGTGGGAAGTGTGCCAAACTTCTTCATTAACCGGCTATTTGTCACGAAGACGCTGCCAAAAGGTGACATACGGGGAATATGTATGAGTGGGGTGCATAGAAAAGCGTGGGATCTAACGGCACACAGGGTACATTGACTGAACTGACCTAGATCTGCATTGTCTCTCATGACAACTGTCACCTCTAACTGATACATCCCTGAGGTCCTCCAATTTTCCCGGCTCGACCCATCCATAGGTCTCTACGTTTCAGGTCTGCAGGTGAGTGTCGAAATTAATTATACGTCACCTAGTATTCTGTCCAAACCCCCTAGGGTATGTCTTGTAAAATATGACATTCATGCAGATAACATAGCCACACTTTTTTTTATTTTAGACTTGAAAGGCCACCGCTGACAAAATGCTTTCCACTACATACAGGTTACCGAAAAATGTCAGTTACCCTAGGCAGAAAAATGAAAAACAGTTACTCTTAACAGTTGAATGACAATACTACATTTTCAAGCATTTGTGCCTGTTAATAACGATTTTCACCCCTTCGTCTATCATAATGAATAACAAAACTCACATATTGTTAAAGATATCACTTTAATTGGATATTATTCTGAAAATTTGCATTTAGGATGACACAGATTTTACAGAGATACATTAACGTAGATGCATGTGAAACGATGCACATCGTTACTTGGATGCAGAGTGTTTCTAAAAATGTGAAGTGACACCTTGATTATACACATTGGACAATGACAAGATAATGCAAAATTTGTTGTCATACAACTTTGGCATATTAGGTGAACACTTAAACATTTTGTCAACCCATATAGCAAAATTACATTATATTATATTATTTTATATATATATATATATATATATATATATATATATATATATATATATATGTGTGTGTGTGTGTGTGTATATATATATACATATATATGTGTGTATATATATGTATATATATATATATATATATATATATATATATATATATATATATATATATATATATATATATATATATATATACGATAGACTTACTATTTAGGAAAAACCACAGGCTAGACAACTTTTAGCAGGGTGCCACGTGTAGTTTCGGCGTTGTGCAATGTTGATTGCAAACAACGACTCGTAAAATAAAAAGCAAAATCATTGGGGTGTTGCTTTCCACGTTTAAATCAGTCATTTTGAAGCTTCTACGTTAGCTCTTTGTTTGAATTTTACTTTATGGACTGCAGTCAGCCACTGTTTCAGTCAGGTGAGCAGTAGTGGGTCAAACAGAACCAGTCTTTAGGAACTTGAATCATAAATAGCAGATCTGAAAATAGATATTTTTAATTATATAAACAAATCTTCAGCAAACTGAAATTTTTACCAGCATCCTGTATTTTATCTCTTGAACATCATTATATCAGACCCGCGTGAAGAAATAATAACATGTTCAGGAAAACGTTACAATTATATGACCCTCATGATGGAGGAATCATAACACATGCTAAAGAATTGTTTTTTGGTGTATATCCTGTGATGTTCATTAAACGATCCTCATTATCATCATGGTGTGAGAGTGTGCATCCAGACCAATACTCCCTCTACCTGTTTGCTGAAGATTTTGTTTATATAATTAATTCTCCGAGACATAATATTCAATAGCATCAGAATTTCCATGCAACAACAGGTGACACAAACTTAGACATACAATTGAACCTGTCTTAAGGGACCACCCACAGGACCTGTGAAAATGGTCCTTTCTGACAGGTGGTCCTTAAGGCAGGTAAAAAAGGAACTTAAATGATGCTAATTGGGATTTTGAGACTAGTCCTTTAGCAAAGGTGGTCCCTCAGCAGAGGTGGGCTCGTAGGGAGGTTCTATTGTACATCCAATAGAAAAACAAATTAGGGAAAGTTTAAGATATTTCTGTTAAAAAAAAACCTGGATAACTTTGGTTATCGACATAATTGTATGATAAATAGGGGTCGAGACTCTTGGTTTGGGTACATAAAATTGTCTGCACGTTGCACGGGAATTCTCTCTGAACCTTGACGAACCGAAAAGAAAAAGGAAGAAAGTGGTATTATAGTGTTTATAACTATAAGATGGTATCCATGCATGCCCAAAGGAAGCGAATATCATTTATCTATTCAGATGCACATTCAGAAGAGAATTCATCGGAGTAAGAAAAAATCCCGAATCCTCTTTGCATGCAGCATATCACTGCAATCCACCTGACGGGCTGGCTAATTCATACGCAGCTCTGACTTTCATTTGATTTATTATTCCTATTAGTATATGAAGAAAAATAACACTCAAAAACTGCGACTCGCTTTAGTATGCAAACCATGACCGTCAGATCGTGATGCCACTCTGGTCTGTGGCGGGTATACACACACCTGAAGCAAGGTACATCAGGCAATGTGCTCTGAAAAACCTGTGCCGCCACATGTGTGTTTTATGATATCACATGTACTCAATTTATTTGAATTTGAAAATTAAATGATAATCTCTTCAACAAATGATTAAATGTCCAACATACTTTGCCCTTTGTTATTTTTGTGGAGATTTAAGGGTTTCGGTTGTTTGAAAAGGCACCAAAGCGAGGCCGTAACAATGTTGGTGCACGTCCCGCTCGTGGCTATAGGTCAAACATATACCAAGCCGGATCTCTTGACTAACCAACCAAATCTGTCTGTATCATTACATAACATCATTCTCGATACGTTTACCTGTTGAAAACTCGATGCACCATCCATTTTTGTAACCACAATTCTAGGATTTGCAATATCACGGTCACTGCCAACATTTGTGTTTGAATCTTTGTTAGTAAATTGTCAACTTTCACCCTTCAAATATATATAGTTCACACGTATGTCTATAGAAATAAAATGTAAGATGAATGAATGAATGAATGAATGAATGAATGAATGAATAAATAAATAAATAAATAAATAAATAAATAAATAAATAAATAAATAAATAAATAAATAAATAAATAAATGAATAACTTGCAATATAGGTTAGCCTTCTTTAAGCTTCACATTTTGGTCAGACGTCATTTTTCAGAAACTGTTTCTCCACCTGGCCCCAACCAACCACGACGTGCTGTAGATCTATCTATCTATCTATCTATCTATCTATCTATCTATCTATCTATCTATCTATCTATCTATCTATCTGTCTGTCTGTCTGTCTGTCTGTCTGTCTGTCTGTCTGTCTGTCTATCTATCTATCTATCTATCTATCTATCTATTTTTCTATCTATCTTTCTATCTATCTATCTATCTATCTATCTATCTTGCCTTTGTTTGGATCTATATATTTGTAACATTTTGCTGCCCAGATGACGATTTTGAAACAGTAATGGTTTTATTTTGACCTATTACCTAATTTACATGAATGAAGTTATGTTATTTCAGCATGTCAACGCAGAGAAACCATTTCGATTGGTGTATGTATGGCGGCCTGCACACCTTAATTCTGTGATTACATATAAGCATCGCTTTAGACATGTTGTAAATGTTCAGTGTTACGACATGCTGCATGGCGGGAAAGAGTTGATATGCTTTGCCATCGTTACTTTCACAATTTTCATATTTCTCTGGTACCCACGTGGAAGAAACAAAAAAACATTCATATCAAAGTCTATGGACATACCTGTAATGAAACTTCAACAACTTAATCATAATGTGCCGTTCAATGACAGCCATATTAAACCTTCTTCAGTGTTGCAAATTCCTGGAGAGGAAATTTACCTACATAAAGCCTATTTGGACAGTCGTTATGGACAGAGGATTATACGAGTATTCGGCATATTAAAAAGAGGCCAGGACATCAAAGTGTATTGCAGTTTCAAGAAAAGCAAGAAAGGAGCCCTTGAAATACCTGCTGTCACAAACCATATATATCCCGGTTGGCCAATCTTAACATATTATTATGCAGTGGGCTATTATTGTACCTTACCGCCATCCTCTCAGACGCTGCTGACACCGACTTACGTATGTCTGTCGACGTCACGGAGTGGAGGAACTGTCTGTTTGAGGGTGTTTAAATCCATGACATCTACTTCCAACGACCTGGCTATATGTGTAAAGGCATGGTCAGGACGTCTAGACCCTGTCGCTCTAGTGGAATGGATAGAGATATACCGAGAGCTGGGAATTAATAAAGTCTTGTTTTATGAGCACGACGTACGAGGACCAGCCAAAGATGTGTTAAAGTATTATCAATATGTGGGTTTCGTCGATATTATACATTTCCAATTCCACAGAGAGTTGATTGAAAAATTACGATTGATATATAACCCAAGATACAGAGGAGAGATCATGAATGGCTTGTCCCAGCAGCTCTATCTAATCTCAATTAACGAGTGCCTATACACGTTTTCTCATCGCTATAAATATATATTGCAAGTTGATTTAGATGAACTTGTTTTGCCAACCAAGAACGAACTGCTACTGGAATCCGTACTGAGAGCAGTGAGACGATTTCCCAGCATGGCGGGGTTTTCCTTCTGGACCGGCTGGCACTTCTCGGATTTTGGGCCAAAACCAGGCATTCCAGAGTATCTCAAAATGTTAAGGTATCCACGTCGTACTGACGTCATAAACGTTCAGCCTAAATCTATTATAAGAACAGACAGATTTATCACCATTAACTGGCACGGAGTTATAACAGCCCATACCCCCAACGGAGACAGCCCCTTTATCAATTACAACTTGCCCTGGCGGGAGTACGGCTATGTTCATCATTATCGTGGGAGATGTATTTTGAAGTTCAAGGCGCCATATTGTTATAACCTCACACGAACATTTAGCGAGAGTGTTGTGATGATAGAGTATGCAAAACGCATGCATCTGCAAGTTCTGGCGGTTTTGAAGCACCTTGGTCTGTTTGCCAAGACCTAATCCTTGCCACCGCGCTATATGCATTTCTTTTGGAGGTTTGACCTCTTTAGGTACGGCACACGAGAGCCATGAGACAAAGCGACGACCCTCACTTAATGTGTAGGGTTTCCAATGTATAAATGACAAGTTTCCCTTCGAGGGGATTATTTCTCTTTACAACCGCAGAATACATGGTGAATCTGACAGAGGGACTGCTAGCCCTAATTTACATGACACATCACTTTCTGCCTGCAGTTCCTTACAACCACTGACCACTGGGGAGCTAAACTTGTTTATCTGCCAGGTGTCCCCTCCCGCGAGGGTTACAATCAGGGTATATGTAGCAGCGCTGCCATCTGTAGTCAGCGGCCTCTATTGCACGACGCTGTACGGTTGACTAGGCAGCAAAGGCTTGACTTTAATCTCCCCGAACAAGGATTGATGCTCGGCTTAGGCAGCAAACGAATAGATGAGATACCCTATGGATGAGATACCCTATGGGTGAGATACCCTATGGGTGGCAGCTGAATATCGTGATAGCCACCTCAGGCGTAGACCAAGAGGTTATCACGACATGTGACCTGCCCATCCATGTGGTATCTCACATATTCATCAGAGGTTTACAAATGCCTTCACGTGTAGCATGTTATTGGCTACTTTATGATGTTACATCTTGATGTAAATGTCGAATAAAATAGGTTCTAAGTTCTATTCTGTAAAACTCTCATTATCTCTGATAAACTCCGGTATTTTTCGACGATCACTTTGTTTAGTGATCCGAGAAAAGGACATTGTTAGAAGGATTGCGACTGGCTTCGCTATGGGTATAATTCATCTCCATAGAATATAGTCTCATGTCACTAAGACTGTACCGGCAGGTCTATATAATATTTTATGTTTGGAACGAGCGGTACTCGAACCTGCAACCTTTGGCACCAGTCGCCTACCTGAAATGGGAAACGCACATATCCACCCGACCAAATAATTTGTTTTTACAGAGTCCGTCGTTTTCCATCGCCATGCTAAAAAGACAGGAAGTAAACGGTTACAGGAAGTAAACGGTTACAGGAAGTAAACGGTTACATTCATGTCAATACTTGACTTCTTGTGTTAATTACGTAAAACAACAAAGGGGTCCATACAAGCCCCTTTCCTTTTTTCAATTGTGGCCTGTAAAATCCCTGAAAGGGTTGTTTGTGATCGATTATCATTAATTTCTGCAGGGCCAACAACTTGTCATTAGCTGACAGACTGGGGTGGGAATCGCCAAATTTCTCACGAAGCTTGCAGGTTTGAGTAATTAGTAATAAAAAATATCGTAGGAACTTAACGTGCAATTCAACAAATTTACCCTGAAGAATATTTGCTCAAGAAAGTTACGAACAACAGACATTGATAGTAACGTGACTTGAGGCTAAACAAAATGACGCGTTCAGGCGTTCATTTAATAGTAAAAAAGGGTATTCAAACTCTATTGATAATGGCTCCGATGTGGAACAGATAAATAGGACTGACAGATCATCCGCCATGTACCTGATAATTAATGCAAGGGACTGATAGTCATAGGCCTATATTGGTTTCGGTGAAATACCATTGCTACGCAGGCCTCAAGTTGATGGCGATGCCCATGAACAATTCTGAAATTATCAATGCTTAGACAGACCACTAGTTTTTTTCATCACAAAACTGTTTCAAAGAAGATTTTGATTAAAAAAAGCATGTTATCCCTGCCGCCTCCAATCCACTTGTGGGTACTTTCTCTCCTTAGCCATATGTTTAAGTACCGTCAGATGTTGCTCTCAATCAAGTCGTCGTGAAAAAGCAAGAGGCCTATGGGCCTAATGTTCTGCTGACTACCCATCATCAAAGAGTCCTTTTCTGAAACGTATTCCATCCACAACCTTGAACGATTAATCAAAGTCATCCATATCATGCAATATCAAACTTTGACATAATTCACATTTGTGGTACATTCGGCATCTTTCTCCCTATTCTTTATCAAGTTATTAAATAAATGTTCTTTTCTTAAGTGCTTAATGACCTTACAAAATAGGCCAAGGTGACACAATCAGTCGGTCACGATAATCCAGAAACTAGCTCACAAAGTAGAGTTTTTGTACTTAAGTGCAATTTTGATCCGGAAGCTCAATTCTCATTGCCATGAATGTCCAAGCTACATCATGCCATTAAAAAAATCACCTCTTTCAACTTAACAGGTCTGGTGATCTAACAATAATTAGTTAAGGTCACTGATCTTATACAGCATAAAAGTATTGGTCATAAACTATATATCCTGTAAATTTGGTAGGTCTAACTCAATTACTTTGCGAGATATGGAAGTATGTTTTAGACATGGAAGTCATAATTTCTGCCAAATTATAGGTGGTGGTACTGGTGTCATAAGGAACTGAGACTTTGACCTTTTCTAGAATCCCACTTTATTTCGTGAAGATGCATGAAAAGTTAGAATGCGGGACTGGTCACACAATTTTCACACTTTGAACCATGTATTACATAATACTCTAGGTAAGGTGGCGCCACCAACATTGGCCTCGATATAGACTCTCATACACTTTATAAGTCCTAGAGGGTATGTAGGCTTAACTAAAAAGCTGTTGAGGTAAAGAACAGTGGCAAGATGACCCCTTTATTCCAATTGGCCATTTCACCTTGACCTTCAAACTCTGATTAAATGTGGGGCCCACATCCAGCTGGCCATATAGTCCCAATAAATTTCGTGAAGATATATCACATATTAAGGATGCTAGAGAGGTCACAAGATTTTTGACATTTTTGTCCCATATGTTACATAATACTGCAGGTCATTTGCACAAAGGAGCAGCATCGGGTTACTGTCCTGCCAGCCTCTGTTCCCTGATCGCAGCCTGCCCCTAAAAACACACAAAAAAGCAAAATAAAAAAATCCTGATGGAAATATGGGTAATGGGTCTGGTAACTGGTGGCAAAATATTCAGTTCAGGGTGTGACAAGTTTGCTGAGCAACACAATGGTCTAGTCTGGTAGCTAATGACATCTGGTGGCTGAAACATGCAGTTCTGGGTTTGAAAAGTCCACTGGGCAACAAATTCTTTGTATGTGGAGAGCAAAGTTGGACCTGGAAAAGTCAATACTTTCCTTTGAAGTATTGACATGAGCATGAAACTTCCTATGTGTGAAAAATTAAACATGCAACTAAAGGAGCAAATACATGTTAATGTCTGTATACCCACACCCTGTATGATGGCTGGCAGCAGAGTGGGCCACTCATACATGAGGGCTGCAGTACGCCTGCTGTTTGGTTGAAAAGTCAAACTTAGAAATGTCCCCAGTGCGTCAATTGGCATCTTACCGCTGAACATTGAAATCGTCAAATTTTGTTTTCACATTTTGACAATAATGGAAGAAGTTGTTAATACATGCCACAGCTACACAGTACTTCACACGCTGTAGTAGGCTGACAGAAGATAAGTTGTAAAAGGACTGCTGTGTCTTCATCTATACAGCAAACAGCCAGTGCACTCCTGCACTTTATAAAAGTGTAATCGAGGTATGCAGCTCTCTGTTAGAGCACCAGTTTCATCAATGACTGCACGGCTGAATGGTTTCCATGGCAACTTATTGATCAGGCCAGTAATAACTCAACTAATTATGCACTAGAGTGTCATGGATGAGTCACACACACACACATACACACACACACACACACACACACACACACACACACACACACACACACTCTCTCTCTCTCTCTCTCTCTCTCTCTCTCTTCTAGCTCCACTAAAGAGGGGTCATACCAGATACACTCCAGGGAGATTATGTAAACACAATTCTTGCTTTCGCTTTATGTTAGGAAGCAGTTCAAATTGATGGAATTAGTAGAATTTAGGCTGGAATAGATTTGTGGGGGTGGGAGTGGAATGGAGTTAAGCTATATATGATGAATAGTTTGTCAACCTGCATCCTAAACGTTTTTTTTTTACAGAATGTTCCTCACTGATGAATTAGCATGCTTGGTAAATAACTTGTGGACTCTTTCAACGTACAGTTTTGTTTTGTTGTGTTTTTTTTTGCATCATCAGAAAGGCATACATATATTAATGTAAGTTATTTCAGCAGATTGGACTAGATTGTTTCCGACTTAGTGTGACGATACACTGCAGTTTGTTTTCCAAATATTGTATAGTATTTTTTGGTGAACTATTTTTGTCTAATCTGAAGCCTTTTGTGTATTGAATGACAGATCCATTCCAGTGAAGTTGACCCGTCATTGGCTAATTAATGTTAATGTGTACCATTAGTACACTACTAGAAGACTATTTTAGATATAGAAACTCCAAACCAGGCATGATGTACTTCTACACATGGCTTTTTCATGAAAATGGGTGACAGTGTTGAAAAGTATGGCAAATTAGGGCTATTTAAAAACTTACACTTTGAATGTTTTGAATTTTATTTTGTGCTTATTATGGGTACTTGAATGGTTTAAATGTTGAATATCTTCAAAACTCATATAGGTAGAGATGCCATTCCGACTCCAAGTTTGCAGTTTGTTGCGTAGGTGCATCCAACGGACCATTGATACAAGTTGTAGAATTTTAATTGATGCCAATTAGGGGAACTTCAAAAGTTGAAATGTTGAATATCTTGAAAACTGTTGCCGTTAGAGATGCCATTCTAACTTTTAATGATAGGCGCATTCATTGAACCACAGACAAAAGCTGAAAAATGTTTAATTTATGCTAATTAGGGCCATTTGAAAAGTTTGAATGTTGAATATTTCAAAACCTATTATAGGTAGAAGCGCCTTTTCCTTTTCAATTCATAGGTTTGTGCTAAGGGCACATCAAATAAACCGCAAACAGAAGCTGTCACGAGCATTTAAATCGATGCAAATTTGGAGGCACACAGATTTGCCTGGTTGCAAATCTTCTTTTTTAGTTTCCACCTAGATTTGGTTATCTTCTGTTTTGTTACCAATGAAAAGACCACATGTCCTCAAGTTGGGGAAGTTTGTTGCTATCAAACAAGCAGTGAACTGAATCCCCAAATTCACAGCCTGTGACAGGCTGTGATAAAAAGCGCCGTTTTATGTGCCCTCTGTGTACAGGTCTGTATTCTGTAACTCATCCTGACTGCCTTCTTTGCGGCCTTCCCTTCAATTCTGAAAAGCTATCTGATCATAATAAATTTGTTTATGGAGGGAATTCTTCGTTTGGACGAATTCATACGAAAAAAAATATTATTCTATGTTTGGGGATAAATTATCATTTTCTGGAATGAAATTCAGAAGTAGTAACTCGCTATATATCCCATGACGTAAACATTGTCACATGTCACCGGAAGTGCCTGCAGCAGTGACGTAGTGCATGAACAAGTTTAAAAAAAAGCAAACATGCGCGAGGGCTATGTGACTATAGGCCTAAGTCACACCTGACGTGAGATAACTTAGACGAAAGGACACAAATATTTCACATCAGATCGGTTTTGAAAGTAGGCCTAGGGCATTTATTTCCTTTTTTTTGGGGGGGGGGGGTAAATACCCAATTAAGCAAAAAAATCTTTCACTGGTGGAGAGTGAGTTGTGGTACCATTTTCACTCAATCGAGATTGCTGTTGGTGTGGAAAATGGTAGCCCATTCTCAGCTATATAAGAGTCTCTCTGCATACTTTTTGAAAGAAAAAATAACAGGTCAAAGGGAATTGTCTCTAACCTGATGGGATTCAATTTAATATGCAAAAATCTGTACACATATGATAGTTGGTAGGGGTTACTGTAAGGTAATGGATAAACACGCTGGAACCTCCTGCCTTTTAGGACCGTGGAGCATAATTTAGGTTAAAAATTGTCTGCAATCAATTGTGTTCCGATGGATATTTTTAATCGACCATAGAATATGAAAATAATTCATTTGGCTTCTAATGTTATGATGCTGAGTTATTGTGGCGTTCCAAAAAATGTACAGTATAGCCCATAAATCTTCAGCAAGCTGGCATAACATAAAAGCACCGGAAACTATCATGTTCCAAAACTACGCTTGCAAACTAAAGTCAGTCACGAATAGCAGTAAATGAAATCGTGTCCTTTTTTATATAAGAAGGATGTAAAAACAATTTTTTGCAAGGAATTACAGGCCTAACCCACAGAAGTTCCACTGAAGTACCACCGCCCAGTCCGTTGAAGATATCAGACATTTCACGGAATTTACGGGGCCAAAGGCATACAGTTACTGTTCCTTTCCATTCTTGACCGGGCACAGCACAAAACACGTCTCAGTGCCAAGTATTCTTGAATGATTTCCCACGAGAAGATCCAATTGTTGAGCAGAAATTGCCCAAACACAATGACAGGGTACCTTTATGTAAGCTAACGAAGTTTATATTTACTGCCACCAAGAACTGGGCAGCTGAAAACACGCACGAATTAAATAAAAATAACACACTATAACATACTGAAGAAATGATCATTATTTTTAGGTTCAGGCTTGCATTTTGTGAGGAATTGCAAAGTTGCTTCACTACATTCCAGGTGGTTTTCTTTCAATTACAGAAAAATGCATGGTCGTTACACTAACATGCAATCGCACGTTACAATGTTTTAATTTTTACTTCAAATCAAGCCTATGTGTGCAACGAAGAGAAATACGTTGATAAGTGCATATGTGATGTGAAGTCTCATTTCCATCAAGCTCGTCACCACAGTTACGAATAATTACAAGCATCCAACCATATCTGCTTTATATGTTGGGCCAAAGGAAGTGTGTCTAGGCAATTTCAGTGTAGTTTCTACCTGTATCCCAACACAAAAGCAAACCCTCTCTCCTTTGAAACTGTCAATGTGCATGTGGTGTACAATGAACTTATCATAACCAACGCAGGGGGCCGCACCTGCAGGTTTGGACAACACACGCTGTTTTCTTCTTAATTTGTACTCAAACGTTGTGGGTGCCTAATGAATGCGTGACCGGGAAAACAAGGACATGCACGATTTGGCCCACCATCGATGGCACTGCACCAGAAACGGAAAATCCCAAAGCTTGAGTCTCCTAACATTTTGTAGACGAGTATGATATGTTATGCAACTTTAGGAGAGCACAGGACGTACATCGTTATTAACTATCGGCTAATAAACATTTTATGCGGAAAGACGATAAAAATGTGGCAAGGTTATGGATTTTAATATGTTCTTCTACATTAAAATAGCTAATTGATTGTAATAGGCGATGAAGTGGTTAATAATTCCATAATTTTACATAATTCTTACTTTCATTGTTTTGAAAATTCCCGACTTAACGGCTTTTTCCATTCTGTTGTTCATCCAGGTTCGTCCTTTTTGTTGTGAGATTGGTTTAAACATATGTCATTAAAAAAAGAGTAACAATTGGGAAGAAAGGGTACGTCCTATATCAATCCTTCTTGTTGGAAAAAGACGGACACACAGGCAGACGTTATAAGACTATTAGGACCGACCGCCTATCGAGACCAGCATGCGTGCATGGACCCGAAAGGCGCCACAGCCCAGGCTGAACAAAAGATTGACTCCACTCTAACGCAACACAGAAAGAAGGGCTCGTAAAGACAGTCAAAATGAATAATAGGAAGTACAGTGCAATCAAAAATTTAATTGTCGTATCAGTATGAAATCGTTTGGTTCTTTATATGTATTCCTGAACTGCTAAGAATAATAATGTTGTTATCAAGATCACAGTCACTGCTACCATATAAAATAGTACTTAAACTAAAGGGTGACACAGATTTAGATAGTGGTATGAAGGATGTCTTGAGCAGTAGTGTATCAATGACAAGTGATAAAATAATACCAAACACTCTCAGTAACGGCTGCATACGAACAAGCTGGAGAATCATTAATGCCAATTTTGAATAAATGTTCATTTAGTGAACTGCGGACCGTATGTAGTAGGGAGTGAAGGATAGACAAATAATTTTTACCAACATTTAAAAATTCTGGATACTTCACAGGACATGACAAAGGATTGGTTATTTTTTGTTTCATCTGAGACACAGACGGTATATATCGAGTTGCTAGCGGCTGGAGATTCCATAATTTAGTTGCTGAGGGTAAAATATCTCTCAAATAAGACAGTTCTGGTATCAAAAGCAGGTGAGCCTGAATCGGGCAAATTTTGACGTATTCTGGAGTTATACCAAATTTTCTTGTCAACTGGAAAATTTGGTAAGACAGTATTCAAGTAGTTTGGAGCCAATTATGGACTATTTTGTACATCGTAAGTTAAGAATGGTCCCTACGTTTAGATAATAATTTCCAACCAGTTTCCTTACATAATATTTCATTTGAAGTGGTTCTCATTCCTCCCGTCACGAAGCGGGTCGCAGCAAGTCCTTTAGCAGTTTTAAGTCGTCCTGAGAACAAACGCCCCAGACGACACTGCCATATTCTAAAATATGCCGTATAAAGGAAGTATAGATCAGTTCTAGTGTTTTACGATCAAGACGATATTGCTAACTTTTCATGATGTTTAGCTGTTTGGGAGCTTTAATTGCAATCTGTTTTATATATGCTTTCCATTTTAGATAGGAGTGAGACCTGAATGTTTATGCTCAGAAATGTTCCTCAGTTGATAACCCAGAAAAGTGAGAGGTTGATGGTCAGGGGGTTCCTCGTAAGAGAAACAAGCAAAGTATCAGTCTTGAGAGCATTAAAAGAGATGAGCCATTCCTCGGACCATTGGTCTAGAGAATTAAGATCGCCGCTCATGTCAGTGGCACCATAAACTGGGTCATCGACAATGAGGTAAAGTGACGTATCCCTTTAACTCATGCCGCAAACAATTTAACGTTCGAGTTTACAACGTTAACTAAGTCGTTGATGTAGATTAAAAAAGTGATGGACCTAACACTGATCCCTGCAGCACTCCAGCTTTAATAATCCCCCAAATAATTGCCTGTGCGATTGAGATTTCGAAACGTCCCTGCTCACCCGTCCTTTGCTTTGTTTTATTTTTCCAATTCTTTTATTTCGAAAGGAAACATTTTGATCTGTCTTGTGTGGCTGTAAAGTCTGACTTAGACGATCAGGATATTATACGGCCAAATATTATCTTTTCGAATTTATGTTCGGCTGTAATTTCCTTTATCTATTGCGATCGATTCTGTCCATAATGATGCACAACTATGTATAACTTTGTTTCAAAAGATTTCCAGGAGTTTCATTACCTTCGATTAAGAATTAATTGCGTCGTGTTTTCCAAACATAATAAAGGAAGTGGAAGATCCCACCGTCAGAACTCCGCTCGTACTTACATTACATTTTCAGCATCGCAATGTCAAGAAAGTGCACTTATGTGACCCGAGCTTTGCACTCTAAGGCCGAGAGAGAGTGCAAAGCCGTCTAAGCATCCCCGTTGTGGACAAAACCTTCACTGTCCTGAAAGGCCTTATCTTCTTCGGAAATTATCAAAGCTAAATTATTGCGCCCGAATATTTGTGAAACTTCAGAAATCGTGTTGAAAATTTAAGCTGGACAACAATTGATGAGATCGTTTAAATTTCCACCTTTGGTGCATATTTAAACACATTGGACCAAGTAACGGCTGATCCCCATACATGCCTTCATTATGTCGTCTCTGACAAACATTGCAAGCGAGGATGATTTGTGTCAAGACCATGTTGTTCAATCAAATTCGTAACAAAGCATGCACAAAGTAGAATAAAGCGTGCAGTGAACACAACAGAAGTGTCCAACTCCATGATGTGGTACCATGTGCGGCAACAGATTGGTACAATCTTGTCCTACTTAATAACTACCGATCGTGGCATGGGCTGATGCTCTTGTCTTTGGTACGCCAGTTTGAACAGCCTCAAGCACCACTGGAAGACAGTGCGCCCAGCCGGTGAGTTATATGTAAGCTTTCACGATCTACTTCGCCGCTGTCCCCCTAATTTTCATGTGAAATGTTGTTTATATATTATAGAACATTGTCAAGCATAAGATATGTGCCACGAATGTTATAAATGTTGCGAAGGGCACGTTTCTTACAATGCACAATCATGTTTTGCAATGTATATAATATATTTCAATGTCAGTTATTATAATATGTTATGACTATTGATCTTCAAAAGAACGAATGTATGTTTGAAAGCTTGTAGTTCACCCCGATAGAAACTTTTGTATTAAATGTCACGTGTTTCCTATTTGCCAGCGAGCTAAGCTAAACAAACACATGCTTTAATCCTTTTGTCTTTAAAATTTGACAGTCACTAACTTTCCTTGATGTGCGACCCGTCTGCAGTCGTCACCACCCGACAGACACCACGTAAAGTTGCCATTTTTTTTCATAATTATAAGCTCTTGACAGTTCTCTTCTGCGATTCATATTTATATGTATTTATCTATGATAAATTGAAGCTGCATTAAACGAACGACATTGGCCATCGAACCAGTTGGGCAACTTCGAGCAAGACGACATTTGATGTCCAGGCATTTTTGTTAATTTTGAGCGGGACAATATTTGGTATCCAGGCATTCTGGTAACTTCGAGCGGGACAGCATTTGGTATCCATGCTATTTTAATAACTTTGAGCGGGACGACATTTGACGGTCACGCACCTTTTGAAGCATTGAGGGGGAAAAGGATTTAAAAGAAGTGAGCAAAGGTGGAAAACATCAAACACTAATTTCAACATCAAATACTAACTTCAATTAACTTGACATTTATTCTTTAAGCATGATTTTGGTGGGATTTCACCAGCACTTCAAAAATGGCACAGATTCGCTTTACATGGTAATGATTGCACATTTAGAACGATTTACAGTATATACATTATCTTTTAAAAAAGTTTCGTGAAATATCCAATAGAATCAAAAGCTTTAAATCACGCAATAGCGTCCAGAATTGTTCAGTGATATGTGTTCATGAAAAAGGAAATAGTTTATTATTTGTTATATTGAAGAAGTGAAACAACCTCTTACAATGCCACACTTTCATACAGTCACGACGCTCAGTGTACTAAAAGGCTGACCTGGGGTATTTGGTGAATCAAGTTTATGTATCACACACGCACGCAGGCACACATGTACATACACACATAAAACAAAAAAATTCCCATAGAGTAAACAGGTTTATTGTTTCATACAACCATTATGCAGCCTAGATTGCTGGGGTGGTTTTTCAATTAAATTAATGTATTTCCATGATTACTGATCCTTTCCCTACAAATCTCACTGATGCGCGGTGTTACTAAGACAAGCTAATTGTCCTGTTCTCTTGTAAGAGTGTGAGTGTATATGCGTCAACAACTCGTCTTGCCCCCATAGTCAAGAACTGTAGGCATACAATTATACACGGCGTTGCAGAAATTATCCAGGTGTTAAATTATATGATGAATTTCATTATAATGAAGAAACATATTTGTAAAATTTGAATATCTGTTAGAATTATGGTAAATGCGACGCTTTAACTCTTCATTTGTATCTTGAATTTTGAAATCAGGTAATCGGCAATTAATTAGCTAACTGTAAAGGCGTTTAAACAAACAATGTAATGTCCGTGTTCGAAAACGTTTGATTGGTTAAAACATATCTTATTTATACAATTGGGAAACAGGGCTGCGCCCTATATTAATCCATCTTGTGCATGAAATGGTCTAAAGTTGTGCAATTCACAATGGAAGACAAGGTACTTTTTACAGAAATACATCACATTACCAAGACAGATAAGGTGGCAGTGCCGCACACAATTACGGCAGACGTTATTCAACGCTGTACAGAAAGTAATTTAAGAAATTGAAGTATGTTTACCAGTACATTGTGTGTACTTTAAACAAATAAGATTGAACAATCTCGCTTTTTTCCCCAATAAACACAAATAAAACTGGTTGGTTTAAAAATATTTTATTGGACATTGCGTTATATATCATAACAGTAATAATTGACAACAATTGGGGGAAATGGCGAGTCCCTATGTAAATCCGTCTTGCTGGAAAGGGCAAATGAACAGGACAATACCAGTCACACAGATATACGCAAAAGATGACAACATGACGAAACAGACAACGGGGCAAAATGATTACCACTAAAGTGTTGAATTAGACCGACCACAGATTTTAAATGGCTTCAATACAGTTGTGGATGGCTTCGAAAAAAATGTTCTGTTCCAAAGTACATGTTTTTTAGACAGATATCATAGTACGAATATTAGAGGGATGGTTTTGCTGTTCAGAAATTTCGGTGAGCGATGTACAAATTACCCGCGCAGAAAAAATGAAAGGCGTCTTCATAATCGTTGCCCCAGGCATACAGAGGAGAGTCTTTAATATCTTTATTAAACAAATCGTGATTAAGCTTGCTGCATCTCATGTGGAAACGAGCATGAAAGACATCTAGCCTTTTTCACCTTGACAGTATAGTGGTTTGATGCTTTTGATACCATGACTTAATATTTTCTGACATTCAGAAAGGTCCTCAGCATTTTGAGTGAACAAAGGGAGATTATTCCATTGCCGAACGACATATGTGGAAAAAAGTAGAATCAAAGTAATTTGTACGTGCTGGAATGATAGATAGTTGTGCCCTTCAGCGAACGTTATATTTATTTATTTCTAGAACAGTGCTTTGTACAAGATTTTACAGACATTGCGGGGCATCAACATTGAGAATTTTGAAAATAGGATGAGTTTGCTTTCATCCCGTCGTTCAGATAATTTCGTCGTTCAGATAAGACTCTTCACAAAGCTAAGTCGTGATTTGTGCCGGTTATAAGTCTTGCTGCCGCTAATTGCTCATTTTCTAGCTGTTCGGACATATTAATTTGCTCAAATAACTGACTCATATTCAAGAAGTGGTCAGATGAAAGAAAGATAGAGAATTTCAAGTGTCTTCCTGCGGAAACCAAACTGCAGATATTTTAGTAGTTTACCATTTTCAGCCCCCAATTAGCAGTTCCTTGATATGACTGGACCGTGCTAAATCACTTCAAGATATTTAATCTAAATTTTTGTGTTCGTTTTCGTTCTGTAAAATTTTACTTATAAAGCTAAGATCAGGGTATTGCAAGGGCTTTAGTTTCTTAGAAATGGCCAAACTGATAGATTTAGCAAGATAAATGATATCAGCCATTGCCGCCACCAGTTCTCTTTTTACTGCAAGTCAGTGCTGATAGAGCTAGTTGCGCTACGAGCGTCGTCAACCCTTATAAATATTGTTCTGCCGTCAGCGGATAAACGGATAGATGACCGCACGATTTCAACAACATCATTTGTATAAATAAGAAACAATAACAGTCCTAGGACTGACCCTTGAAGGACACCTGCCTTGACTCTTGCCCACTGAGACTGTCTACCCCGGATAACAACCCAGCAAAGTCCTGTACACCAAATACATTTTTCCAGGAAAGACTATTCTTAAACTCCTAAAAGTGTGGAAGAAAGGTTTTTTTGTAGCCAGTTCTGCCCAAAAAGAGTGTCCATACATAGCATGTAAAATACATCAAATAAATTTGGATTATCTTCCATCAGAGTCTGATCAAAATCATCCTTATTATGTGCTCAATTTAAAAATAACACAATATAATAGAAACAGTTTTTTCCTTTCAAGGAAAATTTCTGTACATAGTCAAGAGTCAGATACATTATATTTAAGTCCACAAAAATGTTGAATCCTTTGTCTGTTTGAAAAGCAGATCCAGTTGCAGGAGAGAAAACATAGTTCACGCAATGTGGCTGTGATGGAAGGTGTACGTCTGATACGCTACAGAACATTGCATTGATACACCCTATTCAAGAGTCCCTGCCATATTTGGAACACTACTGACTTCTGGTGACAGAAACCAGATTGAGGCTGTGGTGGACACCATGGTCCAATACTCACGTTTCACAGGAATTTTTATTTTAGTCCTGATTAGAAAATTAGGTCTACACTGATCAGTTTGCTTCATTAATAAGTTAATTGAGCTTTAGAAGAAACATACCTGTGACAGCTAATTATATATCCTTAAAAACCCATATTTTATTAAACTGTTGCTGCTGCAAACTCCTAGAATGTATAAAGGGTCAACTCAGTTATTCTGGCTTTGGGTCCAACTCTACAGGGTATCAAAATTGCAGTGAGATGTATATCAACGGCAATTAGGAAAAGTCAAAACACTGAAGATTTTTCCCCTTATATTGTAGTCCCAGAGTTTCCTTAAAAGGATATACCAGTGGTTATATTAAAAAGTGTTTTTAATAATAGATATACGCTAGAGAAGAAAGCACATTTTACATGTGAGTGAATGGGGACTTGAATTGGTGTCAACCACAGCCTCATTCTAGTATCTGTCACCAGAAGTCAGTAGTATTCAGCCTCATTCTGGTTTCTGCCACCAGAGAGTTGTAGTTTTCCAAATATAGCAGGGGCTTCTGAACAGGGTGTATTGAATTGCAGAAACATTTTGTTTTGTATTACATAGCCAACCAGAACAACCATGTGATAGAGAAGGAATTATACAATTCTGGCATAAACTGCCACCAAAAGTAGCTATGTATACCTTGTCATGAGACGCCTGGATTCAACACACAAACCCAATAAGACGTGAGACTTCAGATACCTATCGATGGGGTATGAATCAGACGGTGAATTAAATGCCCAGGTAATTATCAGAATTGCATTCTTCTAGCAGCATGCCACCTAGTATCCATTTCCTATAATTGTCCGTTCTTTTTCCAATTACCATTACTTTAGACTTTTTTGCCATTACAAACCTGACCCCATTTAGATTGAAAACAGGTAGATATATGGAGCGCACAACAGTAACGCATTTTTAGGCTATTAATACATTTTTGCCGTCAAAATGAAATGAATTTCCTTGATAGGCAAATATATAATTTGCATCACGATATTTAAATTTTTTTACCAATATCTTCAAAACCATTAAGTGTCTTTGTGTGTGCCGGGGACGAGGGTAGAAACATGTAGCCACACACTCCTTAATCGCCAAACATTCAGGTATGAACGTCAAATGAATGTAAGAAAATCACTTATAACTCGCATAAGTCGCCACTGGCTAAATGTTCTCCCTGGTCACTCAACACATTTTTGCCACGAAAGTTTTCACAGAAGCAGACAGACACAAACACAGACAGACAGATTTATATATATATATATATATATATATATATATATATATGTATGTATATGTATATATGTATACATATATATATATATATATATAATGAGCAAGAGAGGTCTAAAATATATCTTTCAGTTGGAGCAGCTAAATGTGGAAGTCATATGGAATGTGGAATGAATGCTTTTTTACATGGAATTCCGTATGCTGTTTATCTTTGTTGGTTATGGAGCTGAAGTAAAAAATCACTATCGAATAAGATTAATTTCACCAAAATATATATCAAATAAAACAAATTTTTGGAAAACAATATATCAAATACACTAAATGTTTTATAAAGTAGTCGACTTCCACCCTTGATTTTACCTCAGATTTATCCATTAAGCGTGTGTAAGCTAGGTTTCGCGGTTTTATCTTACCTTGTGTTTTCCCGGTTTCCATGATATTTAGGTTTTCTAGTGAATTGATAATATCATGTATCATAATCTTTTCGCAGGTGTCAATAATATACGTTAGGAGTTTGCCGTCGTCCATTCCTCACATTGTTTTATTGTTTTATATTCTGTCTTCTCATTAGAAAATCAATGGGTTAATTTTGGTAACAGTATTGGAAAAGCATTATATTGGCATTTCTGTCTCTTGGATGCCCTGTGTGGTTGAATAACATCAAAGAACGTCTATCACTCCTTAAATAATTCCATTCCTTTATTGCCAGAGCAATATTCTGCATTAAGTCATGCCTAGCAATGTCAGCTACTTTCGGCGAATTCAGTTGGCTGCCGACCGATCTAAGTTTGAACCGACATCGTACCAAGTTGTTACACAGAATGACGTTCACGTGACCCAATTCCAAATTATGTAAAGAAATTTTTGTACAGTTGATGGATGATTATGTCCAAGGAAAAGCTGTGTCTTGGACATATTGTTATGAATTACACAATGTACTTAAAATGCAGGCTTGGGATCACGCCTCTGGTAGTCAAAGCGAATTTTGGCTAGAACCATATATGAAATTAATTGTAAACGATTATATAATTTCATTTTTTTTTCAGGACATCGGTGGCAGCTTTTCACTGTATTGGTGTCGGTCGATTAAGAGATTTACGTTTCAGGAAGAATATAATGTTCAATGATAATGATTATTACGCAACACAATTAAAATTTAAGGCACGCACGGGTTGCCTGGCTATCAAAGAGAATCCGGAAAGATGGGGCACGTAAATGTGCCACGGAGGATCTAGCTCACTTTTTGTCTCTTTGCCCAGCTTTAAATGAGGTAAGGAAATCATTTCATATTAAATTAGACGGCGATCTCAGGTGGCCCTGGGTTATGAAAAGTTGTGGAATCGTTACTGGGGGTGCGGGGTGGGTGGGTGTCATCTACATTGACAAAACTGTGCTTGTTTTTAGTTTGTTTATTTGTTTGCTTACTTATTCGTTTATTGCGGTGGTAAGTCCATCGGTGTTATTATTATCTATTATCGCAGAAAAAATCTCAGGAAAATTTTTTTTGGTTGGTTGTAGATACAACTTTATAAACAGAGGCCTGTTGTCTGCACCGTGCTCACATTGTCAGAGACAAGTTCCCAAGTTGTCTTATGTTTGTACGGATGTAGTTTCTTGATATACTGTTATCATTGCATGCATTTTATCGAATGTGGCGACCTGGTGAGTGTCTGGTTGATGGGAGTTCTATATTTTACAAACACCGTTTCTACATTTAATCCATTGGAGTATACTGATCCTTCTACATGTACGCTGTTTATGTTTGTAGTTATCAGATTTAACTCATTAATTATCAAATGCTTTTTCTCTTGCCCCATTTATTATCTTATCTCAAGATTGCCCTCGTCCCTTTAATAAACCGGGGCTCATGTTACCACTGGAAAATTAAAATTGTAAAATAACAGTACTTTACCGTTCACTCTAAGTATTCAAACATTATAAAGTTAGGGGGCGTTATGAGCACAAAATTATAAATGTAAAGTGGGGGGTGGGGGGTGGTGGGGGTGCCCTTAAACGTTATAAATGTAAAGTGAGGGAGCGTCACCATTCAAACGTTATAAATCTAAACTGAGGGGCGTTACCATTCAAACATTATAAATGTGAAGTGAGGGGGCGTTACGTTTAAACGTTATAAATATAAAATAAAGGAATCTTACTTTTCAAATATCATAAATGCAGAGCGCACCGAAACGAGTGCACCTTCACGTTATTCATAAATTATGTAATTTCAAAGCTGTTGAAGTCCTTGTGATTGCATTTAGCCAACAAGGGTTGTTTACCATTGCCTGTCGGCCCATACGTGGGTCAAAAGCAGCTGTTTTTCAACAGCTCAGGTCCTCTAGAGAGGAACAACTTAACATGCTGGTTGGG
Source organism: Hermodice carunculata (assembly GCA_964020975.1). Taxonomy (NCBI): domain Eukaryota; kingdom Metazoa; phylum Annelida; class Polychaeta; order Eunicida; family Amphinomidae; genus Hermodice; species Hermodice carunculata. Next base: position 140,727,115 of record OZ026612.1, read on the forward strand.
CTTAATGATGGGAACCTGTTGTCACTTAATTTGACCTGAAACGTTTTCTCAGAACTCTGCTAAAATGTCGGTTGCGGATAATCGGAAAACAAATTATTATGTGTTTAACAGGAAAGCTTCACCGTCCCTATTGCGACATAAAAGCGGAGCGCCTCATCATTGAACTTTTACGAACTCTTTTAAAAAGACTGAATTCCTTGCATCAAGTTTTCTCTTTCTGGAAGGCTAGAAACAACTTTAGAGAATTTATCAGCATAACCGGGTCAAACCGTGAACACATTAACAACAACGACGACTACGACAACAACAACACAGCTGCCTTCAAAAAACTTTTAACGGAAAAATTCAGTTTTGGGCATTACAACCATAACTTATTTATTCTTTATTATGTGGGTTGTCTTTGCTGAATATTTAGCTTAGACAAGGAGCCGCTACTCAGAGAGACATGTACGGGTAAAAGGCTCCGAAACATGTTGAGTAGTTACCCGCTGAAGACCCTTTAATTTGTTTGGGCTGATACAGCCTATGTCAAAATTTTACTGAGGAACGTGTGCAATATAGACAATAGTAATTCCATATGTATACAGGTTAGACTGGGACAGGTTAGCTTATGGAGAGTAAAGAGTTCGAACTGCGGAATAGGATATTGACTACTAGGAAGTGGTTCTGGGCAAAGAGACACAAATACAATATAGCAGATTTTTGAGTCAGTTGTAACCCACAGAATTGAAACCCACATTTTACAAATTTCGCAGTGTGTTATGCAAGGAGGTTTCTTTGAAAGTCATTGTTGATGTAACTGTATTGTTCCAGCTCATCATTAGTTTCGAAGATCAAAGACTTCGGTGAACGTACCACATTTTATCAAACAAAACTCTTAACCTGTAATGATATGTCCTTGCTAGATTTTCTGAATAAGAGATATCAAGTGGGGTCAATCACCTGAGAACCACATCATTCGTAGAAAATAAGGTTGGGAAAAGAAGGCGCCACGGCCTGCCTCGGCATCACTGTTTTTTTTTTTTAATGAATGATGCTTTCTTCGGCAATTGACTTATACATATTTTAGAAACGATTTTACATTGCTGCACACAAACCGCTTGCCAGACGTACTGAATTTATTGTGGTTATGACCGTCTCTTTTGTTTCTAAAGAAGGTTTGGTGAACATGTTTAGTTATTTTGCTATTTATAACCGTGAGGCAACTGATATATGCAAACCTACCAAATCTTCAACCGCCACCTGGTAATCAAATATGGGTACCTACATACTACGATGTACATGCGCAAATAGCTGTTTTATGGTTAGCGCTCCATATATCATGTGCAGCATCTTGAACGAGGTAATGTTGCAAAGCGGCACACACCCATGTGCAAGCCGAGCTCTGCTGGTCACATCTGCCGGTACTTGACATTAAAATGACCTTGACTTGCATGCATATTTTCATGATCATTGTCAGCAATTATGGTATTAGGCAATCAAAAGTGTTACCGTCAGCAGTACCGCCTTCTCGTATCGACATTCCCGGTAAATTGATACAATATACATATATTAATTGTTTATTATCTTGGCGTGGTTCACTTGCGAGTTTCTTGAAACCATTTGACAGCGGTGTTGTTAAAGAAGCGGCCACGACCAAAACTGCCAAGTCAAAACGCCTTTGCTGTGTCCTTTGTAATATGAATAACTAGATAATACTAGCCACACCAGAAATTATACCCACATCAGGAAAAGATGCATGGCTTTGGTCGAATCCGCCAGTATTCCTCTGGATCTGAGACGAGTGACCAAGATTATGGCTACGCACACAGTGTGGACATTGTGGCCCCCGAGGATCAAGATAAATGTCATCGTTGTGGAAAGAAAGTGTACCAAACCGAAAAGATAGAAGTGGGTGTTCTCCTGCACAGGTACTGTTTTCGCTGCCATGTTTGTGATCTAACCCTGTCCATGACGAATTTCATTTTGGGCCGGCCCGACGAGAATAGCAAAAAACAGGTTTACTGC